>RCHQ01000087.1:0-201352 GCA_003676415.1 Plasmopara muralis | reverse complement strand
GCTTCAAGTGACAGCGGCAGCGCTTCGAGTACCCCATCGATTAAGAAGAAATTAAAAGCCGCTGTCAGTGACGCTTTTACTTCGGGTAGCCAAGATATTTTGGATACTCTTCTTTACGAAAATCAGGCTGAGCTCGCTTCAAGTGACAGCGGCAGCGCTTCGAGTACCCCATCGATTAAGAAGAAATTAAAAGCCGCTGTCAGTGACGCTTTTACTTCGGGTAGCCAAGATATTTTGGATACTCTTCTTTACGAAAATCAGGCTGAGCTCGCTTCAAGTGACAGCGGCAGCGCTTCGAGTACCCCATCGACTAGGAAGAAATCAAAAGCCGCTTTCAGTGACGCTTTTGCTTCTGGTAGCCAAGATATCTTGAATAGTCTTCTTAACGAGAATCAGGCTGAGCTCGCTTCAAGTGACAGTGGCAGCGGTAATTTCCCTAAGGACGACGAGAATGTGGATTCAAGTTCCCTTAGTGCTGCTGGTAGCAAAGCTGCCGGTAAGAAAGCTTTGAATGAGGAAGAAGCGCTAGCCGCGTCAAAAGAAGCCCCAACGAATTACTCAACGGCCTCAAGTGACGCGGGTAGTTCCTCAGGAGGTGAAAAACCGAAACGACGCATTGTGTCTCCGAAATCCCTCACACCTCCAACCGAAGATAAAATTGACTGGGCTGGCTTGGATGCCTTGACTGAGAAAGAATTGAAGCCCGAAAGCATCCCGGGCGTCACCAATCCTTCGACGGCCGGCCCAGCTGAAGCGCCCGGTCCCGCGCCCGCGC
Source organism: Plasmopara muralis (assembly GCA_003676415.1). Classification (NCBI taxonomy): domain Eukaryota; phylum Oomycota; class Peronosporomycetes; order Peronosporales; family Peronosporaceae; genus Plasmopara; species Plasmopara muralis. The sequence continues at coordinate 200,577 of RCHQ01000087.1, read as the reverse complement.
CTCCCCCCACACCGACCCCCGCTCCGACTCCGGCTCCTGCTCCTTGCGAAGTAAGTTGGTGGGAATTTTGGAAGTCTTGCCCTTAGCGCAGGCGCTCTATGTATAACGGAAATTTGATGTACGGTATTGTAAAACCTTGTCCGCACGGAAGTTTGACCGCATATGAACAATCGAAATTAAAAATTTGTGCCTGTCGTTTGCAATTTTAAACACTACTGCGACCTTCATGGCAAATGCCCGACGGAAGACTGAGAAAGGAGAGCGATAATCAGGGTGGCAAGCATGATTGTGCATGACGATAGCAGCGATGAGAGGCAACGAATGAAGTGAAATTGTCCGACAATAAGTTTATAGAGTAGAATTTACCGTACCGTTAAATGTCCATTAGTCTTATGTGGCAGTATGTATAACTCATACGATCTGTTTTAAAGGGTTAGATCGCTACCCTCAAATTTAATTCAAAACTAAATTAATATTTGCTCTGGACTATCCGATCGCGCTTCGCAATTCTAGTAGTCCACATTAGTGTTAGGGTCATACACTTGGTGAACGAGTGTCACTATTTGAAGACTAATATAGATTATACAATACAAATGTGTTATGAGTTTTACCTCTGATTCTATATAAGTGGCTAAATTTGCAATCGTTAGACAGAAATCCATCTCTTTCTTTGAGTAGTTCATTTTGCAAGACGGTGTTGGTAATCTATCGTGCCAAATTGGCACGATAGATTACCCCCCCTCCTTTTGTTGTTAAATGCAGGTCTCTGATTTCAATACGAGTCGCAGATCGCTACCTGCCCGACCTCAAGAGTTAATTTAACTGTTATCACCAAGAGAAAATATATTTTTTGTGGTTTAGATTCTAAGCTGAAATAAAGTCGGTTTTATAGACAAACCTTTTGGGCAAATCTTATTGTGTCAGCTTAGCTCGTATTTTGAAAATGTTATCTCTTTCGGACCCCGACAATGCACAAGGAGCTGATGACACCCAGTGTGTGCCATACTTGATGGTAGTATCACCATGCTGTATGACATAAGTCATGTAATGGTTTTAAAGGTTAAAAAGCAGGATAGAAGCGCAGTACATGGCCCAGTAATCAAGAATTATGCATATCACTATAAGTTAATATGCTAGATAATAATGTTAGGAATTGTAACCCGTCGTATGACAAATTAGTCACTCGTAGACCACGCTCGCGCCAATTGTGGCGGTCATTTTCTGTTCGGACTGGGCAAGGCACAAATCTCATAGTTGACTAAGCCCACCAGCCTTGCCATCAGAGGATGAAAAAGGAAAGTGATTGCTTTGGCGAAGTCGGACCCCACCTTGCGATCCCCGACAAATCCTCAGCGTGAGGCACACGCAGCTCTAAGAGCGAACTCGTTGGTTTTGCTATAAGATTATGCAGATTGACGTTCTCATTTGGCGGTGCAAAAGAGCAGAGGCTTGGTGTCGGCAATGCGAACCGCACTGGAGGCACTTACGTTTCATGGGACCCCTGAGGATGATAGACTTTTGAGCGAGTACATAAACACACTGCTTTCAGCTCTTCTGGTAATAAAGGTATACTTGACGAAGACGGTGATCACCATGATTTAAGCGCCTTTAACTTCGAATGCATTCTGTCAAAGTGAAGCCTCAAAATCCGGTGAGTCCCCAGTGTAAATATATTTTATCTACTATAGACGATACTGGGTTTGACCCTGGTGACACCGTCGCACGAGATCTATCTCCATGCAATATAGCAATCGGTCAATCATTTTGTGCGAAAGGGGAAATGGTTGGTAAACATTATGCGGCACACTACGTGCTCTTTGCTGTAATGTCTCTCGCGACCGACAACTGCGATTGCAGCTCAAAAGATGGCATATCGAAACGACGACAACCTCAATTTTGTTCGCCAAGACGCTTATTGAGCATTTTAAATTCGGAATCTTCAGGGAATGTTCGGCCAGTTCTAGATCCTTTAGTGCGTAGCTGTATCTTTCTGCGAGCATGCCTTTCGATTCGCTTCTTGAGACAGAGGATGCGGCACTACTTGCCCAGATTTTGATTTTGATCCAGCTAAGGGAACGTTTTCTCCATTTCTGTGCCTGTGCATATCTCGAAGAAGGTGCTTCCATGTTTTCGTGGCCATGGTCATAGTACGACTATGTAGAGACTAAATGTACCCGCGTTCTTTTAATATCGTTAAGCATATACGCAAAGCTTCTTCTGTGATAATTTAAAATAGTTCAACAGAGCGCGAGCATAAATTAGTCTTTGAATCAAAGTAACTACATTTGTAGGTGATGTTTTTGCGTTATTAATAGCAAAGTCACTACCAAATTTGGTCTCGCCTTCTTTGGGGAATTGCTCTTTTTATGAAAATTTTGACATTCAGCCATTTTGGTTGTACATTTTCAAGAAAGTACATCTCTTAGCCTTTTCGCATCGATTCTCCTTGCGGGAGGGCTGATATCCGCAAACCGCTTTGCAAATTTTTCGTCAAGTCAACGATCACAATTTGGTGGCGTCAGTGAATTGCAAGGATAAACAAAACAGTCACGTAAGTTAACGTGTACATAAAACACATCATTTTAAGCAGATTCAGCTAAAGAAAGCTTGCTGCTCTAAGGCCTTGATTTAATTGTACGCACACTGTGTAGCACAATCTCGACGACGCAATTTACTCGCCTTATATCACCGTCACTATGTAACTGCGAACCTAACAAGCGTGGTGCTGAGCAACCACAAAAATATTATCTCAAAAAGAGTGGGTCCCGATCTAGGACAATCAGTTCTTATATGGCATGCTGTTTAGCGACACGGTTGGGGTTCTTGACACTGTCGACCGTGTTCGGTACAGCTACCCAAGGAGTCATTTTGCCCGTGAGTATCGTCTGTCAATTTCTTTGGCAGGCCGAGCCCAGAAACATACTGATAAAGTACCGGCTGTGCAATGGCATTGGTAAGCTTGCTAACGGTGCGGCCGCATTTAATATATATATTGGCACACTTTGCACGTGCAGACATATATGCCGACCGAATTATACAACTTTAGTGAAAGCCTGCCAGGCCATACCTTTCCTCTCGATTGAGATTGTCATCAACCACATATCATAAAATATATATTTATTAAGACTCCAACACTACGTGTAACGGTCATCTCACCTAGTGCTAGCCCGAGGGTTGATGTAGCCTCTTGCCAGAGTGTGCTAAACATTGTTCGAGTCTTTGCACTTAGTGTTCACCAGAGCTTAAAGCGCATGTTATCTCGCTTAAATGCTTTACGCATTTAACTTTGTTCGGATGAGGTCGGATTTGTGACATATGCCATATTTAGTCTGGACAACCTAGTAACAGATAGGCTAAAACTTCCTGTTTCCTTGTCGAGGACAAAAGTAGCGCCTTTGGCCATTTGCTGCGAGAGCTATGTCACAGAACGTAGTGATACACAATCTGTATGATTCACAAATAGCTTAGTGTCTACCGAAAGAGCTTTTAGTTTGATGTAAGCATGTTTCCTTGCAAGTAGCACCCCATCAAGAAAAAAAACGGTTCTTTTAGTCAGACTCATGCTGACGATATTCGAATACGATGACTCGATCTCGCACCTCGTCGTCTGTTTGCAGCGATGCAATTCCAACTAAATATCCATGACGCGTCATAAATGACAAAAAACGGTGTTTTTAGATCTGACAAAACCCGAATGGACATCTGTACCAGGCTTACCTTGACGTTGTCAAACCTCTTTTGGTGTTTATTCCCCTCATATAGTCCGTGGTTTTCTTGAAAAAGATTACACAAGAGGTTAAACCACTTCTGCATGATTCGCGCTATGTAATCTCTAAGGCCAAACCTTATCCTCACGCCATTCTAGTTCAATGACAACATCCAAACTACAACCGTCTTGACCTTTGTATGGTCTGACCGAAAGCTACTATCTTCATTATACGGACTGAAAAAAGGAAAAACACATCACATGAGAAACCGGATCCTTTCTTGTTGCTAAGCCAGCAAATGCCCTCCGTCAACGCTTCCTCAATCACCTGGTCTGGATAATCGGGTGTGCTTAAATCTAATACTAGGTATAAAAAGTCACGTCTTCTGTCTCAAGAGTTGCGGGTTGACCGTTTGCTTACTAGAAGGATGCGACTGCGCGCTCGACGCTACGAACATCACCCAAAGACTACGGAACCGTAAATTTCAGCACATGTCTAAGCGAAATCAAGCGATGTCGTCGGTGTTACGGCTCAACAACTATAAATTTCTAGGGCATACCAAAACGGCGACAATATAGTAGTGGACTAGCCGCAAGCTCTTTTCTTCCATAAATTATAGCTTTAGCTCAGAAGAGAGTATACACAGTAAGTCCTACAGTCAGAAAGTTCTCAACATATCGTATGAACGGGCTAAAGGATAGAGTCGATACTTATGGCCAGCTCACAAGTGCAGGCGTATTGATGTTTGTAGGATTGAAATTTAGATGTCCGACAAAACCCACAATTCTTCATTCCGCTCGTTATAATTCTATCAATATGAAAGTGTTTGTCGAGTCAATCTGAGTTTATTCTGAAGTCTCACCAAAACCAGCTACAGCTTACTGTGTTTATATGACAGAGCTCACCTTGGAATGTAGTAGGTGCAATTTATTTATATTTGTTTTTAAGATGGAATGGTTTTTCTTGTCAATCTCTACCACACAACCAAACTTACTTTTTTAATGCATGGAATAGCTTCAAGCTGCACGTATCATTTAAGATCTGATTCAAAATTGAGTCACACGACAATAACGTTTAAATGCTCACAAATTCATTGATAAGCTTGAGGACGTAAATCACCTCGATGACCGCCGTGAGTAGAAGGAGCTTTGATCACTGAGCTCACTTCGAGCGCGTAAGAACGCTTGCATGCCTTAGAAGGATACAATTAGTCTTGCAAGGTATTAAACTTGATGAGTATAGTAGTGTAGCTTTTGGTCCATGGAAGTCAAAACTCCCTATAGAACTTTCATGCCTATTTAGCATCACAGCCATGACTTGTGTCGCTTCTCAGAAGCTTTCTGAACTAGCGAAAAAAGCCTAATAGCTAATACATAAAGTGGAGCTGAAAGCAGGATGTGTTAAATAGTGCATAAAATGTAAACAAGACATGGGACTGGACCGAACTGCAAGCTGTTTGAGACGATTTTGTGTGCTACAATATGACTATCGTATCTCAAGAGTACACCAGATGCCGTCAAACGACGCAAAACTAGGCAATTGCAATTAACGTATCATTCAATGCGTTACACAAATAGCTAGTACGCACGTTGAATTACTAAACGGTAACGGAGCCGCGCACGATTGTCCATTTTGCCTTCGCGTCCAAAGTCATATATTAGAATTGGTACATTATGCTAACTGTGCAGTGCATACTACCGCTATTCAATGATTGGTCTTTTCCAAAAAATGGGCAAACATGATTACAAATTTGTGCATTCAAATTTTGAAAGGATGCTCAGAAAGTCCTCTAACTATGTGTAAAGAGAGTCGAGCAAATTTCGTGATTTTTACCGACATAGAAAGATACTGGAATTGACAAGTCGGGTGGCGGGACGACCTAAAAGGTAAGGTACACGAGTTGAAACCCAGCATTTACTTACTGTATACAACGTGTTTGACGCTTGGCTACCTTTCTACAATTAAAAAAGCTAAGTGGTGTCTGTTCTTAAAGAAAAACCTAATATAACCTGGCCATGGCTCTATTTCAGTAACACCTCCTCCTCTGTATGTATTAGACCTGATCCATGAACTACCTCGGCTGTATCGAATTAACGCTTAACGTAGCGCAATTTTGGCCTCTTGTTGGCTAAGACGCACGGCTACATTGCGGTAAGCCTCTCATATTAGCCAAAACATAAAAAAAGACTGCAAATTCGGCTCAAATGTTGGCTAACGATATAAAGTCTAACTTTGTATGATTACTTTGCGCACTGGTGAGGTGGTTAGAGCTACTAGAGCAACGCTGTGATAAGCGGAGGTCACGAGGAACGAGCTTTAGTGACAGCTTACACACTTTGATAAACAAGCGTCGATTAAACATTTTCAGTGCTCTACAAGAATAAATCTATGTGGTCATTTTAATTTAGCATTTGATTACGATTTATGGCCATATATGCTTTGCACTTTACGAATCCTGCGCACATCGCTATCGCATCCAAATCTATCTAAGTTGGAGTCAGTTTAGCTTTTCGAGTGGATTACAAAGACCACGGCTCAGATTTATAGTTAGGGGTTATCCATCTTATCACTGTTTGGCGGTTTAAAGCGGGTTGCCTCACTCTTAGACCTGCGCACCAGCGACCGGTAGTCGGAGCAAAGCCAGCTGTTCGGCCCAATGGTGATTGCTTAACGTCTTGATAAGGTGGGTTGCTTTTTATGGTACTGATCAGGGGTCCCTTATTTGCGCACAGTTGCATCTTACGGCTGCAGCGTTAAGACTGTGTAACTATTTTGGCAATGCCTCGTCAGATCTCTTTTTAGTAAGGTTGAATTGCGCAGCAGATTTACGTCTAAACCTTTCGCTGCAGCAATTCGAGTCATTTTTTGTAGTACAGCTGAGCTGCCGAAAACCAATTGCCCGCTAGGCCAATAAAGATCTTTGTCACCAAAGATGTTGTCTATGTTAGGAAGATGTTTTGCGTTATATGGTGGCCTTTAACTTGCTGCTCCAAGTTTTTGCTCCACCTTTTCTTTGCAGATTTCTTCAAACTCAAAATCCTATCACAAGAGATAGTCCCCTGCGTACCACTTAATTGGTGGCGACCACCGCGAGTTACCGTAGATTGTTTTGATAGTGATCAACTAATTTGTTCTACACAGCGCGCAAGGTATGTCTGCGTGCCTTTATTCATTTGTTTGGTTTTAGACAACGATCAGCACTTCTTAACTGCACATTCGTATCATCTTTTTTTTCCCAGACTTCATTCTATAAGTCTATTAAAAACTTGCAGACCAAGATTTCGATCCTTGGTGCGTGTTCGCAGGTAAGATACTCGATTCGTTGATTATTGTGCGCTTGACGTGCCTTTTTACATTCCTATAGCATTACCAATTGAGATGGGTTTGCGACCAGTTCTTGAAGTTCATTCATTTATAGGTGGCGGCTCATACTTGGAATACTGTAGTAATCACCTTCGCCACCCTCCTCTCGATGGTTGCCTCGATTGAAAGCCTTCATCTCAACTTGAACTCCTTTCACGCTTATGACCTGTATGCGTAAAATTGGCTTTCTTCTGATCTTGACAGACGTCTTGATGTTGTCGTCCAATTTGATCAAAATATCCGACTTGATTAATGGCTTGCCCTTAATAGTTTAATTTTTGCTTAGTATTCTAGGTTCCTGTACAGTTCTAAGAGCGTATTGCGCACAACTTTCATATCAAATGAGAACGGTCTATGCTTGTTTAAGCGGCTTAGGGATCGCACCAAAGCCTTTGCAGTTGCTAGCTTACTTTTGCCTCTTTCGAGAAGCTAAGACCATTTAAGGGATCGTGTAACTGTAGACGCGGGCACCTTCTCAATCGTCTTTTACCACCATTATTTAGTATTTTTGGTGGTATGCGTCTAAAACGTCATTGTCTTGATGTACCTCCAACATTGATGACACCATCTTAAAGTGAAAAGAAAAGAGACATTACTCAATTTTGCTTCAACAACGCCACAAAAAGCTTTAGATATCGCGCGTAAAGCTTGAAGCTTAACAGCTATAGACGCGAAAGATTGAGGCGAAAAATATTTCGACGAGTGGAACAAGCAGCTGGAATCTCAGACAAACAACCTTTGTTGTTATTTTTATCCACAAAAATTTCTTAGATCTCCACCGACCAGCAAAACTTTCTTGATATTGCAACGCTGTCGGAGATCCTAAGTTGTGGCTTAGTCGTCTTTATAAGACACATAATAAGCCATTTGTTTCAAATTTGGCCTCACGCACCGTTGAAAAAATGTAGCATTTACAGAACTCGCATACACACTGTATCCAAACAACTAGATGGCGGAGGAGGGTCTTCGTCCGTAAGGATTGCCGAGGATCTCACCTTGTTTAACTGTCGCTGGGGCTAATTCTCTTTTCTGGTAGCTCTTGACTTGACGGCTGTGTTCTGGGTTGGCCAGTCTTATCCACATGGGACTCAGGACGGGTGATTTGAGTAATAAAGTAGTCTTCAAACGACGTGCGGGTACGCTACTGCTTACGTCACCTACTATGCTTGATATTCACTATTCGTGCTTTGCGCATGGCCTCTTTTCTTGTCGGGGCTTACTAATTTTTCCGTTAATATATCGGTTAAAGGCAATTACAACATCCGGCCAAGCTGGATTTGGGTCTTTAAGTACGTAGCATGCGGTGTCTGTGTGGGCCAAAAAAATTTCAACCATTTCAGCATCAATTAAACGTGTAGCCAAAAAATATCTCGCCATCAATAAAAGGCGAAAGATCCAGTGTTATACTATTTCAGGTCTTTTATTTGTGTAAATCGGCCGATTCAAATGAAGCCTCTTCTAATTTGTAGATGGCAATGGAATCTCTACATTCAGGCACGTATGTGTGTAGTACCTATTCGTCGCGTTTATTCGATCGGCTCTCCGCCTGCTCGAGTGCTAAATCCCTGCTGATCTGACTGGTAGAATGGGAAGGTTGCAATACACAATTCGACCACGGACATGAAAAGATCGGGGACGATTTATTGCGTGAAACTAATCTCACATCCCGCATTAGCTGTTGTACTATACCCATTTATCGTATTCTTAAACAATTTTAAGCCGTCGGCTCAAGAGCCTCGCTACATGTTTAAGTAGAAAGGTTTTGCAACAAGTTTGAGATATCGTCAATGCCATCACTTTCCTTACCACGATGAAAGTAACTGTAACCAAAATTATTGACAAGCATTCATCGAACTGATGCAATTCTAGCTGTATCCATTTATAGCCAAAATCGCTAGCAATTGGATTCAATTTTACCTCTTATCCATTTGGTTAGGTGTCGGCAATGATGAGTTCCGAGCAAACGACTTAGCAGTTATTGAGGTACAAGATAAAAATTTGGACAGGGTAGCCAAAATCTTGTTGAATCTGCCGTTTAAAAAAACAGCTGGAGCGAATAGCATTAAATGGCTCCGCCAATAATATATTAATCGACTATAAGGGCAAATAAACCTGACTTGTATTTGTGATCAGGACAAGCGACTCAAAAATAAACGCATACTGAATCATGAAGCCTATTCTTTACACCCGATATTGCTGAAGTCTTGGTTGGTGGATTCGTACCTGTTAAAATGATCGACGAGATGAGGCAGGTCAATACTTAAGAGACGATAAAGCGCTTATTTCCGTTCCTCAAATAGCCTCTTAATGACCGAGGCTTATTTGATCAGTGCTTGAGCAAGCGTATCCTGCCTGAGTCACATCAGCTTATACAACATCAAAGGAGAGCACGATCACGGTCTAAGTTGTACAGACTTTATCCGCTTCTTGGTAAGCCCGGTCACGCTGCCTGGTCCAATCAATTTGATCGGATATCGAGACAGATTCGGCCTGATCTGAACCTTACGATGTGTGTCCCCGGTACGAGAAGAACAAAAGTCTACCACAAAAGCTTTCTGTAAGTCCCAAGACAGTGTTGAAGGCACAGGTGTCTTGCGTTCAGATTCTTGTGCAGACGATGCAATTTTTCTAGCGCGTCTTCATGTTCCTGTATATCTAAAACAGCCAAATTTTGATCAGCATAGGTGACTCACATTTCCTTTCGATAGTGGGAACGAAGTCATTTTCAGAAAGTTGCCAGCAATGATGGTTTTATCAGTTTTGGATGTCAGCAACTATTTGGACTTTAGGACTGTGAGTTGATCGCGACGATTTAAATGCATTTCTTTTAATTGAACCGCCAAATTACTACAGCAAAGACGATTAAATTTAGTCCAGCAATTATTCCAGAGCTTAGAAATGAAATCGTCACGCCGATCCACGTGGGGTCCATCTGCTGCTTTACTTGCTCGTAGCAGGATTGGTAGAAGGTGGCAAATAAAGACGCGACCAGAGCGGCGTTCTTTAGTTGACGATTCAGGTAGAGGGCCGCTTACTAAGAATGAAAAGACATCCCGGGAATTCTTTCAAAGCACTTGAGCCCGTCATGACCGTTTAAAGTCAAGCGCAGAGCATCCAACGAAGCCAACATTTACTTTAAACTACTTCTAATAGAATCCGCTCCAAGTATGGGGGTGACGACTAGAGCTGGGTTAAGTTGGTGTAGATGGGAAAGCTGAAGATAAAGCATTCATTAGAAAATTGCTGAATCGTTCGCGACAATCGTGGAGAACTAAAGCTCAAGGAAGGTGTTTGGTGACAGTTAATTGTATAAATGAATTTTAGGCAAAAAAAATCTCGCTGAAGGTGTCAATTCCGATCGATCACCATCGTGGGAGCGGAATGTCCAGAATTTATTTTTCTCTATGGTTGGTAGTTCCATTGCCGAGTTTTAGCCCGAAGATTATAGCATAATTAGCGACGGTCACGGAGAAAGCGCACCAAACGCGGACGACCAGCCATTCAGTGCTAATCGGGCATTCTTCGAACAAAGGAACGGTCTAGATATCGGTTACCGCCGAAATCTCATGCAGACTCGTTCATCCGGCAGCTACACGCGAAATTTAGCACCTTTGGCATGATTGAACACTGCTTACTCTCGTTGGTGAGTGTTTCTTGCTCTATTGTCATTGCGATCTATAATCAGAAGCAACGAGCGCCTCGAAGTTAATCTGCGGTTTTTGATTCGAGTTACTCCTTACACGCAAAATAAATTAAAAATCTTAGCACCTAGTTTTCCGCCCAATCGAAGTCGAGACATCTCTATAACCAATTGGATGTAGAATATAGCATCCAATGTGGTTGGATTCTGGCTTGTAACATATGGGTTATTCAAAATCGATAATCATGGTCACAATATTACCAAAAGATATTAAATAACAAAGCTGCTGTAAGCTATCCTTGTCTCCGGACTTCTTAGAATGCGGAATAAAATTTTCATGCGACATTTGACGCGATGTCAAAAGCACGCACAGAGCCGTAGTTCGGTCGTGCTATAACAATCGTTCTTTTTTAATTAATTCACTTCGTAAGCGCTATCTAAAGAATGGCCTAGAAAGGGCCTTTGCGGTGCGCAGAAAAAGTTTTGCTTAGCGTCATGGCTTGCACCGATTGGCCCAACTGCGAGAATACGTCCGTAAAGGTGCCCCGGGAATAGATCTATCATTCCGATGTATCAAACCATGTAGCACCAGTGCATGATTAGCTCTGGTCCGAATCTCAAGTACAATATCAATAGCTCAATACCATACATCGTCTTTCCGGAAGGCTCTAATCCTTTGCGTCGAACGCGTCCCCCCCAAAAGGAATTTCTCACGGAATGGCAACTTGCGTCAGTACTCGTCGGTGGGCGAGTCCCAAAACTCCTTATCAACTGCACTGAAGACTTCAACTACTTACGGATGTGGCGTAGCTGTTGTCTCCGACTTTCAAATATTTTCTAAAAGAAATCGAGACACTTTGCTGGTGACAACATCAATGAGGGCATACCAGGTTTTTGGCGCAGGAAGTTGTTATGGACTTACTCATCTTGACAAGCTACGCCTGACGACAAGTCGAGCACATTTCCGGGATAATTCTTAGACGATTCGACATTTGTGATAGCTTTGTTAATAGCGTGGTGTGTCCTAGCCGCCTCAGTGAGTAAAATACCAGCCGGATCGGTGGTGGCCCCTTCTATCACATTCATCGCTTGAAAGCAAAGTTTTTTAGGACCACCAGGCGAAGGCATGATGGATTTGAACATGGTCCTAGAGCCATATTTGCCCGGACAGCTCTGTGGCGATCTCAGTCTTTGCTGCTGATACAGTCTTTGCTTCAGGCGCAGTCAGACGCACTTTGGGCACAGTCCTTGATGTGCAGTACCCTTGCGGTCCTCCTGGAAAGCCGGTTTCAATATCGTGATTGATCCGGTCGACTGGCCGCCTTCTTTGATGCCTGTTTGGGCATCATTATACCAGAATGGATTAATCGTTTAAAAAAAAATTTGAAGAGTGATGAAAACCACCCATCCCATTGCCATTAAATATAATTCAGATTTTAAGCAAGGAGAAGGTAACGATAACGCCGAGCTTTTCATTAAAAAGCGTATAATTTTGAAAGACTGTGACTCCTGTACTTACACCACGAGGTAATTTGGCTCCTTTGAGCAAGGCGCCGTGTGCCTCCGTCACATACGCTATCATTGAGGCTTTACCATGTCCACATAGTCTTTTTTTTAGACATAATGTCTAAAAGCTAGTAAACCGGGCACTGAGCTAGAAGGGACCCAGCATTCAGTTATTGCTCGTAGAGCAAGCGGCGCTCGGGTAGTCTACCGAGTTAAGCGCTCTAGTTTCTGCATCTATCGAAACGAGGTGGTGTGCCTCATTCCCTTATTGAATCAACTTCGCTAGGACATACACCTTTTTGTATTATACTATTAGTATGCAAGGCGCATTGACAGAAAATGTGTTTAATCATTATAATAAATTACGTAAAAAGTCACTTTGCTTGAAAAATTGGGTGAAATGAAGTCGGCACGATGTGTAGCCTTACAATACTATTGTGTCACACTAAATTGGTCCTATCTGGTAGGCTTGCGCACACATGGCCAAAACCAATCGTGCTTTCCTACCGGTTCATGCTGGCAACATATAGCATGAAGCTCGAGTCGCGAGGGCAGCAAATATGCTTGCCGTGTATAGGTGGATTCCACACTTTTGGCCTCAAGTATCTATATACGGCGACTGCATTCAACTTTTGGCAAGGTGCCACATATGGCATTTTCTGAGACTAACCACCGAATACTTGCCAGGATTTATGCAGTCTGGAAAACATTGAAAAGTATACACTTGGTCGTGTTCCAACTGACTTTAAAATTTAACGAATTGATGGGTAAGACCTCACAAAGTAATATAGCAGAAAACGACATATTAATTATAAGCTCCCGCTGATTTAAAATGGTTGTAAACGACTCGGCATTTTCATCTGGCAAGCCCATCCAATATAATCGAACACTATTTCGCATACAATTGCTTGTCCGCCTGTGTGCACGTCGGATCAGCTACACCTCCATCTGCTCTCGACGATAAAGCAAATCCGTATACGTGCTGATCCGATCAGACTCCGTGCCTTCGAGCCGGGTCAAATAAATATAAAGTAAGACAAAACTGTCCGGCTCCTACCCTTTAAATTAATCTACAGGTCGCGAATGAAAATCCGTGCGCATCTGATGAGAACAGTTGCCACTCATCGCACGATCATTGCACTACCCAAGGCCTTATGCACAAGCTCTCCTTCGTGCACTGTAATAGATACCCTCGCTGTCGCACTGGATATCTTTAACAGCAGGGGGGAATCAGGTGCAGCTGGATCCTCGATATCATCTATAGCCAGCCACAAATCTACTGCTTTGCACTCCGTCGCCGCCTTCCTCCACCATCAAATTGCAATTTGCGCTCGAGCGACCTCACCCTCACTTACGTCTTATAGTCTCTCTCTCGTCCCTCCAAATGCGTGTGAACACATCCTTGTTGGCCGCAGCCATTGCGCTCTTCTCCACCCAATGTCTTGTGACCGCAAAGAACTCTGGACTTTATTCGACGGATTCAGGCAGTTCCGATGCGACGGAAGACTCGACTGACGTTTATCAGGATGATGGCACGGCTGATGACATTATCCTGTCGAACAAGGAGGTGTTGAACAAGGCCCTTGGGAGTGCTGCGAATGGAGATGATTACACGAAATACCAAGCGCTTAATAACATGAGCGAAGAAGAATTGGAAAAGATTATGCACGCCATGACTCCCCTTAAAAAGAAGGTCATTCCAGCGAGTTCCCCCTCCCCATCCCCGTACGGGAGTATCACTTGGGACAGTGACGCCAACTCTGCCGCGAATGCGTGGGCGACCAAGGAGGGTGCCATAGATTCGGTACAGGATGACACCGACAGTGCCACGGGTCTTACAAACGCTGGGAAAGGTGCCGTTGAAAGTGGTACGGGGTGGTACTCGGGCAAGAAGACGGCTGATCCCCTAAGCTTGTATGACACGAGCGGGTCCGATGACAGCGATAGTTTGGCGGACAAGCCCCTGTCTTCAAAGAACTATCTCTACAGTGAAGACTGGGACCTCGACGGCAGCAGTGACGACGATTTACTCGACGGCAACAGTGGGTCAAAATTCGGGTATACGCAATTCCACGGCGTCCGAGACGACAGTTTGAACGCTGTGCCTCAAAAGAGTGACAGTGCCTTTAGTACCTCAAAATTGGCTCCTCCAAGTAGCTACTTCTACGCGAGTGACGACGGCAGCTTTGATGATGTCCCACTATGGACCAAGCACTCGTCGTATGCAAAAGATGCATTCATGGACTCGAGTGACGAAGACGACTGGTACACGGGGTTGGCCAGTAAAGACACCTCTCTCCTCGCTCCAAAAGCTTCGAGCGACACGTTTGACACGACAACGTCCTTCGATGACGACGATAAAGAGTGGGACGCGCTTTTTAAAGAATTGTCGAGTGATGCAAGTGACGCGAGCTCGTCCGGGATGGATCTCTCGGACTCCTCGACGGATGATGCGGCCTTGACGGCACAGATGAAAGCCAACAAGGAGAAACTCAAGGCGGCGTTGGGTCCAAAGGTCGTGGCGGGCGGCGACTATAGCGTGTTGAATGCATTGACGAAAATGGACCAAGAACAGCTCGACAACCTGCTCGAGTCGTTCAGCACGGATGGCTCCTTGGACAGTGACAGTGTCAACTCGGGTGTGCCCACCAAGGGACAAAAGAAGGTTTACATGACGCCGACAAGTAGCGTAGATTCGGATTCAGGCGCGAGTGATGCCAAGGTGGACATGGACGGATTGCTGGCCTTGAGTGACAAGGATCTCAAACCTCCGAGTCTTGCCGACTATTTGAAAAACGCTGGGTCGAGCGACTCGTCGTCGTGTAGTGGCTCGGCTCCTTCGGCGCTTGCGCCAACCTCGTCGTCTTCTTCTGAAGACAAGCCGTGCCATGTGAGTTGGTGGCGTAAATTGGCCTTTTGGAAGAGCGAGCACAAGTGCTCGGAAGCACGTCGACTTCGCACGGAGGCGTGAGGTGTGAGGAAAGCCCTTGGATAGGGAGAGATTGATTGATACGCCGATTATAAAGCAATAGTTTATGACACACAATGGGCAGAAAATTAACTTACGGTTTTGCACTTTTTGGTTATTGCTTTTGGAGACTTGCAAAGAAAGAATTAATTTATTTATGGTAAAACTATGGTGATTTCCTTGTACTACATTTGTAGTATCGCAGTTGATGTGTGTTACATAACAGCTTAATTTAGTAGCGAATAAGCCACCCTACTCGTCCACCGATTTAGCGGGTAAATAAGGGTAACAACAGCAATGCTATATACGTAGATTAGTTGATAAACGCGATCTTCATGATGATCCGACTTATAATGTGAGTTTGTTGTTACTAGCTGTTTTTGTCATAACTTTCTTGAAAGAAGTCACTGGTAATTTCGTCTGGCTCTACCACTTGAGTCTATACAGAGCTATAATGACCGGAATGACTTCCTGCGTCTTCATTGCTTATATGTAGAGTTTTCGGTTAAAAGTTGGCTTCCGATTTAAAAGGGCATCGAGGAATGGTGGCTCCCAGTGTATAACCGGAATCTATGGGATTAGTACTGCCGGCATACTAAGGAAATCAAAATGGCTACAGTCAGGAAGGAACAATGTTGTATTGAATTAACTAACCTTGAAAACAGCAATCTACCGCACGTGACGATGCTTTAAGGAACAAAACATCTCCAAATGATTTCCAAAGGATCGACATGTGCAGAGATTGCAGTTAAAAAGGCCATATTTTTACATGTCGATCCTCTAAAGAACAAATTTAGTGAGCGGTCGTTCACCGGGCGATCCTATATCTTCCTGTATATAGTTCGTCACACCAGACAGTATTCTGTAGTGACATATAAGGCCAATCAAAAGGATTGTTCTCTCAAAGGTTCCAAGAGGGATATAACTACCTTCCAATATTTGTCAGCTGAGCAGTATATACAAAAGCCTTGCTAGCTTTCATGGTCGGCTGCATTCAAGTCCTCCCTGCTGCCAAGCAGCGATTGTAAGTCGTGGTTTTTGAAGCACCAAAATTCAAGTCTATGCTATAGAGTTCAGGCAGCACAAGCTTCAGTGGCGTCGGCAGCTGCAAGGCTTAAGCCGTTGAAAGTTAAGGTTTATACTTGTGAAGAACAACAGAGCCTTTTTTTCTGACCAAATGAGATGTTATGGCGGTCTTTTCAGGTGTGCGTGGCGCGCGCAGTTCTTAGCTTAGGAGATCGGGCCAAAAGCTGAGCATTTGTTTGTAATGAATTAAGCCGGAGAAACTGTTGTCGTGAGAGCACATATATCAACACTTGGGCTTGTCTTTTCGGCAAACATTTAGTTTGACCAACGCCTACGCCCGCAAGCAAGGTGGGCGTATAATTCATAAATAAATTCATAGAAAAGAAAATGAACGGCCTTTACTACTTAACTCTCCCCAAACAAGACAAGGAAGTTGCGCTATCGACGGCCAAAAAACCCCGCTCGCTTGCATCTAACTTTTTGGGTGCAGAAATCTAGCAATTTAAGCTGCTAGTATTGATGGGTGAGTCTGCAGGACCTCGAAATGTGGAGTCCAAATAAGTTGGGCACTACTGAAAAAAGCAATATTTGCTGCTATGGCTGCGGTAAGCAAAGACAACTTTAATCGAAGTGAGCCTTTGTATCGTCTTAAGGCTGTAAAGCATCCCTGGTAGAAATGTGCCTTCGAGAAATAGTAAGCCGTTGTTGAGCGTATGGTAGATAGTTAAACTGATAAATAAGCTTTAAGGGCTATTTTTTAATATATTTCATTGCAGCGGTGCACTATTGGTCGCACATGCAATTAAACGAGAAGAGGATAACTCGTTTTGAGTCTTAGTCTGGCGTGTCACAAAGCTTTGCTCGCCGGCAAGCGATTAAGGACAATTGAATTAGCTTCGAAGAAGAGTCAAAGAGATAAATTCGTTCAGTTCAGACTCATTAAAAACATTTATTAACGTCTCATGTGTCGAAGTAGTTTTAGCTCTGAGATTTTGAGCGCTTTGACAGCACGAAGTCATGTTTTCTTAGCACAAGCAGACACAACTTGATCGTAGGCATGTTGTGGCTAGAAATGCACGATTCTTGACCAGTTGGCGGTGCAAGCCAAAATTTGCCAGCTCGCGATAGAGCTTTGGTGAGTGATTTGCTTATAACTGGTGTGCGTATCGCTACTTGAAAGGGCAACCAGGGCAACTTTACACATAAGAGTTATCAAAGGCACACTTTAAAGCCTTTTTGTCATGTAAACGACGTGCATTACTGCTGAAGGCGCTAAAGTTAGCCAATTGAAAGTGGGTGGCCTAATTTCTCAACAGCTGCGGATGACATGAGTCTGCAAGACAAAGGGCTTAACTCATGAACACTTCGAGTGAGCAACGTGAACTGGATCACTTAGGTGCAGATTGGCTACACTTACTACTTGGTGTTGAGGGGTACCCTTTTATTTGCTACGAGGAAACGTGAGGTTAGACATCTGACCTTCCTCAAAAGGCAAATAGAAGTCGTAAATCACTTTTTGGCTGAACTCACAAGCCAGTACTTGTCTAAGAGCCTATACTAATCGTAACTTTTTCTCCGAATGTGAAACGAAATTTGTTTAGGCTTGTCGATGATAGTCAGCATAGTAGTATATGCTAGTGTAGTGGTGTCATTTTTTCCCATTAGCTTTTTAGTACTGAGCACTGCCTTCATATCTAAGCTGGTAAATATTTTGTTTCAGTAGTTTTTGTTATTTTTTTTTTTATATTATTATGTAATTTAATTGGAATGGTTCCTTATAGTTTCACAGTAACTAGTCATTTAATTATTACTTTTACATTAGCATTTACTATTTATCTTGGCTTTAATATAATTGGTATAAAAAAACATAAATTAAATTTTTTAAATTTACTAGTATTTTCACCAACTAGTGTGACACACACTAAATTTGAAAAATATGTTCTGCTAAATAGAGTATTCTTGGAGTGGACCAAACGTTTTTACGAACAGCAATATATATGCTTGACCGCTTCCAAAGACAACAAAACTGTCAGTTTACTTTGCAAAAATGGCTTTCGCGCCAAGTACAAGCCATGCTAACTTGTTAAGCTTGTCAGCACGCTTTCACGCAAGTCAGACATAAGGTTCATGTCAGCAGAATTGAAAGCTCTGTTGACAAATAGGCATATGAATGCCAATCAAAAGCCCTTGATGCGCAATTTTTGTTGCAGACAAATATGCTAAAGCTGTGTTATTGACTCCTCGTTAGCGATCGCAATTGCATACTTATAACTGTGCAGACGGTTTGCTTCGCTACAGAGCGGATACGACACATTCGGTTTAGCGGAACGTTAGTAAATCGCCCTTAAAATGTCGACTTGTGTCGGTACAAGGCAGCGAGCGAGTTACAAAGCCTTTGGCCAACCGAGCTGGTGATTTTACTAAACTGGGCGAGCAATGTTCTTATTTCTGGATGCACCCGTTTGTTAGTCCCGATATTAGTGTCTCCTCTAACGAGGGCAATTAAAGTCGTGACCCCTCAAAACGATGGACATTTTTGTTTTTAGGGGGTGAAGCTTGTTGCACGACCGTTGAGACCGACAAGTCCCAACACCTTTGATAACTACTCCCCCTAGGACGTTAAAGCCGCTTGTACAACATTGTCGTTGTCTCTGGTTTTTTCGTAGCTGTAGCAAACAATTAAGTGATTGTGCTTATGACACTTCTCATAACTTCCATCATCCAAAGGTAGAGGCACCCGTGGTATGCCGGGCGAGGGAGAAGTATAAGCGTGTATTTTCTACCGCGGTGAACTCCAGAACATTTTTTCCTGAACAACTTTGGCAGGCAAAATTATTCTCGATCGTCGCCTATGACGCATGTGCAGTCTTTGTTGCATGAGAACAAGTTTAATTTGTACACCAAGACACCTTTGAATGCCTAGGCAAATCATAAGAGATAACATAATCAATGGTTAATGTATAGGTCGAATGGTCGTTATGACCAAGCGACTTCAAGCAAAAGAGCAAAAGGTAACACTCATATTTCTCCAATTAGATGTAGTCCAAAATCAAGATGGAAATGCTTGTGGTGAGAAGCTGGTCTTCCGCAGAATAAAGAGTATTGAAGAAATTGTCACCCTTGGTGCACGACACTCTGATATATCTTAACGATACCAAATTTGTTAAGTTTTTGCATCAGGCATTCAGGCATTGACCACTGCCGGGAGAGCATTGTGAGCTCGTTTTCTTTGCTTCAGAAACGATAAATGTCACGATATATCCCGCGACCGTCGCCGACTTTCGCTGCAAATTAAGCAGAGAGTGTCAACTAGTTACGAAATAGTAGAGCAACGGGACAGCCACTCATTTTTAAAAAGGTCGCATTCCTTAACGACATGTTCAGGTTTAGATTGTACAATGCACAAATTTTGCTAGATGACTGCTTAAAAAAATTTGAGCTAGGAACCTCCCACTACTGTTAGCACTGGTCCAAGCGCTACTGTAGCTTTTGGCGAATTTACAGTTACGACCCAATGGGAGTTTGCTCAGACACACTTTAAGAATATACTCGTCCATAGTTGATCTTAAGACGACCAATTGGCTTAGAGGTTCATCTTGACCACCCAAGACTTACACGAAATGTGAGTTTAAGTCTCTCACATTCGCTCTTTACCTATAGTAAGATACGAGTTGCAGCTCGTTATCACTTTATGAGTTGGCATTCGACTATCCACCAAAATGATTGATTAGTTTTGGCATATAAATATAAAGGGCCCTTGTTTTGTCGATAAAACTCCTTTTGTATTGTCTACTACTTAACACAATAGTTCCTACTGATATTTTTATGCAGTAGTGATCAGACCATGTAATGCGTTTCGTTGGCCCTTCTTACTAAGTATTGTCTCATCAAGAATTAGTTTACATAGTACGGTTTACCACCAGTACACTGGGGTTCGCGTAATCCTGTCACACTCTCCTCCATCTATACTTTAGATCTTCTGAGTACACGGAAGTCAAAAAGTTCTTTCAGAAATTTCGACGTCTACCAAATACTACAGTTTGACTTTTGTCGCTTCTTGAAAGCCTTCAAAGCATAATCAAATAGCCTCACAGCTAATTCTGATACATTTTTGGGTTATTTAGCTACGTTGTCGATCTCACTTATTGCTTAGTCGGGATTTGAATCCAACATAAAATTAAGACACAAGCTAAGCTCACAATGTCCAAATACAAGACATGAGTATGCATGCCGAAAAATATTGATTAGGTTGTTCGCAAAGCACACCTACGCTGCGCGCATTAAAATTTCTCGTTAAGCAGCGTACATTAACTAGTTTTGCTCGAGAGCAAGCAAAATCCGAGTCTTATGGAATACTAACGCTGACATCAGAGGATGGAAAGGGTGAGTGCTCGGCTCGACAAAGCCTGAGCTAAGCTTGTAAGCCTGCGGCTCATTACACCGTACGGTGGTTAGGTTCGAGCCAAGCTTGTGAGCCTGCGGCTCATACCACCGTACCGTGGTACGGGTGGTATTAGAGTTTGGTTCTACCCTTCATACGTTGCGCTAGCGTGGCTTGCCCTATGTATTGCATCTCAAGCGGTCAGTATTTTTATTGCCCTCCACACGCCATATGTACCCGTATTTCGGCGTAATTCTTGTGCCCGATGTGCGTAAACTTAGAGCCAATCACCATAATGAGGCACAAAAGCACATGGTACGGATATGACTCGCTTAGATTTGAAGAAAAAGCGTAATTCCGTGTCCGACGAGTCGGCTATTATTGCCTCAAAATTCACGCCGAGTATTGTGGGTGACTATATCGTTGAGGCCCTGTCGTTGACGAGATTAAGCGGGAGGCATGTGTATCTGTATGAGCCGACACCGAAATTTGGTACGCGAGCTACGGCGCTCGTTGGTTGGCTTAAAATAGGCAAAATTTTTGTGAAAACCTTACTGGTGGTGATTAAGCGTCCGACAAGAATTTAATGCCGTTTAGGTACCAAGTACTAGAGAATAATACGGTGTGCTCTATGTTCGCCCTTTGCAAAAGCTTTGAAAACGTCAATTCGCAAGTAAAGTCATATCATCGATACGAAATTGTTCAGCTGTGGACACGTAATTGACTGTTAGTAGGATGCCAACCTGTGATCAGTAATTCGCAACATCATGCTCCTTTCTTGATCCAAAAGAGATTCTTTTAGTTTTCTCAACCTTCAAAGAGGATGCTGACCTCGAGAGCCATTGGCCTAGTCTTCATCAAGTTGATTTAGCGCTGAGTGGCCTTTTGTCCGTATTTGATGTAGTACCAAAAGACGCAATCGCTGCTTTCGATTAATCCGTCTTTAGATCGTTTTTTACTGCACACTTCACTTCCTTACCATAAGCAGTCGCTCGATGGAAAATATCGTGTCTATCTGCACACCTCCTAAACTGAAAGAGCTGTGTGACTTTGTCTCACGCTGCTTGGAAAAATCTCTGTCTCCTACTGGCCTGAGGTAGAGGCTGCATTCGTACTTTACTTGTATTAAGTAGCTGATACATGTCATGGAATTTTGCACTAGATTTCAGGAACCACTGATTCCAGATAATATAGTGGTATAGCTCTCTTGCTGAGTCACGAGTCATTTTACTCCAATTTAGGAATGAAATGGAGCTAGACCGATCGTGACAAACTGTTACTTGCCACAAAGTACGCACTGGCAAAGTCCGAAGTGCATTTTCCGGAATTCAACCTTCGTCATTGCTTCGGACCATGTACTTTGTGAAGAGCAACAAATTCGCCCCCCTTTCCCGCAGATTGATAAGATGGTTGCCTTTTTTCACAAAATTTATTTTTTTTGACGGTTGCAAATCTGACGAGTTTAGTACAATTACCGACACCCTCTCGCGCAGGTGTGGTTCACGTAAACCGGATTGAAAGCCTTTTTTGACGCACAAATTTGTCCGAAATGTAAATTGGATGGCAGCTAAAGCTTTCAATGCAAACTGTTATCATACAAAGTTCTCGGGTTCGGGTCACTAACACTACGACAGCGATCGCGGCTGATTTACTGGTAGTGCACAGACGGATAGCTCTAATACTGGATGGTTTATCCTAAGCCGCTTTTATAAACACGAAGATGTATATATGGTGCTTCAATAAGCGACAATTCAGACCGAATATTCTTCTCGGTTTTCTCCACTTACGAGTAATCCCACACGGACGAGTGAATGTTTAAATGTGTAAGATAATGTGAGACCTGCATTAAAAGCCCAATCCGCAGTTCGCACGTCGTCCATTTGACAGCTCCTAGAAGTACTTGCGACTGCTATATATCCATTAGTATTGACTTTTTCTTTTGGCTTGCCGAAACGTATTGGGCTTACGGCTATAGTGGCGGCAGCGCAAATTGGCGTATTTGGCACTTGATACAGCCAGCATCTTTGGGCATTACTATCTTGTTTCTTGGATACGATATTGATCCGCGTTATATTGATGCCTTATGGCAAACGCTGCTTCAGTTATCAAATGTTTGGTTTCTGGTGTCAACACGAGATGATCCCCAGTCAGATGATATCATAAAGTGGATTGGGTAGAATATACACTTGCGCAGTATGTTCACAGAGGCAATACGGAATTTGGCCGATACGCGATTGAAGGTTGATTTTAAGCCCAACAATGCAGTCCACGCATCGACAGCTATACGTACTCGATATAAATCGGCTACAAAAAAACAATATTTGAATTTATCTCAAAGCACGATTGCTTTGAGGTGATTTCACTTAGGTCTCCAATTGAATAATAGATAATCTTTGGCAACAACTATCTGACTTCGCAAACTGTCAGCTGAATAAAATCAGTAAAAAGCAGGTTACAATTACATCCACTTAAGACAAAAAAGGGAAATTCTATTAAAAAAAAGATCAAATATTCTGGGGATAAAATTGGTTAGGTACGGTCAGTTCAGTATATTGAGACAAAACCATACATTGCTTCATCGCACCATTCAAAGTTTGACACGGAATGAGTTGACGTGCACAATCAAGTGCAAGACGATACCAAAATTCCCAGCACCTCTACAAACCGCTGTTCTAGCGCTCGACTTTGCTCGTAAGGCGAGTACGGGTAGCCAATTGCCACCGTTATCTCAATCATAAAGCTACAGGGCTGAGTACATATAAGGCTGCGAGTTTTAAGCAGTCGGACGAGCTTGTAACTTAAACAACCTTTCGTTGCATTTGACACCTCAAGCCGAGACGCGTGGCGATCCATTCGACTGTGAAGTTCGTGGATCACGTAGCCGACTAAGTAAATTTTGAGCTTCAAAAGCCAGAATTGTATCTAAAAAGCCTCGGCCTGATGCTAGGGTCGACTTCGAGAGCAATCTCAAGCGCGTACATTCAATCGCGTAGTAGTCAATGCTCCTCGTGAACAAGGCATAAAGACGAAGCGGAAGTGGCGTCCGATGTTTCGTGACCACCAAGGCCGTCTGCACTTTTATGCCTGTCACATCACTTGCCTTTTGCACAACAGCGTGTCGAGGACCCGTGCTGCAATTTATTGCAAATCGCGATAGAGCTCCCATTTGTGAACTTAAGCTTCACAACACCAGCATATGCGCTTGTCTTTCATTACCACATATACAAGTGTATGAGGAGCGAGCTCCTTTGGACATGCTACGAGAGAAATTCAAATTGTTGGAATTTGCGGATGCAAAGGCTATACTCATGTCCTCAATGTTGAAGTACTATACGTGCATATGTACTTCATACAGTGTCGGTAGCAAAAACATAAGTGCTGATATATACTGCTAGTAGTACTATTTATATACTGCTAGTAGTACTATTAGCGATTATCCTAATTAAGCCAAGCTATAATAACGATATCAGCGCAGCATGGTACCATGGTTTTATAAAATTCTCAGTCCAGGTAAAGGTATTTTCTCGACTTCAAAGGAAACACTTTAATCAACCGTACCCAAAATTTCCAATGACTTCCAACTACTGCACAAGTCCTAATAATATATATTTAGTGCTAATGTTGCTTTCCATACAGCAATCGAGAAGTAAGCTGCTTTTCATACAGCAATCGCGAAGTAAGCTGAAAATCTCGTAGCTGAGGTACATTTTGATTCGTTATAAGAACATAAATATTTTTGGAATTTTTTTTCATAGATACAAGACGTAGGTAGTGTTGCCCTTTTTTTCAATAAAAGGTAGCCAACATGGACCATACGCGTAATTGAGATTTGTTATATCTATTTCAAGTCTCTATAACATCAGGCCGTTCGTCGTCACATAATACGAAATCGCCCAGTGTCTATCTTAGTCAGCATCGCAATGTACATGGTGTAATGTCGTGAGCGCCAACGCACCGACGCCGAGTCCAAACATAAACAAATTGGCCACAAATTGGCCAACTGACTTGACACGGAGTACTCTAGGTAACAGATCAGTGCCTGCAATGTATACAAGCGTACCCTGTATACATATCAAGCAAAAGTGCATTAGTCCAAGTTCAAAGTTGAAAAACCCACACCTTCTCGAAAAAACCCCTAAGAACCTGTCAAACAAACTTACCGAACCAACAGCAAGCAATAATCCCATCGTCTCGTTCGTGACGGGCACGGCAGCGAGGATCACGGCAGCTCCGACAAAAGCGGAGAGCGCACTGAGAAAGTTAAAGAGCACAGCCTGGAACGGCGTGAATCCTGAGTCAACAAGAATGATAAAGTCGGCAAATTCTTGCGGCAGCTCGTGCAAGATGGACGAGACGGTCACGGAAATTCCGAGCGAGTCATCACACGCGAGAAATGCAGTCGCGATGAGGACGCCGTCCACAAAATTGTGAAACAAATCGCCGAGTAAGATAATGTACGCCATTGGTTTAATCGTGTGCCACTTGACCTTGAGACTAAAGGTAGAGACACGCTTTTGGTCTTGACTTGCAAGTGGCACAAGGTCCGCAGCGTTGTAGTCCCCATTCTCAGGTGTAGTACTCCGTTTGCCTATTGCCTGAGTGGGTGAAAGGGGGACTAAAGACGTTGGCAGGTGCCCGTGAGTATGCGCCTCTCCGTCGTGGACAAGGCTGACCCACAACTCGAGCGCCATTTCAACAATCATGGCAATTATAAAGCCGGCCGTAAAGAGTATACTTAACGTAAAGTCCATTTGGCCATATTCACTGTAAAATTCGATCGATTCGGGTAAAATGTGGAGAAATGCGGCCCCGAATAAGGCTCCCGCGGATACCGCAATCATTGCGTCCATGACTTTTGTCAAGATGCGAATTCGAAAAATTAAGAAAACAATGCCCACGACGGCGAGAATAGTCACACTCGCGACTGCAGCCAATGCCTTGATCCATACGGCAGTGGTCGCCTCTCGCGCGGCCCTTTCTCTCGTGTGTGTCACTGTTGTCTTTGCTTCTTCTGCAATCTTGAGTGCCACTACCATTGCTTGGCCCGCCGCGTCAAGCACTTGCATCTTAAACTCGTCAATCGCATTGTGTTGCATGTGGAAAGCGTAGTACCTCGACGTATTGACATTTAAATTGACAGTCATACGTCCCGTTGCTAGACGTTGACTCTGTCCATTGACACTGTCACAATGATTATTGTGCCACGTATTCCCTGGAATCGCTTCGCACTCGGCGCGTAACGTTGCAAGTTTGTCAATATTATTGCGCTGTACCACGTACAATACTTGGTCGGTCGGGGCCATATATTGGGAAGTTTGCACGAGGTTACGCGGAAGTAACACGTTCTCTAACAGACGGTAAGACTGTTCTACAGATGTTTTTAAATCGTCTCGTGTCACCGCATCCGCAACCGAGAGGTTGAGTGGCAGCACGAACATGGCCATGTTTTCCGTATTGTTCACGAGCGAGATGTTATAAGTGCCAGTCTTGAGAGCCATTGCCATCGACAGCTCCCATGCAATCCCACCCGGGGGACACGAAGCTGTGGTTTCGGATCGAGGGATACACTCAATCCCTTCGTTCACGTACCCCTCTTTACAGTGACAATGATTGCCATGCAGCTCGCCTTGCCCACTGCACACCTCTTGGGCCCAAGCTGGCAACCACAATGCAAGCATCATCATCGGGACGAGGCCGAACGCAGAGCGTAGTGAGGTTGGCATCTTGACGATGAAGTTGACAAATGATACCATGTCACAGTCAAAGAGGTGGTCAGGAACGATAGCTCGGTTCGGACGGCGACTACTGGCTGCAACTGGTGCACGCTTTGTCCGATGGCGAGATATGCACTACCAGAAAGACCAAAAAAAGGTGCTTTCAAAACAATGTTTCTGTATCAGGTTGAGACATTCAATGTAGTGGACGGACGACCAAGGATTTTAGTGTCTCAGCTTCGACCTCTGATTGCTCGTCCACTTCATTGCAAGGACTATTGTCCCTGCTGTAGCGCACCATGCTCGTTGCAGTGTATAGTTAAGTCCTTGGAGCTAGTTTGACCTGCAGGCGACATTGAAATGGGTCATAGACGATGACGCACGTTCGTGTAGACTTGGCTCAGGATAGCCACTGACAAAGATCTCGCTGTTCAGTACGCCATGGTTGACGCTGCTTAAGCTCAATGCAACCCATTGCACGAGTATCCAGTTCCTTGTGTTACTAGACATCTGAAGGGTATTTTAAAAATGTCCTCGGTTCTATCAACGAGCTTTATGCGTGGCGTGTACGATAGATAGGTACGCTAGGCGAGCCAGTGTGCTATCTTGATACTTTCGTCAATATGCTACCTTTCAGCTTTGCTCTTACGTGCATTGTCGTCCGGCTATTGCCCATGTCTCTTTAACACTAACAAAGCGACACCACACACGAGATCCATGGCTAAAATCTGCAGTTGCAGGTGCTAATTTTGCACATCAGACATTTCTAAACTAAACATATAATGACTAGCCGCCACTGAAAGGGCCTAAGCTTAGTGAGGTATGTTCTAATTCTACTTAATTAAGACAAGTTCGAGAATTAGGATCGAGCCAGATCAAGCGACAGTTCATATTCGAAAGATATAGGCAGACAAGATTTTTGCTAGCTATAAAAAATTCAGGCACCCACCTGTGTTGTGGGCGGTAAGTGAATGCTGAGTTCAATTTTGTGTCACTCGTTTATTGAATTGCTCACCTCGTGGCTCACGTATACACGTGTGCTAAATAGGCAACGCACTTCTTTATGATTGACAGCGGTCTAAGTTTCGAGGATACCCCTTCAAAATTATTTTATGAGGTCTTTCCGTCGCGTTTTAAGCATTGTTCAAAAACTTATTGAGCAAGTGCTTTGAGCTCAAAGCTCATACTTTCGAGGGCATTGCATTATCCGAGTACCATTTTTGATATGAACATTTCATTTGAGCTTGTGATGAAATTTTGCTATACAGTGTGTATTAGGTTGTGTGGTATCCGGTGCTGTAGTCGGTGCGGGTAGTTGGCTCTAGCATTCACGTCGTATACGCTCTGTTTATGACTAACGGTGACCCTATGGCTCGAGTGTTAAATCGCACGACCAGATGTAAGAGGAAAGGAGATAGGCCACTAATGCGGACGATAAATTAAACTTGAAAGCCTGACTGTCTACCAACCCGCACTCAAACGAGGTGTTTAAGTGCCATTAACCAAAATAGCCATAGTGTAAGATGTACATAAACCATCCTCAAGAAGGGTAGGATAGCTACCAGCATCCCGCGTTGGAGACACCCAAGTCCTAGTGTATGGATTTAGGGAGCTTAAGTCTCTGTGTATGACTAAGCATGAAGAATGCCAAGAAAAGATCAAGCTTGTGAACTAAGTTAAGAAGAGCGACAAGAACCTTTGGTAATTAGGTAATGAGTTGCCGGACCTGTGCATTTTTATAAAGCATTAACATCTTTTACTGCACCCAGAGCAGCTACTTGAGGATTAGTAAAGAGCACGTTGCAAAACTAGTTCTTTCGTTCAAGTCCGCATAACCATAGAAAATTATCTCTAACATTCAATTCAACCTACGTAAGCGTATATCACAGTAACTGCCGACCAGGTGCCCCGAGACGCAGAGTATTGGTCACTGCAAAAGTTCTTGCCATACAAGCTAGTAAACCATCTTGTAGTAGCATCAGTAAAAGTGCTTTATTGTCATCAAAGATAAGCACAGCGTCTTAAACGGACACAATGTTTACTAGTGAAAAGGGCATAGACGCATTTAGTAAATGAGGGAATCGTCGTAAGCTAGCAACTGCTTGACTTGCTCATGAATTTTTACCCCTTAACACTTATCGCAGACTTATATGAGCCCGCCCTCATATCTGTAGTGCGTAGTGAATTGTGCTCAACCTTGACACTGCGAGCAAACAATTCTTCCGAGTACAGATTTTAATCACAAACGAAGCGGTCGAACCACAAACAAATCGAGTCGTCCCATCAAACTTTGGCGCCTCACGTACATCAGATTGCTCTTCACGAGTACAACACTTGGTGGTACAAAAACCAATGCGCATCTGGTGGCACTCTCCACTTATAAGAACGCTCAGGATTTAGCAGTAGTTGACAAAGTAGCCTATATCAATGACACTGGCGTCTAGGGCAAATGAGACAAGCCTCGCACGGTAATTTGAGGCCTACAAAATAAATGAACTAAGAAAAAAGAAACCTCGGAGTTGAGTGGTCAAGACGACCGCTATATTTTACTTTCTGCAAACGAAACAATAGAGAGTGGGGCCGGCCGTCTCGAAGCTCAATGAGAGAGCACGCATATGGACCTTTACTTACACTATCTCAATTGAGGCGGCGATCTCCACCCGGAATGAATTTCACGTTGCGTGTCACGCTTGCTTGCAATTTATCAAGGTTATAAGGATTAGGTGAATCTTGTTTGGAGTGTACTAAATGACCGGCAGTCCTTTTTTGAAAACTTGACAGTCATCGTCTCCTCAGGCGGATGGCGAACAGGTGCGGCTGAGACGGACGAGTTTGGCTTATACTCGACTGCTTCTAAGGAGGCTATGAGAGAAGCACTTTATCAGATTTTAATTCTTATATTAGCACAGGTAAACTATGGCCCGTTCCAGGAAAACATGGAAGGGTTGGCAGCGGTTCATACGCAGGCACAGCCACAGCAATAAGTCTTATCAGTTCAGCTATATTATGATTAGTGCCACAACCTGGGCGTATGTCGAGCGACTTTCTTGTGATGCGCTGCAGCCACACGCTCAAATTTCAAGAATGGTCGGACAATGCCTAATAAATTTGGAGCTGATGCATCGAGTGCATGTACAGTCGAGGTCGTTGGCATTGCATTTTGTCAAAACCTGGGTTGTGTTTGCGAGACGTCAGTCTTGAACAACATCATAGCGAGGAGAATTCAATATGTGTGCATGAATAGGGAAAGTCGTCATCACATCCCTCTTTTTAATAAAAAGAATGCCACCACCGCATGAATTTATGCGCAACGCCATCACCGAATTAAACTTAGCATCTTGTGAATTGGATGACTTCGGGAGCTCAGGGGGGCTTATGGTGTCACTCCGGCAAGATTATCCGTACATCGTAAGCGTCTCTGGTTATAGTGCTCAACGTCTTTGACAGATCTACGCTTCCCGCCGCTAGAGTCGGAAATGCTGGGATCTCGAGATCCATGGTACCCACTTCAGAAGCATAGCACAAGTGTTGTGCTAACAGGTCGCGGGTGGACAATTTACTGGCAGTCGTCAGCCGATCAAAATCGTATTAGATGTACCGCTTCAATCACACATCGCTTTTGCTAAGGCTTTTTCGAAGCCCGTACCGCTTCTCGAACTTTTGCACCCTGCGCTTATAAATCATTTTATCATCTTCTGAACTTTCAGTAAGCTTTATAACCATTAGTGTGGCTTGCAGTACTAGCTTCAACCCTCCACTTCTTTGAGCCGCCAAGCCGAGGGTAACAACTTTTGAACTATCACAACTTGCCCAACAGGAAAAAGTCAAAGGTTTTCCGCGAATCTAAATTGAAGCAAGATTTATTCCGCTTTGAATGCTTCTTGTTTCTCTTGTGCCTTGCATCAAGATCACTCACTACCTATCCAATTTATGCAAAGTTTCACGAAAAAAAACTTGCAAGCATGGTGTGGTATACATGCATGCAAGCTATCGTCGAATACGGTCGGTGTTTTTTGAGTATTATCCAATGGCACGCTACACTAGCGTGGTATACGTGGTATACATCAGTGCTGCAAGTGAATCAGGCGCAATGAAACGCAAGACTTAGAACGAGTCTGCTTCCAACCCATCTGCTCCTACGTAGCGTAAGTATAAGTAAGACTAAACAAGAAAACGTAACAAGGCCCAGAATGTGTCCGTCGTTACTAATTCAATCACTTCATTGCAAAGCTCAAGTCTATCGTGCCTTCAAGCGCGTTAAAGCCAAAGTGAAAGTCCACTTGACGCTTGGAATCGTTTTCAGCCTCGGGTCTTCCTGTCGAGGACAGAAAACGCACTAGTTGCTTGGCGTAGCGCACCGCTGGACCTGTCGGTACCACGTACCGCCCGCTCCCATCCAAGAGATACTCGACCCAAACAATCACGGCATTCGCCGCCGCCGTGACGTTGATCGTACCATCCGTTGCGATCGTATGGGCCGGTTGCTGAAATTCCATCATGGCGAGCTCCACTACCTCGGATACTTGATAATACGGATACATGTATACCGGAAACGGAAAGTTGTGCAAAGCATTCTCGGCTTGAAACTGGTCGTAAACCGTATGATCGAACCCCGAGACGTGGCCTACAGCGCCAAAACACTCGTGCAAATGCTCAAAGTGCACCACTTGAGCCAAAATCCGAGCGCGGGCCGGCACCACTCGCGCATTTGGCGACAGCAAGTGCTCCACTGCCGTGCGTCGAAACCAAAAGTTGCACGCTTGCCACAGCGGCAGGTTTTGCATGGCATAGTAAAACGGTTCGCCCAGCACGAGATGGACACTTGACGGCGTTCCTTGTAAATGTTCTAAGAGCAATTCTTTCACGCCACAATTAAGAATCTCCACGTTGGCGTGATTGTACGTTACAATCTGCTGAAAAATCCGGGCCGACAGATCCTTGGATTCAATCGACGTGATACTTGTAACCTCGTGGAATGAGGCGGCGAGGAGGGCGCCGAAGGATCCATCACTAATATCGAGACACGCGATGGAGGGTCCCGACGCGGGCTTGACAAGGTCGGCCACCACGAGCGCGATGGCTGCCTCGTACGCTGAACGACGAGGAATATCCGTGAGCATGGCAATGCGCTCGGCGTTGCAGATCAAGTGCAGGCCACAAGTACACGGAGGGGTATGATTATCCGCGCTTTTTTCTGGATTCTTGGAGGGCAAATTTTCGACATCAATCCATAGACGAAGCTCATCTGAATGAACTCGAAGCACGAGCTTATCCAACGGCGCGACTTGTTGCTTGTCAACGAGTGGACACACGACTTGGACCCAATGATCCTGCCAATTTTGGGCCCCCATTGCTGTCGAGTAGACAATAGTATTGTCGTGGTCGAAACTGATTTGCCACCACATTAAAACCGCGTGGAGAGTACCAGGGTGGACCACATCCACAATGGTCTCGTAAGAACTTGCGGCTCTTTCGGGTGGTACGTTGGTCAAGTCAAGACTCAGGACTCGAGTCGGTGCCGAGAGGCGTCGAGCATGCTTCTCAAAGGCGTGGAAATGCACGGGAAGAGCAGGTTTGCCGCCGTCACATTGCCAGGCCGTATCGCTTCGTGCCAATTTCGGGCCATTCCCTGCCATTTGGAAACTTGTCAAATGGAAAATCGGGTCACATTCGATAAGTTGAGCGAACACGGTTGCTCGTTCGGGGACAATTATGGCGTCCAACGTCAATAGATGGGCTTTGGCGTGACGGAGGGTTGGGACAACGGCTTCCCCGAGTAAAATCGAGTCAAAAAGTTCCGAGACCAGCAGGTCCGCCCGACGAGGGAGGTGGTACCTTGTGTTTGGTACCCGATCGGCTTCTTTCCCAGGTGCGACTTTTAATTCGGTGGATCGGAGCGGCAAGACGGTGATTGTATCTGGATAATGTGCTCGTGTCACGTGGTGCGCGATCTCGGCCATGGGTTCAAACATTTCACACGCGTACACATGTGCCGCCCCGTGTCGAGCGGCAAACATTGCCAATAATCCGGTACCGGTACCAATATCGAGGACCAGTGGAGCCCGACCGCGGGTCGCTTGAAATGCGGCAATGGCACGCTTGATCCCACGCTCGTAACAGTCGTTGCGGTCTTGATCTCGCAGCATGGACGTCATTTGGGACATGGCAACAACATTTCGATACGCCATTTGCGCGCTATCGTTTTCAACCCACATGAGGCCACCCGCTTCCGGGTTTAAGTGGGCAGAGAGGAGTACAGTGGAGACCCCCGAGACGACGGAAGTCGGGTCCTCTTCAGTCGCGAGATACGAATAAGGGACATCGACGACCACCGTCTCTTCCGCAGCAGCCGTTTCAAGAGCGTCTTCGAGACTTAACCCTGTGGAAGTGGCAGTGGACAATGTCGTGCCAGTGGGTCGGCCGTCGCCAACCAATGCGCCGCCGTACTTGTCCACCCCAGCGTACATGGCTACGATTTGATTGGCTGCAAGGAATTCATATTCTAGAATATTATTGGTATAGATTTGGAGTGAAGATTGAAAAAAAGTATAATTTTCCTATAAAGCACTATTGAGAAGTATTTTGTACGCGCTCCATACAATGTACCAATATATGCAATAAATAAAATTGTCGATGGGTATTGCCTTAGGGCAGCTTCCTCCTGTTTTGCTAAGCGTGGGAGTAGATTTACGAGCAAAGAGCAGCAACGAAGTCGACATGAGTGCTTACGATTTTTTATAGTAAACAATCCTCTTAATACCCTCTCCAATAAGTTGTCAGCACCTGTATGTTCCAAAAGGTTAAACTCTAGCACGTTTGTAATTATTGTATAGTAGATTCTGCTTTTAAACTTGAGTCGGTAGCAGAAAAGGTTCGGACCAGTGTGCTACGTAGCTTCATATCGTCGGTTCCCTTAACTTCCAGCATGTGTATTCCATCCCTGCTGAGATTGGAAGCCTCATAGAAAGAGGACACCATGTTAATATGTACAAGTAAATCATCTAGACCCACTAGAATGATCCACCACCAACCGTGTTGAAAAAAATTTCGCCACCAATCGAAATCCAAACTAATATCGAATTAACTCGGCTTTTCCTCATGTCAAAAACTACAATTTGACTCGCCGACAGGTACATAAAGGCACTAAAAAAAATTATATCAACAGTGTACATCACCTTGAAACAGCATCTTAATGTGGATTGCGCCAATCTTGACGACTGAGACATTTTACTTCCCCGTGGTAGCAGCACTACTTAAAGCCAACAGCCTATCGAAAGTATGGCGTACGCTATACTTCAGCTGCAAAGACAAGTAGAATCGGACGGTCATTTTAAACGTACGAGGCTTCTGTCCTGGATGTTGAGTTTTTACTTGTTTTTAAAAGTTGTTCAATTTTTAAATTTTTATTATTATAATTTATAAGTCGGTTTACGTGGTTGTTTTTAAGTTTATTAAGAGTGATTTGAGGATTAATTCCTATATTTTTGCAACTTCTTTTAGATTGGAATTCACTAATCCCGTATAATACAGTTAACGAATATAAAATACTTTTTGAATCGGTAGATTAGTCCTCGCAGACTCGGACGCACCAGGTTATTACGCTCGACGGTCCACTGCCGAATAAAGCCATACACGGAGGCTCTACCAGCACACTGACGTGACCCTGTCTCCGTTTGCTCTGCGACAGGGTGAAGGGGGGCGGTATGAGTGTGACACTTTTTGCCTTGTAAAGCATCCAACGCTGCTGAATTTTAGGCCTGGAGAGAAAGTGTCGTCTTCATCTAAATATGGTGCTAAATGTCACCCGGTAAAAGTTTGGTAAGTCATGAATTCACATCTTTTACAAAACAGAAGACGATATGGTGCGGACTTCAGACCGAGTTGGGCGACAAGCTAAAAGTTGAAGTGTCAGTGTTAAATACTGGCGGTATTGAGGACAAGCGTCCAGAACGTGTACCGTAGACGGTATCAAAGCAGCCCTAAGTAAACTTTTTAAACAACTGAATTGCTTATTTCGAGCCGAGATACCTAACTAACCGGAGTTATTGATGACAATAGGCTTGATTTTTTTCATAAAATTTGCATACATTAATACGGACATAGCAAAGAAATGCGCAGTCAAAGACGTGTTGTGCAGTATACGCCAAGATGATAAAGTAGCATATTTTCACTTGTTGAGTTTGTTTTAAACAGTGCCCCTATGTCCTGAAAGGTTCCATGCCGCTTTACATATATGGGTATACAAATTCTCGCGTTTTGCTAATGCCACCACATCGTAGTTCCAGACTGAATTGAGGAGATACAGTCAAGCTGCTTGCTGTTATCAATTCTTCTATAAGTCAAAATATTTGTGACGATGATACTCAGTGCTCTAAAGGGAAGAAGCAAAAATACAGAATCTGACATTACAGGCTCGGCTTCACTTGATCTAATAATTACCTGTTACTATTGGCACATTCACTTCATCGAACCGTTTACGGTCATCGCTGATAAAAAAGATTTAACGTATACGCTCACTAAACGCTCTAGGTGGGCTTGCTAAATCCGTGGTATAATGTGGGTCAAGTGAGCGCACGAGTATCAAGCGCAGGTACGGCCACTTCGATTGCTGGGCCACAATTAAGTATTGAGAGCTACAATTCGAGCAAATTGCTCGCAAACTAATGCGAATACGCGCTCGACGCTCAAATAGTAGTCAGAATCGGAGCTGCTGCACTAATGGCAAATGCACTTAAATTTGTCGATGTTACGGACTGGGAGCTCCCAAGTTGCATCCACTAGACGTCGGAGCAACATCATATCGAATGCACACTCCATCTCATCGACAAAGAAAAAATGAAACTCGTCACGCGACACCCGACCCAATACCTTGTAAAGTGGACGAAATCTTTCATCCCTGAAGAGTAAAGGGCCCACATCGGCAAGATTGTCCTTACGCACTAGTTGCTTTCGATTTTGAGGGTCGACATCATCGACAAGACGATACTTCCTACTGCTAAGGTCAGAAGCAGTGGGGCCACGCGCGGATAGGTCTCTGCGGAAGCAGTGCTTAAGAGGCATGCTTTCAAGGACCGTGGGTTCAGGCTGGCAGTAGACGATAAGTCGTTGGTCAAGCACACTCGTACCGAAGGTATTGCCTTACTCGCACACCACCTCCGCTGAAGCTGCTGTGATTTACAACACCTTCTTGTACTTTTGTACCCAGCACATAAAGAGCCAATGGTTGATCGAACACAAGTGCTGTATCGGAGAACGGGCAAGAAAGCGCAGTGAGAGCACTGGTCGCTCGTCAGAATGCAGTGTACAATGCAGTGCGATGGTCAGTGTACGCAAAGTGCTACTTGGCTTGATAGTACAAGCTGCAAGAAAAGCTCGGAAGAAAAAGTATTCTATGCCCGAGGCTTACGAGTACTGCTACTAACAAAATCCAGTACATGGTCTGCGCTTGTAAGCAATGTGGGCCACCTCAAACTCCACCCCGCCTAAAAGCGTCGATACGAAGTCGGCGCCCGACGTCGCTCCCACTGCGTCTCGTACGCGATCCAGTGATCCCATCCCAGTGCCTCCAACACCCGCTTCATCTCGGCCACAAGCGTTTCGTCGGTAAATATTTTCTTCTTGTCCGCTGCGTCCATCGCGTGGACCTTTCGCAGCCGCTGCAACGCACGCCCCCACGCCTTTTCGTGGCAATCGTGCAAGAGCGCCACGTGCACGTAGGCCGGGGCATCAACCTCGTCCCACTTGGCCAGCGTCGCGTACGTGTCTTGAAACGCATCCCATTGGCCCGAGTTGCCCAACGCCCGCGCTTTGCGTGCCAAGGCATCACACCATAGCGCCTTTTCCTTCTCCTTGGCCTTGCGTACCTGTTTCTCCGTGGTACTTTCGTCCAATCCGGTACGTGTACCAAAAAATTGGGCCAACGCGTCGGGTGCAACGAGTGCCAGCACTGCGTCCGCCGCTTCCAGCACCTGTGCCAAGTGACTCGAGCGCAAGGTGTCCGTGTCAAAGTGGTGCAGCTTGGCCTGGAGGATTGGCAAGCAGGCGGGAAATTGTTCGGCAAGACGCTGCCACGCGGGCAAGAAGGTTGGTTTGCCGGCTAATTTCGTCACGCGATCCAAGAGTAGATTTCGAACGGCTTCCTGCGCCACCACGTCTTCTTCACGCTCGTCCGGCACTTCTGGCTCATTTTTCTTGTCCGAAACAGGGGCGG
This sequence comes from Plasmopara muralis, assembly GCA_003676415.1. Classification (NCBI taxonomy): domain Eukaryota; phylum Oomycota; class Peronosporomycetes; order Peronosporales; family Peronosporaceae; genus Plasmopara; species Plasmopara muralis. The sequence continues at coordinate 164,062 of RCHQ01000087.1, read as the reverse complement.
ATGGAATGACGTACGTGATGTCAAAGCCATGGGGACGTCGACCACTCCTGTACCAACAGAGATGTATACAAGCAATGAGATTAATTCGACAGGTACAAACGTGCTAGACCGTACCCTTTCATGGTGCTGTTTTTGGGACCAAACGAAATGGTACCGGTCAAAACCTCGCCAACGGCATGTCCAGCAGGAAGCTTCTCGTACGTAGGTTCGCCAATATACAGCGGCACGTCCTTTTCCAGGCGAAAGTTTGTCTTCTCCATGGGTTTACGACCTAACACGACATCGTCTGGATGAGTATACACGGACGCCGTGAGCTCCTTTATGTCGTGAGAGAGGAACAAGATCATGTGCTTGAGCCTTTCGAGTTTCTGAACGTTTTCGTGTCGTACTTGGGCGCGAATCGAATACGATCCTTTCGACAGCGTCGTGGCAGTGCCGTACGCATCGGAACAGCCCTTGTATTGCTTCTTGTCGTCAAAGATCATCATCAATTGTGCTTCAAACGGCGACTCGTAGAGTCGGCCATGCAACGAGGGCAAGCGCGGCACCACGTTCCCGGGTTCCTTTTTCACAAACGGGTACGTGAGGACCAATTGGTACACTTGCCGCTGGTCCGGAAACTGGTCCCGACTGGTACTCAACGGCGAGATCTCGGCCGTCGTGGGACGAAGGGGCTGGACGTACTTGGTAAACGCGACGTGAGGTGCCAACACTTCGTTCTGGACGCGACTCGACACGAGGACCTTGTGCGCTTCTTCCCCACCCAGCATGACAATCTGCTCTTGATTCGGTACGATCCCATGAAATTGTACCTCAAGGTGTACCGTCGAGTCGCCAAGGGCACTCCAGAATTGACTGAAACAAAACTCGGTCGTCAGGCCACCCTTAACCTCGAGACTAAACGCCAGTTCTTGGCCAGGGTCGAGCGTAAACGTCTTGTGGCACGACGATTGACTTTGCCGCACAAAGGGCTGGAATTGCAGGGCATCAAACATAAAGAGGGTTCGGGACGCGTGCGCGTTTACGTTGATGTCGTTGGCACGGGACAAGAACACGTCGGCCCACGTTGTACCGACTGGAGGGGTACAAAAGTGCCGGACGAGCCGGCCCGGTTCCAGGTGGTGGTGCCACTGTACCACGGACGTGGCACTTTCTGGCTTGATGACACTGACTGGAATCGTAAACAGCGCGCCCCGCTTTTCCTGCTGGGTATCGTACGCGACAATTTCACCATAATGGTGGTCCTCCGTCGCCAAGTGCTTGGTGTCCACAAGCACTTTAAACGACCGGCCAGTATGCAAGAGGGCCATGTTGTGGCCAACGTGGAGCCAACGCACCGAAGGCACGAGGCGGACGTGCTGTTCGTAGGTACTCTTGTCCACTTGCAGCGTGTGTTTGTGGAACACGGGCGTCACGGTCACGTCGACTTCGGTGCTTTCGTGTACAAAGTCGATTTGATCGCGAAGGAAAATGCCACGCGCATTGCCTGTTCCCGACGATGTTTTAATGTGGTACTGCAAGGGGAACTTGAGCGGTCCATCGATTGGAGAATTGTACCGCATGTACTCGAAAGCGGGTACGAGTTGGATCAAGCCTTTGCCTTGCGCATACACGTCGACGTGTGGGATCTGTTTCGCCGTATTCTCGAGCGCACGACGGATGGAGTACGGCGTGTAGGCAAGACCGAGCGCTTTCATGGCACTGATGAGCAACGCAACGTTTCCCGCACAGTTGGGCGATGACATGGAGGTCCCATTCATCAATTGTTTTTTGGTCAAGGTCCATTTGGGTACGGGGGCAATGGCGGCACCGGGGGCACACACGTTGACCCCCACGTCGCCATCAAACGTTGGGCCACGGGACGACCACGTGTAGGCAATGCCCGACAAGTTGTGGTCCCGCATAATGTACTCGCCTTCCATCATTTGAGGCGAGACATAGGCCCCGACGGATAAGAGACTTGACGTTGTACCACCGGGTGCCCCAACTGTACCCAAAGCGGGGCCATTGTTCCCGGCACTGACGACAAACGTCACGTTATGGTCATTCACTAATTCATTGCTCAGCTCAATCACGCGGCCATAATTGTGCTGCGACGCGTACTCGCCGTAACTCATGTTGACTATATCAACGTTGGCCTTGATCACGGCCAAGATGGCACGACTGATGGCACCCGTCGTCTCCATCCCGTCCAGTCGCCCATCTCCAATCTTGACGGCCACAATTTGGGCACCAGGTGCCACGCCATGGCACGCGGGCTGCTCTGGATCGTACGCGGCGACGATCCCTGCCACGTGTGTACCATGGGCGCCCACATCGTTGACAATACTTAGCGTATTGCCATTGTCGTAGATATTCAAGACGTAATTCAGCTGCGACTTGTCCGAGAACGTTGCGTACTGGCGTTCGAGCCGATAATTCGTCAGGGTCGGAATGTTGGTAAAGGTACCACTTTCCGTCGTATCGAGCGCTGCGCGCCACGCGACGCCGTCGTAATAGACAATGGCGTCGTAGATTGGACCCGGGTCTTCGTAGGTTTTCGCAAGCTCGTTCAATTGCTCGAGCCGGGTCTCGAGCTCCTTTTTTTCCTTGCTTTTGACGGGATCCGTGCAAGTGGTACCATTTTGGTGCCTCCACTCGACTAAGTCCGCTTGTACCTGATTCACGGCACGTCGTTGTTGGATCTCAAACTCTTCTTTTCGTTCCGTCTTGAGTCGTGTGATTAAGGGAGTGGGGAACAAGTGGTACCCCGCGACAGTGCCAACGTGGTACGTGCCATCCGCACTCGGTGTCCACGCAGGATTGAGCGTCAAGACGCGCTCAGAAGCGAGGGTTAAGCACCCGTCCTTTGCTTCAATCACCGTCGACGTGTCGACGTCGCCCGCACCCGTGGCGTCGACAATGTCAATGATCTTGGGCCGTCCGTCCGGCGTGGTTTGCAGGCCACTCGCCCCTGGATCCACGCCTGTATCAAAGATCGCGACCACGGTATTTCGACCATCGTAGGCTGGATATTGCTCGAGAAAAGCAGTCGCGAGCGTCTCTTCCTTGGGCAACAGCCACGCCGTCGGAAAGGCCTTCATCTAGGTCGCTTGCGATATGGGGTCGACCTGCAAGATGGCACAGTGTATACCCTGTCATAACCGTTCATCTGATCCGGCAGGATGAAGGTGACCGAACCCTAACGGGAAGTGATTTATTAATTTAGAAAGGGATTGAGCGAGCGGCTTTTGTTGGTCTTTTAAAATGAATTGGCTATTGACACAAGCTTGTTATAACCCTAATATCAAGGGTTGTGTATACCCGAAGCGACGATTGGCATGCACCAAGTATTGTTGCGTACATTAATACGAAGGCAGCACTTTGTTTGGACGGGCCATCAAAAAAATATATGCGCATGCTATAATAATTGTTGGTCGGAATAGCAATACTCGATACGTGTGAGAGAAAATGTACGATTACTGAAGAATTTGAGGAAATAGGATCATCGAGCCAATTCTTTAACAATCAAATGCTGGCTATGCAGGTCTTGCAAAGCCCTCGTCCGATCTATTGAAAACGTACATTAAAGGATTTTAAAGCCAGCATAAGAAAAGCCATCAGCAGGCTTTTGTTTGGATGATTAAGGATGATTTCCTTCTCGAACTTTTTAATCCTTAATAGAAAATTGTAGTTTAGAGGTTAGAGCTTGAAACCTGACACGGTAAATATATTTAGCGTCGCTAATCGCATGTCATTGGCTGTGCGTCACTGTAAATTGACGAGAACGAACGAAAGCGAGACAACTCATTTCAGTCGAGGTAGCTTGAGGCTACCAAACAGTCTACTTTAGGTATAACAAGGATCTGTTTGCCATGAAGCTCACACTGTTCCTACTACATATCGGAACCTCTAACATCTTAGGGCAGTGACTAATCGGAGCGAAACATTTTCTCAAGTCCATAGTATTAAGGTGTGGTTGTCCCGCATCATAAAGCCTTTCTCTCCAGAGCTTGACAGCTCTCGAAGTAGAAAGCAGCAGCATCGCGCTGCTGCTTATACCAAATGTTCGATAATATAATAAACAGTTTGACATTTTCATAGCAGCCAAGTTCTTCACCGCAAAGAATAGCATTTAGATAAAATTTGCCGGGCTCCACGACCCCAAAACTTCTTTTGGTAGCCCTTGTAGCATCACTAACATCTAGCATCGTCTATATCGTTTCCTATTGTGCCATCGGCTGCATTTTATTGCAACTCAGTAAAGACGGACGAAGACAAGCTATCTTGTTTCAGGGGAGGCACTTTAGAGCTTCTAAGAGTACGTTGATTGGTTTTGATAAAATTAATTATGCTTTAAAAAGGTTCGACGTAAGCTTTTGGGGTTAAAGCCTGCTGTGGTCTAGTCAGATCGTACATCCTTGACAACTACAACAAAAGCATCTCACTTGTCGCAAGAAAAGCGAAGTCGTTACCACTTTTTTATATCTAAACTTCTGCTTTTACTTTAAACTGGCACGCGTGCTTACGCGCTTTTTCGCAGGCCAAAAAGTGATCTGGTCCCTTGTTCTTCCTTTAGCCATCAATATGCTTCAGATACCAAGAAAACATTTTTTTCTTAGCCCTGCTCCCACAAATTAGAACGTCATGTACCTCCAAACGCATATCCTGCCTTAGGTCTTGATTGCTTGAAACATTAACACGGGGTGGATCTGCAGGATCGAGAAGATGAACTTTACCCCAAAAAGCATTTTTAAAATTTGTGCTGGTGAAAGTGCTGAGAGTATTCTAGGATAGATGTTGACAATCCGTGTCATTAGCTTCTCACCGCCCGGATCAAACTCCATAAGTAAATTTGATGCAAAAATAAAATACCCACGCATAGTCACCGTGAGGTCCCGATGGAGCAAATTTTCTTTACAAACCAAGTGACGTTCACAGATGTCACGCAAGTTGTAGCCTTTGAGGGACTTTGAATTGCTCGAGTAAAATGAGCATTATGCTCGGTGCTATGGTCTGCGTCTTTCAGAAAATGCCCATCTTGAAGGTCCTTCTTTTCTCCTTTCGAGCCGTAGTTCAGAATATGAGTAGATCTCTCACACGACGGCATTTTACCTCGATACTGACGGTGAGTGAGTCACATAACTTCAAATTCTCATTCGGTCGCTGAGCACGATCGAGTAACGTGTCGTCTTTGACCTCATTAACGTCCTGGCTGGCCATAAAAAACCCTAGACTTTTAGCAAAGCCTATCGCATGGCCCGTATTTTAGCGCCAAATTCAGCATCCTTTGGGCCGTGATTCCGCTCGAGAGATTGTTTTGACAGCGTTTGAATCGACCTGGGACTCCTTTGCAGCCCTAGCGAGTGAAAACACATGTAGTTATTTGCCATATTTATTGCTTGTGTCTCGGGATCACCGAACGAGGTAGAACGGTAGGCGAACATTCCACGCCACAATAGAGCAAGAATCGCGTAGTCTCTGGTGAGTCTTCATTGCTGGAGAGTCTTTGTAATAGGCGCAGAGGCTGATTTGGTGCAGAAGTACCTAGAAAATTTCGAAGCAGCTTCTTTGGTGCTAATTCGGTCATCGTGAAATAAATTGGCGGATCGTCCGACTTCGTTACTGCCTGTTAAGTCATCATTATGACCAAGCTAACTTAATATATGAGAATAAAACAGTGGTGAATTCATTTTTAGGTGGGGAGGATGTGATGGGTCGCTTTCGAGGTAAAAAGTGCTTTCCGCCAAAAAGGAAGGTGGCTCTCGGTGTCTGCATCGGTATTTGAACCAATTTGATTTTATAAATCTGTAACTATTGCTTCTACTTTGGGAGCATTTGCGTGAGTGAAAGGTAACCTTGTGGTTTGTCGACGCACATGTGAGCAGCGATATGACTTGGTCATTGTCGAAAGAGAGGATTTAAGGAGATGAAAGACAATCGAGAGTTAACTAAGCGAGTACGTCAATGAACGCTCAGCGATTCCGCTTTTGATCATTTTATCGCACAGCAATTTACATGGGTAATCTGAATGCCCTAAACACACCAAGAGATTTTTAGTTTTTAATTCTTTGGCAGCTCTATACTCACCTATCCCTGATTGGTGCCAAGATGTGCTTTTGACTAGAGTTTATAGCAACACCAAATGCTATTGTCTACGATTATAAACCTGCGTTGGATCCAGAGACACGCTTATCTGACGCCATGCATCATGAAAACAAAAAATCTCTTTACGGCGGCACTTTGAGTCGAAAGTATCTCGTGCCCAATGGTACATTTCTTGTTCATAAATTGCTTTTGTAAAGACAAAGAAGTACCCTTGTGTTGATAGCGTTAGTAATATCATAAAATTGCATACGAATGCAATTCAAAGGCGGAAATATTCCCCCAAAAGTAAAAAGGTAACCTAGCACACAAACACCCAGTGCTTCGAGCCTATGAGTAGATTGAAAGTCAGAGAGCGAAAAAACCACTAGAAAGCTTGGTCTCGTGACTAATTTTAAAAAAGTTTTTTTTTTCATAAAAAACAATGCATAGCGTTCCAACCTCGTACACGAGGAAAAGCGCCTCCTTTATCCATCCTGCAGTCGTGCAACATACCTACTAGCAACCACGTGACAGCGCATCTACGCGTAGGAATTACGATGCTTCGTTTGAACGCAGTCGACGGTCAAGTGCACACTTGTCTCCGCCACCAAAGGTGTTTTTCCACCACGATTTCGTATGGGCCCAAAACCCCGTCTCGCACTTGGGTTCTTCTATATGAGTCGGGGCGATCGTCGACGTTGGGATGACAGGCATGTCGTCGCCTTCAGGATCCACGCCGTCTTCTGCGCTCTCGGCACTTGTCGTGGCCGCTGCACCCGAGTCCTCCAACGAGACGCTAGCGCTTGACGCCGTTCCTTCGCTGAGTGAAGCTAATGCGTTGGTGAGATCATCGTCTTCAGACTTTGGCCCCGAGGAGGAACCTGAAATCAAACCTAGGTCCTTTAATTCCTGCAATTCGTCACTCGTTATGTCAAGCTGATAGCTGCCGCTACCGCTATTCCTCGCATCGATCGATCCACTCGCTTTCGCGTCGCTGTTCTTTCCGTCCATTTTACTTAAAAAAGAAGCGAAATCGAGGTCGCCGCCACCACTCGCATCCTCCGAGACAGCAGCTTTCTTCTCCTTGCTCGTTGCTTCACTCTCGCCAGCAAGCAGCGTCTTCTGAAGCAGCGACCCGCTGCCACTCGAGACCGTCTCTTCATCGGCGTAATTCTGTGTAATCCACGCAATTAACTCGGCTTTGGTCAATTGCGACGTGGCATCATTTGCGTCTTGATCAGGCAGTTGCGCCCCGTCGGTGGAACTTGCTACGAGGTGGCGGGCACTTTCAGTCGCGGCCACGAAGCGGTGACTTGAAAAGAGCGCGACGGCCGTGATCGAGACGGTCGTACTTACGCGCATTGACGAATGCAATGGACTCAACTCAAGGCCTGAGGCGCAAATGACGATTTAAAGACCATGAAGAGACCAGTTTTTACCATACTAGGATTGAAATTTGGCCAAGGCAAAAAAGCCAGTGACCAAAGTGAGCACTTTTTGCCTATCTACGAAACTTAGCACAACCCATATGGTATGGTGAGTATTCTATGTGGGGGGAGGACCAGGCTACGTGATCAGGTGGATGAGATTTGTGTTATTATACGCTTCGTCTACAATACTTGGAAGAGGAAGGTGGCCAAGCCGAGATAGAGAGGACCAAGATGCCTTTTTCGATTCATTAGTGTGATTGGCACAGACAAACGGATCAACCGATGGGCGCAGCTTGAGTATAGTGGAGAGGTGGGCTGCAACGTAATGTTGTCATCTGCAAGTACGTGACGTTCATGAATTTCCAGCGGGGCCAAATCATCTACCACACTCGCTATTATAGAGGGATGTGTCGGAAAGAGCGGGTCAAGTCGCTGTATCTGCACTTTTATCACAACCTGATCCAAATGTCTGGGTTAGGGTAGTGGACAACTAATACGAAGTAGGTTGGTATTTAATGGCTTTGACAAGTTCCTAAAAAGGAATCGATTACGACTTTTTCAGACAAATTACATTAACGAAGGTGCAAGATCTCAAATATGGACGGTAGACAACAACTTTCGCTTTAAGCTGTATGATTAATACAAACTTTGCACGCAGAACTAGGACAGTGATATTACTGACATTGTTGTTGAGCAGGACCAAGGCTCTATCTAACACACGATAGCAGGCAAGCTACAGGGAAGTGCCTAAGATTCAATTGTCTGAAGGTACATACTTGTAACAAACCCATTGCAATCAGCGATTAAAATTTTGAGCTTCGTTTTCATCACGAAGTATGTAGACATCTGCATCACCATCAGCATCTTTCCCACTGTATTCTCGTCGATTGGCATATTTGGATCGACATGCAGCAAAAATTCTTAATTGTATTCGTTTCGTGTAAGTGTGGCATCTTAGCCAGATACGCCGCTATGTTCTGTATGCACGGATCGCATTTGTCGTTTTGCTCACCAATTTTTGATGTCGAAAGTGACCTTAACGAATCCTCATCGTCGTCACGTCTTTCATGGTCACAGGCTAAAGATTCGCTAATTTCTTCGTTGTTATCTTTATGGAAGACTCATTTGGCTATTCACTCCGTGCATTGTCCAATTCGATACCCATAGCATCCGAATGAAGATATGTCACTAAAGTGGACAAGCAATTACACCCAAAAGTATGACTGCCCAATCAACTCGCACCCAAATGGGTGGATGGGGTGATCGTTTCACTGACCGAAGAAAAAACAATCTGTAGTCTAAGATTTGGGAGCCTGTCACAAAATGAGTCGACAACTACTAGCACTCGCGATCGAACACAGCTAAGTCCTAGCATGAGGACTTCAGTAGCTTAAATCTATATAACCTGTAAGAGACTTTGTATTTATTCCGGGTTATGTGAAGTATCCCCCTTTTCCATAGCTGATAAATAGTACAAACCACAGCACACTGACACTGTAGACACTGATGTGTTATGCATTATTAGTTACAATCGAGTAATAGCACCGTTTAGTTAACATTGCAGTCTAGACAAAGCCAAAATCACCTGTCGACAACGGATATAGTGCACTTATTAGCAGAATTCTTTGATACGAACAAAGACTATTGACGCAAGTGAGCAGCGTGAAGTCCTAACTTCCTCACCAAGCAGCCTCCAGTCGATTACGCGACGTGCAGCTTACACCGATAAATTTAAAACGCGTTTCAAACTTCTTGAGACAAGTGCCTGTAATGAATGAACAATATACTGTTTAACAGTTTTTATATGTCGCCAATTCAGTTAACTAAATCCTAGAGTACATTCTCGAATACGCCACGTGATTCACGATGTCAGCAGTGTCGTTGTAAGACTATATCACGTGATATGGGATGTCGCAGAGATACTTAAAGTCTTGCTTTTTCAAACGAAATCCATCTGAAAATTTAAATGCTAATTTTTTAGACTTGTAAGCTTCTGCAAAGTCTTAATTGTCTCTAGCTCGAGATGCTGGTAGCTATCCATTTTTTATTTGAAAGGCGTTTCGGAAATTATCATTACATTGTAGCCCACAGAATCAACTATCACGCACTCAATTTCGGGTTTGTATACTCGCCTACTATGGTAACTTAATGCTAATTGCTTTATATTTAAATCCTATGGGTATCGAAACAGGCCCGGGTCGACCGAACAACCTCTCGAAACACAACGTATGCTTAATGGAATATCAGGTCTCTACGTCTGTGACGATGCCACACAAAATCACAGAGGAGGCGAAAAGGAATAATAGGTTGTTTACTACACTAATTTTCCTCTTTTTACCTTAACTGGAATACAAATTGTGCACTAAGTTAAATGTATATTTTAGGCAGATTACATAACGCACACAAAAAGAACATCTGGTGTCGATATGGTAATGTTTCGAGATGATTCAATGCAATATAAGCACTTTTTGTTCCGCGTGTTTTAATTTCGCCAATCAGCACACAGAAAGTACCGTACGAATCTTTAGTCATACATCTCCATCCCGATATCGTTTGAAGTAATTAAGTATGCAAACCAGCAAGAATATCCAATAGGCGCCTGTCGTGCAATAAGACGCCTTCAAGCGTGAAACCAGCTTTCTTACAAAGCTCGGCTTCGTGTAACGGCCATTACTATTCTTCCCACAATGGCTTTGCAATTACATCCAGTATAAATTGACATTTATGCAAGATAAGTTTGATCATAGTAAACAATACGCTTATATGACTTTTGGTCGGCCGAGTTATTATCAGTGAACAAGCAAACGCCGAAGAAGACTTCCTCGGCAACAATAGGTATCACTACCCCTTAGCCAAACTAATCCCATGCCAATGACAGAGGCTGAATCAGCAGCTATAGCTGCCCCTGTACCTTGGTTATGGGCCTCGCAATGTGCAAGTCGATATGGCAAGGAAGTCTCTATAATGGGCTCTCACTCCTTTGCGGCGGCAATTGGCACCTACCGTTCTATTGCCCGGTGCTTCATGCTTCTGCGCGATAAAAAGGCGAGTACATACCTGATCTTGCTCGTCAAGGCCGCAAGAAAGCCTAAGATCATTGACAACGATGTCAAAACAGCTTCATTATGTAAGACTAAATGCTGAACACACCAGCCATGCCAATGCTTTCAACAAAAAAACACAAGATCCATGGTTTCCAGGGGCAAAGATCCAACCTGGGATGCCCGTCGATGAGATCACCAGAAGTGGAAACCAGAAGAAAAATGTAGAGGCAAAAAAAACAGCCCTCGATGCATTTCTAATAAAAATTTAGTGACCGAAGTGCCAACAACGGGTCCATTAGTAAACCTGACTGATATGACATCTTAATTTTTTTTACCACCTTAGACTAAGTCCGTGAGCTCGGAAATTAATTTCTTCACCGAGTGATTCAGCTTTGAAATGTCAAATCTTCCGCATTATGCCAAGCCAAGTACTGGGACCTTAAGTGTCGAGGCGGCTATGAAATTGACTTTATTAGACTCTAACATGTGATCAGAAGACTTTGACTTTCCTTTGAAGTGTCCGTTGTTTTTCATTACAGATCGCAGCGGCTCCAGTACCGGGGAATTTCATTGGCTCCCACAAATTCTGTGAAGCTGATGATAACGCCACTTTCCAAGAAGCTTCTCAAACCCATGAGATTGACTATATTGCACTACAATCCAACATGAAAATACCGCTAAATTTGGTGCAAAAAAAGCCCTTAGAGGCTTCTTTCTTTTCGGCCTTGCACATGAGGAGAAGTAGCCTTTGTGTGTTTGTATGCACACATTTAAAATTGCTCCCGGGATCGGCCCTGGCATCCAGACCGCCGCTTTTTCGGGACAACCTTTCAGGACTACCAAAAACCACTGTGACCTTTGACAGAAAGATGGTGTGGCACATGAAAAACACAGTCGGATTGAGCATCGCAGATCTCAGCGCAAGATCTTTGAATTGCTTTTAGAAGTCTATTACTTCCGCAGTGAGACCTAATTTGGTTGAGCACTCAAAAGTATCCAATCATTGAAGCATGAAGCCTCTCAGCCCTATAGGCAATGTGATGGTAACTATGGACAGTATCAATTCCCGCAACGTATCGGTACTCGCCGCATAAACAAGTTCGAATACGGGGACAACGTTTTAGAGAGGTGCTAGATTCACCTGAGACTCACCGTATGAATCCTAAGAACCCTTAATTAATTGCTGGGTGCGTCGACATTGCCTTGAGATTGTCTATGTTGTATGTCAATCCACGGCTTTTCATTATTGCAAAAGTTCGGATTAAACAAAGCTTCATTGAGTCCTCAATCACGAAATAACCCTTTCTAACGGTAGGCTCTTAGAAACAAAACGCTATAATCTTTTCACAAGAACATTTACGCTACCTCAGTCGTTATTATTAGAAAAATCATTTCATCCACTTTGGGCAATGCAATCGCATTCCTTATTGTATTAAGCCGATCAATCGCAAATTTATGTATCTGTTCCCGTGAGAGTGTTAATCTTACCAGTGCGCTCATTATTAGCCGCTTAGCACTTTTCGTCTGACAATTTGTCTGTAAATAAAGTGGCGTAGACATCAGGAAAGAATTCACAAAAGCTCGATCACTGTTTGCCTGAACGTAGAAATTAGACCGTGAATCCTTTCTCGACACCATCGAGTCTGATGGCCACGATATATAAATATTGTGGTCAAATAGAGCCTTGCTTTCTGATCCTGGCTTAAACACGCTATAGATTCACCATTTTCTTTAGGCGGCACATGACGACGTGTTGCCATGAAAGCACCCAGTTGTACATGTGTGGCTGCCATTTTGTGAATATCAAGAAGCACTTCTTTTCTCGGCCCAAATTGCGAGTTAAACCTATACTTGCCTTTAAAAGCGTAACTTTCTTCAATTCTTAATCCCTCGGAACAACGACTGAGGTTGTATCTGCCGGATCTACCAAATGATAGAGGGAACCGTCTGCAATGAGTAATTGCACTTAGAACTGATATTGACGCCTGTTGTGTATGCTTGACAATTCGTTCGCCGATCAAGCATTCATTTTGCTGATATGGTCCAGCTAACAGTATGGACTACTTAAAAGGCCACCACCAATCTTCCCACATCTGAATTATGGCGGAACTTAATAACTTAAAATGACAACTATTTTGCCATTATATGCGACAAGTGGGGTGTTTTAATAGCAGTCCATTAAATCGCATGCTTTATATGGACAACAACGAGCGATACGCAGACACCACTTTTGGTTAACTGGACCAAATGTGAAATAAATTGATTGGCTTTTATGTGCTGAACGGTTAATTCACGGCCGAAATTCAATCATCAGATGTTACGCCGCTCGTACATGCATATTTACCTAAAAATTACTTCTTCCACGCTCAGAAACGCGACTTTACACAAACTTGCCGTGTTATTAGCCGGATATCAATCGATATAAAAATTTAACAAAAGTCTATTATTTTTCACTTTTACTGCAACATAATTTAAGGCGATACGTTCCGCTAGTTGTGAGCAGTCGCTCCTTCTGGCATATTTAACATAATAAACGGACCGAGCTCGCGAAGTCGCTTCAGGACAGTTATTGCATCCATGGAAGCAATTAAGCGGCATTTTTGGAAAAATCAACCGTACTTTGTATTCAGCCCTAGTTAACGTCGTCATTCTTGCACATGTACTCCTTGCAGCTCTTCCCTTGGATCGTAGTCTCTAGCAGACATGGACAGCATTCTATTAGAGACAAAACTTATACCGAGATAGATTCGTTTGCTTGCGCTTTTGCGCTCGCAACAACTTTTGCGCAGGCATTTTGCCACCACTTGAGCAGAAGCTGTACTACCATTCGTACGTATAACTTCATGGAGACACGCTCGGCGATAGGTTTTTGCGGTATTGATGGCTCATGTTGAACACGGCAAAGTTGCGTAAAAGTCGCGTTTCTGATCATGAAAGAAGTAGGTTTTGGCTAAGGAAGAACGTATGAGCGGTGTAACATCTGGGAATTGATAATCGACCAAAAGTTAACCGATCAGCCAATCCAAAGCCATGACAGCCAATCAATTTAACTTTTTAGGGGTGTTGGCTAGTTAAACACTAGTGGTGGCTGCGTATGAATAAAGCGGCTTCTACCAGCGAGCCTTAAAAGCCTATGGGCACGGCGAGTCTTCTGCTTTCTTTTACGACAAGCAAATTAAACGCTTTTGCTTGTCACAACTAAAACAGAGAGTGGTGCTCTGCTTGGTATCACTTTAGTCTTTCCAAACTAAACCTGAGTCAGCGAGTGCACGAGTACCCATACCCTAGTTCTGTAAGACGGAGTATACCCATCAAAGGCACTCTGAAAGAGCGACTGTGCATGTCATCGTTACAAGAAAGCTTAGGCGTCACTTAGCTTTGCGAGCAACGTCGGCTGTCAAAGACTCCGAAAAAGCGTTTAAATAACACCATATGCGAGTAAAAAACTCCGCAAAGAGGAAGTGCAAACTTGCAATGTCATAAAGTCCCTCTAGTGCAAGAAGTAAAGTTTCAAGCGCGGAAAATATCGCTTAACGATAATGTGATTGTGATACAAATCAATGTCTGAGTATCACGAATAATTTTATGGCCGAAAAGAGACATTGCTGACAAAACTAAGCTACATTTCAACTGGTCGTTGTGTCACGGCATCTGCACTTCAATCAAACCATACCCAGATAGATCAATGCTATAACTTATTGCTACTGAGAACCCAGCTAGATTCAAACTTAAAAACGTTGCAGATGTAGTCTTGTCAAAATTCGCGATCGTTGCAGTTCGAAAAAAAAGATAAACACATTCTCCGTTCTAGGTGAACATAATTTAGGTCAGTCGTATAGAAGTGTGCGTCGCGCCTTAAATTTGAAAGCGTTCGAGGTCCCAGTGCACTCTTAATTGAAAAAAATGTAATGTGGTGTCCAAAGACCTACTGTCAAAATCATTGCCGGATCTAGAAGTACGAAATGAGATTAATGTCGTGAAAGGCAGGGAGCACTGTGTCGCAAGGCAATGTTTACAACCCCAAGCGCAGTGTGAGTTTTTAGAGGCCTTAAAATGACATGGTGTGCGAGTACAATTCTCCGCGTTCATTATCGACTTTCTGTGCTCAATTTATGAGCGAAAAGTAATGACAAGTTCTTGCTTAGTGTCGGCTGAATAGTGCAGTGATAAATGCTTTAAAATCTGCTCTAAGGAAGGACATGCTTCTTAACATCCTTTTTGGCCGTTTCTCTTCACAGAGGGTAGTACGTCAAGCTGCATGACAAAGTAGTAGTCTCTAAAAATCACGGACCTTAGTGCTAAGGACGAGAACTTCAAGGCAAGCAACATAGCTTTTGGTTAGAAGCTGCTTCACATGGACGCAAGTCCCTTCACGTAGTAAATAGCAGAAAGAAAGTGTGAACCGGGTGAAGGCTCTTAAAAAAGCGCCATTGTAGGTCAAAGTTGGATGTTCACATCTTCTTAAAGTGACAGCTCTTTACCTTGAAAAACAAATTTCTGCATCACCAAAACGTCAGCGTTAAGCTTAGCAGCACAAGTACCGATATGGAAGATAATGATGTGGCGAAATTTCTTAAGGCACACCTTACGAGAAATTCGTGCTGACCACGGCGATAACTTTTGCCGAGCTGAAGACAGAAGCCACTGCAAAAGTTCTCATAAAAGAGCGTATCAAGAAAAAGCGCAAGAAGACTTTCACATTTAAGATTAAAAAGGCGACGAAGACATTAGGGCATAACGAATGTCTTGACCGGGTACACACTGCAGATAATTAGAAAAAGTGATTAGGAAATGACGGACTTAGCCAAAAGGAGGTCGACGCAAATGTAAGACACTAATGTTCAGTGGCGAAACGACGATTGTGACTACAACTATGATCGCATGGTAGATCATATATTTGCAGTGATAAGGTGATGCCTGCCAATTTTAACGAACGCGATCAACAACGGTTAAATATGCTGGTTGAGCCAGCACTTCGTTTTAAATTGCTATGAGCGGGCATTCTGACCCGAAAACGATTAATGCGAGATAAAACTCAACAACGCGCTGTGCGGACCAAATCTAAAGAAAAGTTCATACCACAGATTAACAAGAGTGGTTTGGCTCGACGCTCCAATTGCGCATAGTTTTAAGCAATGGGTGGCTACTGCAATCGTCGTGGACGCGATGGGCTGGAAAAGCACACTACGAAGCTAAGTATACTCAATGAATGCAAATATGAGCGCTGACCTGCATGCGCGCACACTGCTTGAGATATTCGTTAGATACATAGTCGTGGACGCAAATGCACCTCTTGATTTAAGTGGAGAAAGCGTTTGCCGCGGGGACCGCGGCGAGCTAAGTTACGACACATTTAAGCTTCTTTAGTTTGACACCTACAGATTAAAGCTGGATTCGCTGGGCAAAAGCAGTTATTGTCTGCTTATCCTTTCTGAAGCCAGTAATTGCACTTCTGGAGATTGAAAAGTGTCTCAGCAGCTACATCACGAATTATTAGACGCAATTCGGCATGCAAGTCAAATCCGTGCTTCATGATGAAGACCTCGACATCATGTTGCATGAGGATTATAGCTCAGTGTGCGCAGCATTGCTGAGCGCGCGATTGAAGCTATCATTACAATTAGCCGTTGTATGCTAAGTTGGAACCGTAATTTCAAACAAAGCGACAACAGTTGCATTTACATATATAATCGTCCGTATTTCACCAAGATTAAACTCAAGACTGTGTGTGAAACTGCATACTAGTCCGATTCAAGCGTGAAACATATGTGTATGTTCTTATGCTCGACATCCGTTCTTCCCTCAAAATGAAGTGTCTAAAGTAAAATCCAGGTCTTGGGCTGCTCATAGGATGTAAAAGGTGTCTAACACGCATCGATTACATTCCATTGAGATGAGGAAGGCAGTCATTCAATCAATTTCGACAATTAACGCTTTGCATTTCCGGTAAATACTTCTGGTGGTGGTTCCAAAAATTTCAATCTTGACTTCAATTTCATTGCAATCAAAAGCTCCCAAGCTGTGTATTCGACGGCCTTCAAACAACATAGTATCACGCAAGGTCAGCCCGAATAGCTTTAAGGCATGGGCACAAAAGAGAGCTCTCCACAACAGACTTTCGATTTACAAGAGGCTTGCATTCCAGGAACAACATCAGAGCGACAAGCAAACAAGGCGATTGGGGTGCGATATGATCTTTATGTGGCTAGAGAAGAAGGAAGACGTGTATATAACAAAAACGATGATTCGAGTTCGCTTGTTTTTCGGCGAGCTCAAATGCTGTGTAAACTGATGCTTTAGCTGAGACAACAATGATCAGAAAGCGGCAAATGGAGTTGATACAATTCATTGATGCAGGATTATCCATGCGGAGCTTGAGACAATGCGACTTCGCGATGTTTCTGAGCTACTAACTACACCAACTGATCAATGGACCAACGGTGTTTGAAACAAATCATTAAGCGAAAAGGTCGAACTTAAGAGAAGGTGTGAATCGTGGACAGCTTCAAGCTGGTGCACAGCATCGCCTGCACGAAGACACAATTTCTCGTAGTGAAGTACAAGACCACACTTGTGACAGAAATTTAGTCGTGTAATGCGTCTAGATCTAAAACAGTATGACCTGATCACAGCTTTGCTGTAAGGCTTAAAAAAGGAGGCCGTGGGCTTTGTAGTTCCAAAAGCTGTCGATTTTGATGGCGACTTTGACTGTCCAGAGCCGATACGCTAGAGGGCAAGCTTAGCGCCTGCTTTTTTGCAGAAGCGTTCGACCAACCGGTATTTAAATCTCTCTCGGGAGATAGCGCCTCATCTCTCGCAAAAAATAATCAGATTGTATATTTCCTGCTTTTCGGATTATGAAGCAAGACAAGCAAAACATTTGAATTGACTCATTATCGCACGTCCAACACAATGATAGAGTCATCTGCAACGGCTCTTAATCGTGTCATGTATGCGCAAGATTACATGTGTGTAGGTATGGTAAACAACGAGCCAAAACACCTGAATAAAAACCTTGGTCGAGTCGTATGTTGTTTAATTAAAATTATAGTTCGAACGTTCGTGTCTTCTGTAAAGCTAACGATACACCATTTGAACGTCATCTCGATCGAGAAAAGACTTATGGCTCGGTTTGTGCCACCCGAGCTTGATAAGTGGGACTACTCATGCATGCACACTTGTAAAATTCTGAACGGGGTTAAATAGAATGACGGTTATCATGCCTCACCAGGCTACATGCTTTTTTTATGGATGGGTTGGCTAGTCGTCACACTCTAGTAGCTCACCACATCGTGGCTCTGTTTCTAACGGAATGGATATAGCTGAGCAGCTAGCTGATATAGACAAGTCAAGGGCCTTGCGTTTTAGACATATATACGCCAAAATGACCGAAAGCCACTGGATTTTAGAAATATGCTAAATCTTAAGGGAAACTGATTTTACAAAATTTTGTTTTCATTGTTCTTAAATACTAGAAATATACCTGCAAATACAGTTACTACCGTTCCAATGGGTCGTTGCCAAACGGATTAAAAAATTGCGAAAACACTCAGTGCATTACAAGGACCTACTCGGGCCATACAGTGACCCACGCTTGGCGAATGTAAGAGTGCTGGCAGCAAAGTATACGAAGGCACGGCAAAAGAAATCGACTCAACAATACGTCTATTTTTGATTCCGAGCATAAGAATTCCGCAACCTCAGTTTGAGAGTATAAGTCGAGTTGTGTGATCTCTAATCACCAATAGAAAGTGACATTGAAGCGGAGTGTCATTACACCGAATTTCTGACCCCTTCGCACCCTCTTTTATGAAAGGAACGAGAGTTACTAAAGTCGGAGTGAAGCTCGAAATGAGATGTCAGCTTTTTGTACTTATGCGTCTGACGGAACCTGTTATCGCCTCAAAAAGCAAGAAGCATGAGTAATACAAATTCGGCTTACATTAGAACCGATCCTTTGCTCTTTTGAGCTGCTGAACGGGCTTAAAAAAAGCATTGCAAAATTTTGTGTCTAGCTAACAACTTGGACCATACATCTGCACAAGCCTCACTGTAAACGCCGGTGGACCAATCCCGTTGAAAGTTATGGTACCGGAGATTGCCTTTCGGGGCAAAAATAAGCTTAAAGTTGGACGCGAGTTTTGTTTTACCCCGCAGATCGGTGTCAAGGCGATACTTATTTCGTTTCGACTGCACGTTGTCCACATGTGCCTATTAAAAGTTGTTATAAGCTTCGTACAAGCATTTGATCGTATAAAAGCGTGGGAGCGCAGCGACGTGACGAGAGCATGCTTTGTTGTAAGCAGCCTTCTGTCATTAACAATTGAGCTTTTTCTCGGCAGATGTGAATATTCAAGGTCCAAATGCAGTCATTTGATCTTGCCATTTGGCATCTTCTTGCAGTAGTATAATGCCTAAGGATGGCACTTATACATATGTATATACATCTAAGTGTGGGTGTCCCCAGTTCATTTGACGCCTTTTCAACGAAGGTGCCCAGTGGTCAAGTTACTTTTTTGCATTACCTATGTAATTAATCGTTAAACTTCCTTAAGTCTTCCTGGCTCAATAACCCCCCTTCTCCCGAATCATTCACAATGGCTTGCAGGGTCTGCCCAAAATGCCTGCACCTTTTACGCGTCAAAAATCAACTCGATAGCATTTGCGTGACTTATTAATGTACATACAATCAAGGACTGCTCGTTAGTAATTGATGATTTTCACGTTCATTTTCCAGTGCCCTGCACGACTGTGTGGACAAAGTTATCATCAAAGTATGCTTACGCATGGGCCTACATGGCTACATCAATACACCGCTTAGGCTGCAAAGAGCTTGATACTTGACTTAACACTTTCATAGCATATCAAGCAAAGAAGTAACCACATGGTGCTCTTGCATGAGAAGTCGAGCATACTTATCGCCTAAGCCAAGTATGTATGTCCTGACATGTGATTTACTAGCATCTCTTTTTATATCTTGGCTTATGTATGCCTTTGGCTTATTGTAAGCGTGAACACTGCACCACTTGACAGCTAATTTTCCAACATAAAATAGTGGTGTGAAGTGGGTAAGCTCAATTCTTTAAAAAAATCCCCCCTCACATTTTTCATGAAAATATGCGAATCAATGACGCCGCATTGCTCCTTTGACAAAGACCACTGTCATGTACGCAATATTAATTTCTTGATCCAAGCAAACTTCATGACTCAGGTGGTAAAAGCCATAGACTGAAAAATTGAAAGCACATCTTAGTATAATTAAATCCCTGAAATTGATGATACACTTTTTGCATAATGTGCTATTCTCGTGCCTTTTAAGACCACCCTATACATCAAGGAAACTTTATTCTCTTTCTCTCGCCTAATTACCATACGTCTTTGGCCTCACCAGACTTTCTACCTCTGCCATGGGCAAACACGACCCGTGTAATGAATCACGGAGCTTATCGTGGCTAAACTTATTGACTTCAATAGAGATTAGTTATATTCCGTCAGACTGCCACTGCCCCGCTCCTTTTAAGTTTGTCATTGACCGCGACTTATCAAATTACAAGAGCTCTGGCTTTATAAATTTTGGTGCTTAGCGTTGTGAGCACCTTAGCATTCATACAAAGGATATAAATAATCGCCGGATGGCCGTACCCTGACCAGCAGCCTAAAGGTCTACCTTGACTTTAACAGCATCGCTATGACGCATGGGAATTTGATAGACTTTGGCTTCATAGGCCTATGCCGCTTACAAGCCAAACTCTGCATGCAATAACACTTTCTCAGCCATCTAAAAAATGTTGATAATGCACGGACTAGTTTCGTCCAGAGCTGGTCCATTTAATGGTGGTGCTGGCTAATTTTTCTTGAAAATAATCGCGGTCAGTAGAGTTATTACCCCTTGAGCAGGATATACCAAGCCGTTCTTACCTTAGCGACTTACCAAAAACCGTGATTTCACCCAAAAGGCACATATTGCCTTAAAAAAGAAGTGTATCAGCCGACGTTCGAGCTCTCCTTCGATAAAAAAAGCTATTTCATTCAAGGTATTGCACATTTGTATGCTCTCCCATATAGCTTTGCCGCAACTAAAACATCTCTTTGTTCTTCCATTTAAAAATAGGTTGACATCGTGAATTAAAGGCAGAAAGTTCTTTTTAAATTTCTTCTCAAAGGCACTGAGCGTGTATTCGGCTTTGGCAGGATCCTAAAGGCACTGGCGTCATCGACGCAGACGACTCCGCCTTTTTTTGTTAAAGATGTTTCATAAGAGGGTTTCTGGGCGCGCGTCGATTGCGTCGGGTGTTTATTAAGTGAACGATGCACTCTAGCAAAAAATGTCATTATGATTTGCAAGATTTAAAGCAAGAGAGCATACAGCTCGATTCTTGAGCCGACAGACTCAGGAATGTATTGATCACAAGTGCACTCAAACTACCTAAAATTGTTGCTTAAGGATTGCATGAGCCCCGCTCTCTGACCTTCAATAGCTAGAACAAGTCTTACTTAATATCACTCTTTACTAAGAAAATAGTAGGACATTCTGTGGGGTAATCTCTCCAGATAATACTAATATACGTGACAGTTTTTAGTTTTTAATACTACCCCTTGGAACACTTTTGTGTTGCATTGGACCATTAATGCGACGTTAAAATGTGTAATATGACGCATATTTGGCCCATATATTGTGTGGAAATGATGCAATCAGCCAGAGTGCACTTGGGTCTGGTAATAAATTAATATATCATCTGCAATCAGGCAATCAGCGATTCTCGGTTCGTGTTAGCTCAAGTACAATATAAAGGCTTAAGTCCGTTTCATGCAAAAAGAAAGCACATAGTTTAACACGCGTTATACAGAAAGATGCATTGGGTCTTTTAATCCGAGAGCTCATTAAGTTAGGTCAACCTGTCAGAGTTATGACCGACATTTGTGAGAGACTAAATTTGTCGCTTTAATAAAATATCAATTTTATCCGCGCAAATTTATAGTTTTCGTCTGCTGGATAAATAGGTGAATCAATTAATATCCCTTTTAGCTGGTGTATAGTACTGTAATTCCTTTATTAAGCTCGATTAGTTTTATCATCTTGGATATCACCTTCCGTAAAAATGGCTCCTCAATTGTCCACAACACTCATGTAAATGCAAGATTTATGCGATATAATGCAAGCTTAACAATTGCAAACATAACTCGAAGTGACTTTCTAGCTACCTCACATTTCCTTTGAGACCTTTGAAACGTACATGGGTCTTTTCTCGATCTTAGTCGCTGATGTCAAGTGATGCCTGTAAAAACTCGCGAAGCATATACACACCATTAAAAAAAATGATGGTGGATGCTAATCATGTTTTTAAACTTGACAATAATCGAGCTAGAAGAGTCCAGATTTTCAAGCAAAAGCGTAGCGCGTTTTGTTGCTAAATTCAAAATAATGCAACGATGAGCAAAAAAGACTGTCTCAAAGTGTCAAAACGACAAAGCTGGCCACCACCAACAGCAGTGGCACTTTCAACTGTAGCTTCCCATTCAGCGGCAGCTCTTTGTCCACCAGGAATGGCACGTTTAGCAGCCACACATTCACCAGATCAGCTATAGTAATATCACTTCATTATGTTCAGCACGGCACGTGTACCAGCACAAAATTAAAACCACAGGGTCGCACTGATGATGTTGTTGACTTCATTCATTGCTACTATTGGAGCCATTGACCACGTAAAAACTTTGCGGGCACTAGACAGGGCTTTTCTACAGCGTGTTAAGAAATTGCTCATACTATAATGCATTGGCCAATGCAAAATTAGGTCTCAAAAGTCTTTCAAATTACAAAATTGATTTGGTTTATTATAGACTTAGCATATCGAGCGACTCGCGGCATCAAAATTGTGCTGACTTTGTCACACTACCTTTGCCGCCTTGATTTTTTTTACTTTTGACCCTGACTCAAGGGCTGAGCGTGTTGAGCTCGTTACCCATCGTTCTGGAAGCTTCAATCACAGCCAGAGGGCTCCCACACGAATACCGCGAATTTCACAGTAGTCACGACAGGCGCAATAGACATTGATAGTATGTAGTGCTGCATACTCTACTGAAGTAAATAAAGCCATCTATAATCGAGACAATAAGTTTTGTGAGCCGAAATGCGTACAATGCAACACTGCAATATGGCGAAGCTTACGTGCTCAACATACGAGCTAAACGGAACGAATGGACGATTGTAGATGGTAAATCCAACAGTTGTCCCAGCTGTTCGACAATTAACTAATGATGAGAAGTCGCGGTTTGTTTTAAGCCAGCTGGATTACAATGCCCGGATTAGTGCGTTTTTGCAATTATTATCCTAAGCTGGGTTTATTACGCAACGTGATTGGCTATTACCGAAAAGCTGGTATAGCTTTGACTTTCCACCTCTACTTCATATCAACTTTCTGCGTACGTGAGGCATCGAAGTGCATCATGCGGCTCATTTACTCCGCAGTGGTCACTACAGCAGCTATGGTTGCCATCTCCAATGGCAGCACCTTGGCACGCGAGAATAGAGTTATATCACGATCGCTTCGAGGTGGAAACGAGATTGAAAGGAGTATGTTGGATGACGCGGAAAGAGCAGCAAGAAGCGTAAGTCGTGTTCGCTCACATGCGAGGGGTGTAACACGCCATGTTGGTGGAGGAGGACCATTTATGGCATTCTGGTATCCATATTATAACCATGAAGAAAAAAAAGAAAAGCATTACTTGGACAAGGAATATGAGAAGTACAGACGAATCGCTGCGGAAATTAAAAAAAAAAGGCAAGAAAAACGGCAAGCGGAAGGGCAAGTTTAGCGATGGCGACGGGATCGGCAGTTGTATTGACAACGACCATAGTTGGTGTTAAACGACGCATGACAGCGTATTTCCTACCTGTGTATGTTTTAACAATATGGCCTTTTGACTTTTTTCTTTTGCTTTTATCCTCACTGTCTTTCGTCACTTGGTACTACTCAAAGAAAAGATTGGCGAACGTTGAGCGTAAGTTATAAGAATCAAGATTATTGGCATAAGAGTATTTGTGAGCTTGACCTTCGATAGTTTAGAACAGGGTTAATAGCGCAATGGACGGCAAAAAGGGGGAAATGATGTGTGGATAAGAGGCCAATATTGCGGTAAGCATTGTTGTGGAGAGACGATAATTTCCTTTTCTTGCCGCGGACGGTATGCTGTCTGCTGCAATAACGACTGTGTCGACATCGATGTCCACTGATACTAGCGCCACGACAACGCAATGAACGACGGTCATTCCAAAACAACCTTTGACGCTGACAATCTAAAGCTATCCGCCGCCTTTGGGAGCCAAGTACGACTCTCAATGTGAAGTCCACCTACATAACACATTTTCATACTTACGAAAGAAGTAGAAGTAAGGAATCATAGAAGTTACTTGGGAGAAGGATCTTCCGATGGCAAAAACACTCGCCTTTCCTATAGTTGAAGGGCTTGCTGCATGCAATGATATACCCCGAGACATTTTTCGCCGAACGTGCTGGGTTGCGCTCCGTGCAAGGTACAGTGACCTCGAGGATTGATCTCGCGGTCGTTGAGGTCGCGTGCTCGTATGCTGCGTATGTAAAGAATTTGTGCATTTCGTGAGTAAAAAAAGTCTCGCAGTTCGTAACGTTGTATAACCTAACCTGTCGTCAAATGGGTACCCTACATTTTACGCCAATCATAGTATTCATCAGGTTGTTGGATTGTGATATCCCATCGATTTGACTCCTGCATAAAAAGTCGCCATCCAAGGGCGTGACCCAGAGATGGTCTTTACAACTTGATAAATGCTCGTGTCCACGAAACCTACTTCGAATTGTATCACAATGCAGCCACCCTGCTAACGGCGAGCTCGTTCTTCTTTGTACTCGCGCAATCGGCGGCGCTTGATGGCTTCAAGTTCTTCAGCCAGCAACAACCCGACATTTTCTTGCAGGTCCAAAGACCACGCCTTGGTGCGAGAATGATTGTGCAACTGCTGTAGAATGTCCGCATTTTCTTTACGAGAGAGCGTAGCCACAACCGTGTGGACAAAGTCCCACAGATCCAACGGCCGATCCTCAACGTTGTTTCGACGAGGAAGCTGTGCCACGTCTACGATCGTGAGGAAATAGGCTCCCAGTTCAATCTCCAGCTCCGACGGGACCGCATGTGTCCATGCTGTCGACACTGACGGTCGTTGCGTAAAGAACGTTTGCACGAGGTCGAGGAATTCGAGCATTTCGGCATCGTGCGGTTCGGTTTCGAACCCTAACGAACGCGCAAGGTCGACATTTTGCTTGACGTGGGCCGCGGCATTGATCCGTGCCCGCAAACGACTGATAAAGGTCCAGCGCGTCGCTGATTGGAACGGTGGACCGCGTACCGAGGCACCGGGTGCCAATACGTTGATCGGTGGAAAGACACGACAGCGTGCGAGCGACGAGTCCAGACAAATGCAGTCATCAATAAGTGACGTGATCCGTTCTTGCAACTCGGACGGGCTCTCTACACTGTCGGGTGTATCCACGAGTACAAACGACGTGAGCGACGGACCGTCAGTCTTGCCAGTCCCACTCTTGAATTGCGCCGAGCGTTCCATTAGCACCGCGTGAGCACTAAGACTCATGTGAGCAGCACGTGGGAGCTTTGACATGTGAACTAATCCTTCGACCACCATCGTATGCGTTGCCAAGTCATCGTACACGACGACACTGTTTTTCGACTTGCCATTGTGCATGAGAAACTCGGCCACTGCACAGCCAGTAAATGGTGCCAAGTACTGCAGCACGAACGACTCTCGATCGGTCGCAGCAACGATGGTCGTGTATTCCAAGCATCGCGTCATCTTGAGGGCTTCCTGGATCTGGTAAATCCTTGCCATACTCTTTCCAACACACACGTAGACAACCTGGGGCGGCTCTATTCCATTCTGTAGCGCCCTCTCCACTTGGTGGGCAATGACGTTCACT
Organism: Plasmopara muralis; assembly: GCA_003676415.1. Classification (NCBI taxonomy): domain Eukaryota; phylum Oomycota; class Peronosporomycetes; order Peronosporales; family Peronosporaceae; genus Plasmopara; species Plasmopara muralis. Next base: position 138,556 of record RCHQ01000087.1, on the reverse strand, counting down.
ACCACGCGTGTTTTCCCGATATTTTTCGGTCCTAACACACCAAACCGGTGTCCAAATGCCATCGGATTCAAGCAATCGACTGCCACGAGCCCCGTCTCGAACGGCGTATGCAACGGTGCCCGTGTCATGACTCCAGGCACACTTTGTGCACTCCACGTGACTTGTATTCGATCGTGTGTTGTGCTTGACGTGTCTTCTTGTCCTTGTTCGTGGTTCAAGTGGATCGGTCGACCCAAAGGATCCACGACAGCGCCAGCAAACGCCGCGACACTACCGTCGATCTCGAGCTGCTTATGCTGTAGCGTCACGTCCATACCTTTCAACACGGGTGTAGCACTAGCATGTAGTAAAGCCAAGTGTACGACTTTCTTTTCCATAAAAAGCACAAGGCCTTGGCTTACGACGTGGCTCGAAGCGTCCAAGACGTCGACGATGCTCCCGATCGTAGCGTGACGCAGTCCTGTGACGCAAGCGAGTCCATTCTGCACGCTAATGACAACACCATCGATTGGAATGGTGGTTGCAATTGATGGATCAGAGCATGAGGACAATTCTGTGTCATCGGCGAGCTTCATGTAGTCCAGTAGCTGCTGGGCCAGCGCCGCTTCAGAGTCGTCTGACGCGTTGCGGCGCTTGCTGGACAAGACTGCACTGGAGACGTGGAAATGACGACGTAATGGATGGATGCATGACGCGTGACGTTTACTGGACCAGCGTAAGGGCCGTGACGCCCGAGCCGAAGGAAGAGGGGGGCGTAACCACATTAGAGAGCACGATAACCTCTCAACGGTCATACTAGTCAAATCCTATACTAGTATTATTTTATAAAATGTAGTATAATACACCCAGAGACGGATACTACTGCGCTTTGCGATCAATACTTGAGAACCCATGACACTCGCATCTATACTCTCTCCGTTCGTTGCAGCCAGCGATACCGAGCTACAACTCTCTTTCGCAAATCCTGGCCGTATTCAACCACTGTTACCCCATCTTGATGACTTTTTTACGCGTGGCACAGTGCTACAAACAGGTGCAGGCGATCGCCGCGACGATGTCGACGCCCGAGCGTTGTCAACCTCCAGTCGTGCCGTCTTCTCGCTCTTTCTACGATTTGTCGATGCACCTCAGCTCCTTCAGCTAGGAATTGACTGTGGTGTATTACACGTGACGCGGCTGGTCCCATTTTGTCAGCTCTACGGCGGCCAGAACCCAGAGGCAGTAGCTGACCTGTTGACCGCCATCGTCGACAATGTTGCAGCATTCCAAGACACGTTGCAGTTGTTACAGCAACTTTATCTCCAACAACTGTGTAACCTGCAAAAGGTCAAACAGCAGGTCATTGTCACGCAGCAGATTCACTCGTGCCACGAGCTGAGTCTATCCCTATACGGGATGACAGCAGCTCATTCGGTGACGCGTTTACTCATTTTATGTAACCACGAGTTAAAGCGAGCGGTACAAACTCAGTCGGTACTCTTTGGACTGGTGCAGTGTTACGAGACGGTACTTCCAGCATTGCAGCGACAAGTACCATCATTTGACGAAAAGCGCGTACCACATGAAACGGTCGTCATTGCTGAAGTCAGACGTACCATGTTATTGATACTAGGACGTTGTTTGGATGCTGTGATGGACAAACCACTCAGTGCCGAGTCAAATGTGGAGGAGCTCGTGGCTGGATTACACGCTCTCACGAATGGATGTGGGAATCAAGACGCAGAAGACGGTTCGTACATTAGCGATTTGTGGTACTTGTGTGGGTACAAGGACAAAATCACAGCCTTTTTCAAGCGGCACAACTTCGACGACGAGAACCTGGTGTACTTGGAAATGGTACTCGAACACCTCCCACGACGTCGCATGGAACCCATGACACTGGTAACGCCTCGAGTTGCAATGTCAAAGCCACCTGCAGCGTTTCATGGCCATGAAACGAAACATGAAGCTGTTGATGATGCCACTGAGCGAGAAGCCTCGGATCTCAATGCATTGGTACATCAGGTCCAAGAATGTTTTCCCGATCTGGGCGATGGGTACATTGAATTGTGTCTTCTGAGTACCAATCGACACGTGGAAGATGTCATTAATTTTCTACTAGAAGGTAACCCACCGCCACTGTTGCTCAATGTACCCCACACGTTACTCCGTTCTGATGCTGAATGTACCCGTTTACGGGCACAAGTGAACAATCCCGTCACAACGTCAAAGCTTGATCCAAGTCGCGTGTGGGTGGGTAAAAAAAACATGGAAATTACGTACGATCCACAGCTCAAGACGAACAATGAAGAATTGGTGGAAAAGATGAAGCAGTTTGTGGCCAAGTACGAAGAAGAGGAGGACGACGAGTGGGTGTTGTCCAGTGATGATTGCGGCGAGCGTCAAATGGACGGTGGCAAGCTTGACGAGTACGATGACGAGTACAATGACGAATTTGAGGAGGGTGTACCCTTTCAAATTTGCGAGAATACCACTTTTGAGGATCAAGAAGCAATTTGTGCACAGAACCGACGAGTACGTGCACGAGAAGAGAAGGAGGCGTTTTGGGAAGGCATGAAGAACCGCAATCGGGAAGAGAAGGCTGGAAAAGACGAAAGCGACGACGAGACGGACAAGGAGATGCCAGAGGGTGGTTCGCAAAGGGACAAGAAGCAATGCCAGAAGAGTGGTACATTGGCACCACCGCAGCAACTTCACCGTCAACGCGCTCGAAAAGATAAAAACAAGGCCAAAGTCGCGAATCATCATCGAAAAGCGCGCGCGTTAAAGAAAATGGGGTAATTAGGTCGGTCCATCAACTTATTGACACACAGTGAACAATGAGAGTGCCTAAGTAAGCATGCGACGCACGTGTTGAACCAACTTTGCATTGTGTCGAAGCCGTCGCCGGGCTGCTCGCTCGGCGTCATGCACTCCTGTAAGATCTGGATTCAAATAAATGTTGGGAAGATGGAGCACGACGTGAGGGGGACCAAGATCCGAGCCTGGGACGGGAGAAAGTCGTGCCGTCGAGGGTTCACTCTGACATTGCAATTGGCTGTCAGTGGCCAGCGATTCCGTGGCATTGTTTTCAATACAAGGAGATTGCATCAAGTCGGAAAAGCTGGGTGACCCGTTTTCGCTGTGACTTTTACACGCTGGCTTCAATGCTGGTAACCGTTCATGGCTTCGAGACGAGAGGGGTTCGAGTGTCGTGGCTGGTTGTAATTGGTGGTGGAGAATTGGCAAGCTCCCGGCACGCGTGTCGCCCGTCCCCTTGTCACTTCCTGACTGGTTCTCGTCTTCCAACGACGCTGTGTCTTCCAACGAGCGAATGGCATCGAGTTCTGCAAACGCAGTCATCCATTGCATCGTGACATGATCGTAGATTGTGATGGTCACGCGTTCAAAGAGCTTGTGAAGGAACGAGACGTACTCGGTGGCGTCAATGCTGAGTGTCCAAATGTCGACCTGTCAGAACGCATGCCACTTGGTCAGGTCATTGATTTTTACAGGGTATCGAATGTTCGGAACGTACCACTTCAAACAAGGCTTGGCAAAAGAGGGGTTTGGACATGGTGTCGCCATCGATAGCATCGTTGGCCCAATCCTTTTCAACGAACGCGCGTGCTTCCCCAATCGCAAAGTCACTGGGGGCAACGAGCGCTTTGTAGACTTTAATAAACACCGTGACGTACTCGTGCATGGCAATCGCGTCTCCTCCCCGTCGGATACACGCAAACGTGTCCCAAAACCGAGCAATGGCGTGCTGAATCGATGGGTCGGTCCTTAATTGGTGCCGTTTGTGCAAATTTGCGGCCGTGTCAAAGGCGGGATTGCCTTGTTTTCGATACGGAACGGGCTTGAAAGACGAGTCGAGCGTGGGCTCTTTACTGGGTGTTTCGTACTGGAATAACAAGGTTGGATTTGTCCCTTGACACATGACGCTCGTCTTGACCTTGGCAAGTTGAGGCACGAAGAATGGCACGCCGGTTTCGTACGCTTTGGCAAGCGGTTTGTCACTTCGCAGGGATTGGGCGTAGGCATTGAGATTTGCCATCTCCACGGCGGGAAGCGCGAGAGCATATACGACGGTTTTGAAACGGATTTAAACGGGATATGTATATATATGACCCTGGAGAAGTATTCTTGTGAGTTTTCATATTCTTGTGAATATTTATTTTATTGCTGCTTATTATAGCAATTGCCACAGGTTATATTGTATGGCGGTTTGTCTTATGAGTATGTAGTTACATAATGTAACCTTATGTGTATCTATGAGTAACCGTCTGCTCTCTTCACTCAAAAATGAAATACAATCCAAAGATTGATTGACCAGGCATGGCTGTTATGGGTCTTGAATCCAAAGTAGACTGGATCTATAAAATGCTACCCTAGTTTAGATACTGCATCGAGGTGGTTTCAAAAGTGCCGAGATGTTCAATAGCCACGAAGTGAAGCTCGATGGGCGTAACGCCGATTCGACGGCCAAGCATATCGTACAATGTTTCCATAGCTTAGATCTGTTGAATGTTATATCACTTTCCGAGGCAAGGAGCCGAAGCTCGAGCTTATCAGGGTGCGCGCCTCTTTAAGTCGCGAAGCCCAGACCGCTTTGGCTTTCATGTGCAAGTTTCATAAAAGTGGCGACCTGGCACGCTTATTTTTGCAAAAGCACGCTGTATTGAAACACCTCGAATATGTCGAAATCGTCAGCACCGGTGTCGCCGCTCTTACGGCGGATGCCAGTACTGACTGTGGTGAGTGTGCAGACCTCGAAAGAATGATAATAAGTGCTTTATTTGAAGCAAAGAGGATTTCGATGATTATGTACCCCTCCTTGTCGCAAACGTAGCAGGAACGGACGAGGGATGGATGCCAAGTAGAATGAGATGGCTTCCTATTAGACTGGCGGCTCAAAGATTAGCGGGCGGACACTAACTCAGTTGAGGCGGTTCCGTGTAGAACCAACCTAATTTGAGAAGGCCATAAAAATGACTTTGAATGCTATTTTTAATTCTAAGGAGGCATTGGTTGAAAGATCCTCTTGGAGCCAGGGACCATTAGACGGTCCAGTCCTCCAAGATTCTCAGCTTTGCTGATATTAAGAAAGAAAACGTCCGATCCGCTGGCCAGCTTACACCTGTCCATTGATGTTTCATCGATGATGATACCCTCTATATGCGTCATGTACCGAGCGCTTTCAAATAACGTAATCGAAGTTTCTCGGCCATCCAGTCGTACGAAGAATGCAGCACCCAATAGACGCGAGGCTGCCTACTGGAAAAAAAGTTCTGCCGAAACCCAGAGAGGAATCAGGGCTTAACGTTGATGATCTTTGCTTCTTATACCGTGGATAATGCTTAAAAATTCGGCTTGCAAAGTTTTTAAGGCAGCGTCGCACAAGGTCGGTCATTTGCTGAGGCTCTACAAAAACATCAGCGTGACATTGCCACTGCTTGCTTAGTGACAAGATCAAGGGGCACTATATCTAGGATGCTGGTGGGTTCAGGATTTGCGACGTAGGTACCATCGATTTCTGATAGAGATAAAGTGATAATTATAGTGTGGCTGCAACATGGATTGATCAAAAGGCCAAAAAGCTCGGACGCCACCTATCTCATCCCTGCTAGGAAGTAGAAGCACAACTAGTGCAAACAAAGAAATTAGTCGTTCCATATGTGGTAAGATTATCAGAAGTGGACGCTGACGGTGCCGAAATACGTCGGTCCAAGACCTAGGGCACTAAACGAGCTTATTAGATATAACAGTCACTGCAAGCCATAAGTAATAGGGTTAGAATAGAATCAAGGCAGCGCGGGCGAGGCTCTAACAAGATTCAGGCAAATTACTAAGCAGTGCGCATAGAAGACAGCACTAGCTGTATGCCATAAATAATGGGATTATATCCCAGCTACGACAGGCCTTTCCAATGCACATAGAGTGGCACATTAGCCACCAAGCAACGCTTATCGTCAACAGCGTTTGCTGTGTATCTATAAACCATGTAGAATATGTTTGGTGATTAGCGGTCATATCCTGAACATGCACACGTAGCTCAATAAGCGACGCTTGAAAGACTTAACACTTGATGTACGTCAAGAATTACAGGCTTGTCTAGAACCAAGGCACTATGAGCGAGGGCTTATACAAGCACGTAAAATGACACGGATAATAATTGTCATGGCTTCAGCTGAACAATATGCTCACGGCAAATTTGTAGGGACAACGACATGGCAAAATCGGTGGTCATAAGACCAGAAGAGAATTTCAACATCTCATCGCTGCTCTATGTAGATGTCTTTGAGCTACAAGAAAGCACCAAGACAATTTATCTTCCGTCGGAACTGCACTCTTCTTTGGTAACAGATTATAGAATGTAACCTTCAATCGCGGTAGTTCACTTGATGGAGTTCTGCGCTATAACCTTTAGATGCGTCAACATCGATTGAAAAATGCTGGTGACGCCCGCTGAGCAAAACGATTCAAAATAGTGAAAGGTTTGATAAAGCGATGTTTCATCAGTTTTGCTTTATAGCAAACATTTTTCCTTCAGCTATGGTTTTCAGTATCTAGTATTACTTTACAAAGTCCATGTTGTGTCATTAATGTTGGCCAAAAAAACCGATTTCAGTCCGAACAAATGTGAAAACGTTCATTACTCTGCCAATTATGATCAACTATGAAAGACAGTTAGAAGCTTGCGCAAGAGCCTTTGTGGTAAATAGAGATCGAAAGAAAACGTTTTCGAGCCACTCTAACATTTATTTCAGCACCATTTGAGCTTTTAAGCAATAATGATGCTTTCGGTGTTTAGGCTCGTTGATGTAAAATGCTTTGAAGCCTCTCGATGCAAAAATCACATTGTAGATAGCAAAAGTGGTCTTTAATAATAGCTCACGAAAATGATGCCTCAGCCCACATAGTACGCGGTATGTCCTTGAGCACTCGGCTAACTCGAAGTGTTCGACCATTCTTTTGTGAATGGTATGCTGCTGACATAAGCAAGCAAACTGCCAAAAGCTGGGAATAGATTTTGACAGAATGCTGCGGTACACCAATCGAAAACATTTGTGTCCGGATGACCATACCTTTTGAATAATGTATCCATGAAAAGCCTTGCAATATACTTGCTGCAATCGGCACATCTTACGATAGCAAAACACGGAGACAACCACGCATATGCTATTATATACCTCTAGCAAGCCAATAACTTATGGATTGTCATGGCCATGAGCAACTTTGCAATGTACTTGCTGCATTAGGCACCAAAAGCACCATCTTACGAAAGCAAAACACGAAGACGACTACGCATATGCTGGTATATACTTCTTGCACGCTAAAGACTTGCGGGTTGTCATGGTCGGTAAAATGGAACTGCGAATGTGATCCTTTGGATGGCCTCGCAGATCTTTACATCCAATTGTAAATGCGGGACCACTGATATTTAGTTGAAAAAAATCTAAAAAAAATGTTTTCTAGTCTTAACTGGAAACCATTTGGAGCCTTATGTGCCAAAAGAGGAATGTATTGTGCTAAACCTCTATCATTATAAGTGTCGAATTTACCGGATTTACTTCTAAGTGGAGAAAACAGTCAGCTGCGATTGCTGTTGAGGGGCTTGACTCCTCCAGGCGCCTGCAACTGGGTATTGCACCCTAGGAATTTTAAGTCTCACAAGTCCTGTATGGACTTTGTAAATTGTTTTATTCAAGACTACTTTCGTGGACAAGCCCATAGTTGGCCTGCTCAATGGTGTGTAAAACAACATATTAAAATCACCTGTTTTTTATAACAGGTGAAACATTTAATGATTGACATTTTACCGTAAATTGGGGCGAGTGGGACGAATTTATCGCCGTTTTTAAAGAGCTTTGGTGTGGGTAGACAGTAAACGGCTCAGAAACACTCGGAACTTTATAAACGCGTACTAATTGGCAGGTAGTTTCTCGCCATGAAAGGGGTAATTTGATTCGGTAGTCTTAAACTGCCTGGACTGAAGCAAGATCGCTCGCTCATGACCATCCTTATCAAGCTGTAGTAATGCGCAACCGATCGTAGAGTCTAAAGCACCTGAAATGACACTAAAAAGGTTTGTTCGGAATGGGTGCCCGCTAAGGGCTTTCAATGAAACCATCAGGCGTCTTGATGCTTGGAGGCAGCATTACATAATGTTCATTTCAGTCAGTCGAGCAAAAGTTTGCAAGGCCCCATAGACAGCACATTACTAGTGCATATAGCTGGCTCGGGCTTACAACCTATACAAACTCGTTTAGTTTATGGCCCGAGTCAATTCAAATCAACTCTTACTATTTCTATGTCTTTGCTGACCCCAACATCTTTTGCAAAGCAGACGAGGTTTCCAAATTTCGCTGCCAAAAATAAATTTTTGATGTTTGCGTAAGAATTAATTTTTCCGGACGACTTCGAAACTTGCCTAAATGTGCTATCAGAGTGAACTGATTTTCGTTTGAATGGCTATGAGTAAAGGCATATTCAAAGTAGGTTTGAGCAAATGGCCAATATATTGGGCACAGTTGACAATCGTATGGCCAGACGATTAAACATTGCCGGTGCGTTTGCTCAAACGCCCCGGTTACCAAATATAGTGCACTATAAAAAGTGCACTCGAATTGGCGCTAAAGCATTACGTTCTTTTCAAAAAGCATGTGTGCAGCACCGTATGGCTAATTGTAAGGACAAACTTTTCTCCACATTTTGTGTGTCTTCTCTGGAAGCGCTCGATCATTCTATTTTAGATGTTATTATCGTTAGCCGGCGCGATGTGGTCCACCACGATCGAAATTTGTAATAGGAGTTACACAAATCACAAGAGTCAATGCCATTGTGGAAAAAGCCATGATGTATTCAAAATTGACCAGAAGGCAGTTCTTACAGTTGAGGATCTAGTGGGAAAGCTATACATAATCGAATGACCACTGCTTAATGCACATTGATAGAAAAAGCTGTTTCGACTTTAGCAGCGAGATTATTTTCCAGGTGCAGCGATTGCTTATAACTATGTTTTAAATGCCGCATAAAGCATGAAGACTCCAATTATTGAAGTTCCGACCGCAGCTTTTATTTAATAAAGGGGTGCCTAACATTATAGATTTCAGCCTTTATTGAACGACTTTATTGTATTAGTGTGCGTTTTGGTTCTAGGCCGCAAGCTTATATTTTTGGTACGTTAAAAGTGGAGGCAAGTTTTTGGCCATTTAAATGTGTACTACAATATTTAGCTGCCTTTCGAGGTATGGATGACATGATGGTTGTAGTCCTTTGAAAGAGTAGTCGGGTACTTTTGTCACTAGATTAGGCAATTCAGGTCACCTTTCTTCCCGTACTGCATACGAGCAATGTGCTTATCTTAAAATAAGTACACTCAACCTCGGCATTTGAAAGACTTTGAAGTCATGATTGCTCAAGATCAGAAGCCTTTTACACAGTTAAGATTAAATTAAACCTCGAGCTCGCAAAACGCTATCAAGAAAATGATATTTTGTGCTCAGGAAGCGTTTTCGATGTGTACCCGTGGCAACTGTGAGAGAATGTATGTAGACCGGTATATACAAGTCGTTTATGGAATCACTCTCAAACATTTGAGCGGCTGAAACATTGCAGCTTTATTGAGATCGCTATATTACTATCGCGCAATTTAGTCAATTCAATATTGGCTACCTTCCACGAGCTAAGTCAGTTGTGATTTATAGTTAGCAACAGTGTACTCGTGCTATATTAGATAAGAGAATACACCAAGTAGAAGACGAGCTTTTGCATCGTAATAGCTGCTTAAAGTTAATTTGTAAGCGGTATTTACGACAAAATTGCAGACAAGGAGCATCAACACCATTGTGCATCGAAAAAAAACAAAAGGATTCTGAAAAGCTGTTATCCAGTCTATTGTTTTGATCATTTTGCTATTCAAAAGCAATTCATCACCAGCTATGTGTTCTTTAAGAACGCTGACAGAAATAGTGTAGCCCTCCCGACGCGCCAACGTGCCAAGCAATGAGCAAAGAGTGCACAAGTGATACATGGATAATGCACGTGTCGCTAGAATTCTATTTGGGAGATGCCTTCATGCAATATTTTTCCATCCGAGTCACTTTGACCCGATTTGAGCAACCTGCGATACTAAATCGAGACATATTTCTGATTACTCACACCGGCTGCAATTGTAACGGCTCAAAGACTCCTAACCGCTGAGTTTGGAATAAATGGATTATTATAAGCATTCGAGGCTTTTAGCGTTCGTGTATGCGATCGCTAAAGCCTGCACGAGACGCGGCCATATGATTCAGGAGTGTGCACCTATTTGCCTTGCCGAGATTGTTGGCTCTACAATCAAAATTCTTCTCTTTCCTTACCTTGATGTCATTGCGTGTACTTGCAATGATCCTATCAAATCAGTCAAAACTCGCAATAATCGTAAGCACCGCATGCAGTTCAAAACGAATTTTTCAATGGATACAAGCAAACAAAAGCACGCGACCTTTAATATTTGCCGCAGAGTTGTTTGATTTCTCATTCTTTATAAAAAAACATGCTTACAAACGAGACTACCAACTTAAAACTATAACAAACAAGATGGAAAAGTGAGCAAAACGACGACGAATGTACAAGCACTAGGGCTGCCAAGTTCGATTTTCCAAATTAGATGGATAAATTCGCAGTAAATACAACATTTTGTGAATTGCAGTTGTGATCTTGAAAATACATATTAAGCTTGTAGCGAGGTTGCCATTGCTGTTTGCTTGAAGGGAGCGTATTTATAGGTCTCGGAGCTTTGCTCTGTATGTAAAGCCATTACGGGTCGTAAAGAGCCATTCAAGAATTAGTATTCGTCTTAATATCTAAGTTTTAGAAGAACTCCTACACTCTTAACTGTAAGTTGGACATGATTTAAAATTATTGCTAGAATTTAGAATGTGGTGTCTGGCATAGTAATTATTACCAATATGCATTAAGCTGTGGCTAGTGGACAATGCACTGCTATTTAATCTTTCCTTAGTGCGTTTTGAGTGGTGTACGAAACATTACTAAATTCGCGACATATTATATATTTATTTGCGTTGTTCACACTTAGTTCGTTTGAACTATTACACTCGCTTTCTCAACTTAAACTTGGCGAGCTATACTACCGATAACCTCTACCGTCTTTGCCAAGACATGCTCCGAGGGCCAAAGATCTCAAATCATCTGGCTTATTCGAACATCTCATTGGTAGATAACTTAGTTGCGCGACATGCTCGTGGTGCGATGCTCGAGACACAAGCCCAGAAGCAAATTCTGGCCAAGGTGATGGATTGGCCTCCCGTGTTTGTGCCTGCAAAATTTTCGTGCAACCGATCTTGCACTTACTATGACTTCAGTCATAGTACAGCTTAAATAACCATCCATTAAACACAGAGTGTGTTTGCATCCTTTTAGAAATGCCAAATGGTACGCTAAATCTCATCTAGCTTTGAGTATTAATGGACCAATGAATTGTAAATGCATCTATGCTCATTACTGCTTTCGTAAGTAAGACAAAAACTCAGCGAAAAACTCGGTTCGAGCGAAATGTATCTTGACATTCCGCGATTTTGTCCCTTACGCGTCTAAAGGCATCCGGTCTCATGGACACAACCACTTTGGGTTGGTTACGCAATATGGTAAAGCCGACATCAGCAAGTTGCTCGGCTTTTCCTTACTCATAAGCGATGATTGGCTTCTTCATTCACGTAAGTCGGCGTAAAGACAGTTGAGGTATGAGCTGTATTATCTAGCGCAAACTAAACAAGTAAATGCGTTTTGTTCAAACGCATTAGTGAATCCGCCCACAACTTCACTATACGTCTTCAATGATGCAAATCGCTCGCTCTATCTGACGATCGGGTTTCGAATGGTATGCTCAAACTTGTTGCAATTTTTTGTAAAGCAGGGATTCGATCCGAGACAATCGACTTAAAAGTCCAGCTTTAAATCCGTGCTATAAACCTTGAAGAGCATAGACGCTACAATGGGCGCCAAGAGTATTTCGACAACATGCACTACACAGAGCACTAGGGAACCGCTTGGCGGACTTTGGTATGACTATTTGGAGGCCGTGGTGATAAAAAAAAGAAGCTTCGAGCGTTTGGTGGGTAATACTTGGTCTCTTGGCTATATGAAGGCTAATCACCTTTGTGAAAACGGCTACCAAACTTGTCAATGCATCCTATAGTCTGGACAAAGGACTTTTGCTTATATAAAATCGGTTTTGGGCAACAAGACCCTGAAGATCGACATAATCCCAACAGAGTTTTGAATTACCCCGCAATCGATATGGTAGTGAAGAGTGAGGTATGAGGATGTTCATGCAAAGCATCTGTGTCTAGTCCGAGTCATAACGTTGCTTTCTTTTGGTTAGACTATACAAATAGATCAATAGTTTGGATTAAAGTGGTTTGATTTGAGTCGTAGTAAGAAAATACAACAGGCGTTTCTCAAATCCGAGCTTTTGGACTTATCCCTGTCATACATAATAAACTATTTCGAAAGATTTACGACTCCTTAATCAACAAGTAGAGGTACAATTAAATAGTACCGTCGGTTATGCACTGTATTGCAAAATTCGATCCCTTAAACCACAGTCGTTCACCGGAAGATCGTATGTCTTATTCACCCAATTTTATAAGAGGCCTTTTACAAGAATTGTCCATTGGCATTTGCAAACCGCTCGTAATCAAAGCCTGTACAGTCAATGAAGTTTGAAGTTGTTGCCTGTACCAATGTATGGATAGATCCGATCACACCGCAATTTAAAGGCCTAGTAGGCTCTGGAAGATTTTGTCAAGAATCAACCGTTAGACAATCTTATCGATCAGCAAAGGCATTACCTTTTACGTCACTAACATTGGCGCCACGGTCCGCTCCGTGCGAGCACTAATCATAGCAGCCAAACTCCGAAAAATTATTGTAATTAAATATCGTACACACTAGTCTTGTAAAGTAATTATATAGTCGACAAGGCTCTATGGAGACTATATTGGTGTCTGCGTCAATAAGTTCTAGCTCGAGCTGAAAAGTAGCTAATGCAGGGTAAGGAAAGATAATGCACACTAAAAGCAGGCAAAGCATAGAGCTATTGCACCGTCCACATGTGATCGGTGGCTCGATACCTTCCACAGGGGAGGCGTGCAGAAAGGTATGCGAGTTATTTAAAGGGCTTGAAGTATGTCTGATTTATCAAGTCTTTTTTACGTTTGTAAACCTACCCCTAGATTTTAATTCCTCCTTACGTTTGCGCAATACTGGCAGGGAACCTTTTTTGCTTTAGTTGAACCGGTATCGCTACCGGTGGTGTAATTGCTGGCCAAATCACACTGACGACTTCACAATACTCCGGCTTTCTGTAACTGCCCCTCTCACTTCAACTTATGATGTCGAAAACCGAGAGCTTGCCGTGCTAATCATCCACTTTTTTCCACCAAACGCGTCAAAAATTGGCGCTTCAAAATGAATTAGTCATGAACTGCCAACCAAGCTGGGATCCGAGCAACAATCTCGCGTCCAGACGATCGCGACAAAAAAAGGATGTGAGAGGGCTGAAACTACATCCTGCTAGGTCGCATAAACAGGCTGACAAAATTTAAAAAGTCAGTCTGGAAAAAAGTTACAACTTGACCACTTGGCCACTACTGCAACTCGAACTGGATCGAAATATTTACGGTTACGATTGCCCCCCCCCCGCGCTTCTATATTTCTTCTTGCCACCTCAAAACCAGTCCTTTGCGCACCAGCTGCCACGACCAAGATGCATTGACTAGGGCACTGACCATGAGCACAACCCCAATAGTTGCCGCGTCCGTCTCCGGATCAACCTCTCGACGTCGCCGTCATAAGATCGAGCGTTTCGATCGATCGCGAATCCGATCCTGCAAAGGATCGGAGCCATCTTTCGTGATGTTGAACTTGTGATGAATACATGTAGGTTGAACTTACTCTGTGATGTCGACAGTGGTCACGCTCAGAAAATTTGCCAAGGTACGGTCACAGCTGCTTGCAATGTATGGTGAAGGACAGCATTCATTTCATACTTTGCGTTCACGAGCCCAATTGATCGAGATCCAAGATGTTTTCGTATCGCGTCGTTTCCGTCTTAAGCGCAATGATGGCTTTAATGCTTGCAAGCAATGACGGGCTTGCTGCGGCACGGCAGCCTCAAGTTGCACCCGCGGCAAATGTTCGCAAATTAGTGTCGTTTACAAGTATTGATTCGAGCAAGCACAATCACCTTCGCCAGACAGAGCTGAATCAAGAGGAGCGGGAAGGGAGCTTACCCCTTGAAGGAGGAGGCGCTGCTGCACAAATGAATGCATCAAATGATCAAGATAGCAAGGAACAAGTCACTGTGACAAAGTATTCAAACAATGGTGTGCTTCAAAAATTCCAGAGATGGTGGAAAAAGACGTTTGGAGAGGAATCGCAATCCTCGCAATCTCTCGACACCAAGTTAACAACAAATTAATAAAGTACCTAATACATGCATTTTCTGCTTTCAACGTGTCATTTTTTGTAGAATTAAACTCGTGAACCTTTTACCGAATAGTAATACACAAGTATTGGTTAGCACATCTTTCAGAAATTTTCAATGATATGATTGAATTTAAAGTAGATACTTAAAGGAGCGTCCAAGGAAGCAATGGCTTCGATCTTGCGCAATAAATCCAATCGCTGATGTTTGCTCGCGTTCGCTCAACTTATACATTATATGACATGACCTTGTTTTAATGGCAAAGTCTTTGTTCTACCGCGCTCTCCTCAGAAGGTATAGTGCTTGATAGTAAAAAAAGAATACTTGCGTACAAGATCAACAATGTAGTAGTCAGCTTTATTACTGCCCATGTATTTCTTATGAAGAGGCCGTTTCAGAATAGTTGTACTATTTTACTGGATCAGCACTTTCATCTTGGCGATAATGGCGGCACCCATGGCCTTTGTGCCGACCACATTAGACTGATTTTCGGTCAAGTCACCCGTGCGCACACCATCCAAAAGCACGTGTTCAACGGCCTTTTCAATCAATTGAGCCTCGGTTTCCATCTCAAACGAGTAACGTAGAAGCAGCGCACCCGACAAAATCTGCGCAATCGGATTCGCGCAATCGTTGCCGGCAATATCAGGGGCTGAACCACCGACAGGTTCGAACAAGTGCACCTTGTCACCGAGACTAGCTGAGGGCATGAGACCCAGCGACCCTGGCAAGACTGAAGCGGCATCCGAGAGAATATCGCCAAACATGTTGCCCGTCACGACTACATCGAACTGGGATGGATTGCGAATCAGCTGCATCACAGCATTGTCAATGTACCTGAAAACAGCAATCGCTCCAGTCAACACCTCATTTTTTCCAGAAAATTCAAGGTACATTACGCACATGTAGTCAAAGTGCACTTCCGGGTAGTTCTTAGACACATCCTTGGCAACCTTGCGCCACAGACGACTACAATCGAGCACATTGGCCTTGTCCACGACTGTCACTCGCTTGGAACGCTAAATTTTAACAACTACAAATTAGATCAATATGAAAATTTAGAATCGTACTTAAATGAAAAATTCGCACATTCATAGCCGTTTCAAATGCAAACTTCATGGGCTTCGCAATCTGTCAATAAATGTACCACCGAATTAGTACATTACGTGTGCGTACAATAATAGCTTGAATTACGAACCTCCGCCTCCGTGTATTTCATGACGTCCGTAGCCGTATCGCCATTCGTCTTGTGTTCACCAAAGTAAATGCCCGACACAAGCTCGCGAATTATCACCATGTCGACTCCATTTGCAATGACGCTGGGTTTGAGCGGTGAAAGATCCGGCAGCATGGAATAGATCTTTGCAGGGCGGATGTTAACGGCCAGCTGAAAGTTCTTGCGCAATCCAAGCAGACAGTTCTTTTCGGCATCTTTCCACTTTGGGTCTTCTTGTGCATCGGTGGGGCCACCCACTGAGCCAAAGAGCACAGCGTCTGAAGCCGCCACGATGTCAACGGTCGACTGTGGCAAGTGCGTCTTGTGCTGCTCGTAAGCCGCACCGCCGCAAAGAGCTGGAACGAAGTCGAAGTGGTGCTGAAACAGCTCACCCACTGTCTGCAACACTTGCACTGCCTGATCGCACACTTCAGGACCAATCCCGTCACCTGAAAGCACTGCAATCTTGTACGTCTTACTCATAGTCTCTTGAGGTCAAATGACGAATGTAGCAAGCCATGACGCACGTCTTCACCAGTCTTTTTGAAGTAACTTACCTAATAAACCACCCATTTCAGATTTTGACGTGCTGGGATTGGTCAAAGCTCAAGACTGCGCAAACATTTCATGTTGGCTACACAATTTGAGTGCCATGAGTGTAGGTCAAATTGCCCATGGATGAATTTGTATTGCGAGGAGACGCGGCAGTGGCGCTGGCAGATTCACTGAGGAATGCTGCTCCTTCCTTGCTAAAGAAGCGGCAGCGACAGACTACAATTCACCATGGCGATAAGGTGGTGTCAGAGGAGCGTGTGCAATATTTGAAAGAAGAGATGGACGATACAAAGACCGTTGCCAGTATGTTGCGTATTTTAGATGCATTAGAGCGTCTTTTCGTGTCCCTAGAAATGCTAGAAAAAACGCGCATTGGTGTTTCCCTCACACGACTTTCACGTCGAACCGAGTCACGAGAAGTGCAAGATCGAGCGTTTAAACTGTTAAAGGTGTGGAAGGCGCGCGCTAAAAAAGCCATGAGACGCCGCGCCCGCCGTGTCGAGACGTATGGACGCACTTACGCTGAGTAAATTAAACGTAAATAAAGTATCAAAAGGCAACTTTGACGGTGTAATTTATAGGCAATTTATATACTTTACGCCCGCAATTTCCGTGGACTTAAGGTATGAAGAGTGTGTGCGCGTTGAGCGGACAGGGTCGTGTCGGCACGGACGAGGTATCCCAAGAAGGCAAAGTACATGAAGCCAACGCACGTCAGCATGCCAAGTCCCGTCGAAGTAAGAGCAAGGTCTTCGAGGTTTGTAAATAGCAAGTATAGATACGTGGCACAGACGATTCCACCCATGAGCCAGCCCGTTACAATGGTCGGCTTGCTATTCGCAAAGTCGCCCATGATTGCACGTGAGCTCGTAAACGTTAAGACTGGTAACAACGCAAAGGGTAGCTGGATAGACTGCAAGACGTTAAGTAATTCGTCCATATGGTCACTATCGGCTGGGTGTTGTTGACTCAAAATTGCCACGGTCATGGCTGGCACGAGTGACACGCATCGGGTCAGTGCCACACGCTTCCACGGTGACAGATGAAGCTGTAGAAAACCTTCCATAACAAATTGACCCGCATAGGTTCCTGTCATCGTGGCACTTTGTCCGGCTGCCAAGAGACCAATGGCCCAAATTGTATCCGCGTACTTGCCTAGCATGCCACTGAGTGCAACCCCAGCACGTGATAACCCAATTTCCTGACACATGCCTTCGCCTCCACTTGCAAGTTGACAACGGCCATACGTAGCACCATCGACAATTGCGTTCGGGACACACGCCGTATTCACTCCATTAGTTTCGGTTGAGGCAGTGCAATCCAATGAAAAGAATCCTTTGGCAAAAACCGCGAGAACCGCTAAATTGATCAAAAAGGACACGAACAACGCAAAAAACGATTCAATGGCAAAGTATTTGTTTGCTTCACGCACTTTGCGCCCATCGTGTCGATTCACTTGTCGCGTTTGGACAAGCGCCGAGTGCAAAAAAATGTTGTGGGGCATGATCACGGCACCCAAGATCCCTACAGCTTGGGTCATGGCGTACCGATCCACGCGTGGTACAAACCCACTCAAAATGTCTTTTGAGGCCACGTCTCCACGTACCAAATTGGCACAAAAACACACAAGCATCACTAGTATCAACGAGACAAAAAAGGCTTCGAGTTTCCGGATTCCGTACCGGTGGAGGAGCAAGAAAGTAAACGTGTCGAACCCCGTGATGAGACAACCAATCCAGAGTGGAAAGCCGAATAATACTAGGAACGCAATCGAGGAACCCAATACCTCCTGGACGTCACTCGCAACGATGGCGATCTCCGTCATAAGCCACAAAATCAGCGAAGCCCAACGTGGATACACTGCTGTACACATCTCGGCCAAATTTTTACCGGTAACGACCCCTAATCGAGCTGCTAATACTTGAAGAAAGAGCCCCATTGCTGTTGCACCGAATAAAACCCACGTCAGCTGGTAGCCGGCGTAGGCTCCAGCTTGTAGATCGCTCTCTAAATTACCAGGATCGACATACGCAATGCTCATGAGCCAGCCCGGACCTGCGTACACCCATAACGTCCGCCAGCTGCAGTTTAAAAGTCTCGTTAGATTTACGACTTTTGTATCAATTGTATACATGTGTAAATACCTAAACCCGCGCGTCGTGGGCTTCTCGTCGGGAGCTTGGATTGCCCCAACGGATAAAACAAGAGCCTTCTCCACTGCGTCGTAGCTGCTTACGTCCTCGACATCGTCCCCGAGCAGAAGATTTAGCTCCGACACTTTGGTCTTTGATGTCATTAAAGTCGCTCGGATGCCGTGTTCGCTAATCAAAATAGTCTTGGGACTATAAGCAAAATATATCATTTGCTACCGCATATTTATCATATAAGTTAATTAATGATCTTTGAAAGTTATTCTTACTTAGAAAAAGAATGAAGACCGAATATCTAAGCCAATCGTGAGTGACAAAAGTTTCTGTAGACTATACTCACAGACGCTGTATCATTCTACTAACACATTCTTATCGAATTCCAAGTAGATTATGCTTCGTGGGAAAAGTTGCAATGCAAAGTTGTTTGGTAGCAGGTTGACATCTACGTATTGGTTACGCAATGTATTTAATAACACTAGGTGTCATACGGCGTTCTGAACATCTTTGTCATCTCCAATTGTAACCTCTTTACTGTAATAAGCCACGACGTAGCCTCCATAATGTAATCCGACTGTACTTGATAATATCTATGGCAGTTGCAGACAGGGCCATTCATAAAAACTTACGTCAAGTTTAAATCGCGACATGAAAGAAACATTATTGAGGACAAAAGGCGCGCAAGTTGAGATTAGAAAAGCAGCCTTCAGTCGCTCTATATATCAGTGGACACTGAATTGTATTATGACAGGATATTATATTTAACAGGCACCAAACGATCAACACATTTTGACCGCTGACTTTTCGTTGTCATGCTCAAATCACGCTCATTGCCCGCGGTGGCAGCTTCTTTCAACCACAATGATTTGGATACCGGCAAAGTCCATCTCTCATCGTCTCGCAAACCTTCACGAGTCCACTCGTGGCTCGTTCGTCGCGTTGGACTCTACATCGTGCTCTGCATCGCAACCGTGGCCCTGTCAAGTCTGTTGCTCTCTAGGTTCCCGCTGGTGTTCCACGCATATGGTACACTATTTGACCACCGTGATCAAGCTATTATACTTTGTATACACGATCGTGACGTACACATGGGGCTATCCCTCGTACGCGAATTACGCTGTATGGGTAATTACGACCTCATCCAGGTGTACCACTGCTTTCCAGAAGACTTGTCGCTCAAGTCACAGGCCCAACTCCTTGACGCTGATGCCAATTTAGAAATCATTGACGTGTGTTCCGACTATGTGAAAAACGGTACCTTGATCCACGAGATTGCCATGCACTTTCAGAATTCGTGGCTCAAACCTTTGGCCCTGTACCACTCGAAGTTCCCCGAAGTGATGGTACTGGACGTCACTGCCATTTTTATGCACGATCCGGCAACTTTACGAACCACGGACGGGTACAAGACGACGGGGACCACCTTCTTCTACAATCAACCGGTCCAAAAAGACGAATATTTCAACTACCAGGTCGAACCCAATCTCTCCTACTTAACGACGCTGCTCTACAATTTCGAGTACACGAGCATCCAGGTCAAAGACGGGTTTGAACCGAGTCAACGATTGGAACAATCCTTTGCGTACCAAGGTACCACGGCGCAGGAACAAGAAGCATCGATCGTCCTAGTCGACAAAACCCGTGCGGGCCACGCCATGGAAGCCTTGTGGTGGCTCATGACGGACGAGCGGTTCCATCACGTCTTTTCGAATCGAGAGCACGAAGTTTACTGGCTAGCGTATGAACTCGCACGCCAAGAGTATTTCTTTTCGCCATGGGGACCCAGTGTCGTGATTTCGTGGCCATCGGCGACGAGCTGTGGCAGTATTGCGCAGTATAGGCCGGTTAAAGACGAGAACCCCGAGCTTTTGTATGTGATTGATGTGTGGCATCAAAATGGAACACAACAGGATGCAAAAAGGGTGGAAAGGGGGAACGCAACGTTGCAATTGACTCCACGTCGGAAACGGACGTTGGATGGCGTGACAAAAGACGGAAAGCAGGAGGAGTGGCCACTGGCGTGTCAGCCGGGCATTCAGGCCCGTCCGGTACCCGTTGAGTTGGTCGCTGTACTCACTCGTCGACGCGTGTTTTATGAACATGCTCGCATGAAGACGCTTGGAACGCTGGCGACGTGTGATTTCATTGATGGCGACTGAAAGGGTACACTGTCAATAATTATTGGGGTATTGAACGGCAACGTGGGACGAGCTATTTTGGCAAAGCCAGGAGTTTTCGATGGTTGAAGCGACTTAAAAGGCGGTGGTCTTGTTGGCATACGATTGTGCCATTTTTACTGTTATTGTCGGATAGGTTGGCAGCGAAAAGGTAGAGTTTGCACGACTTGGAGCCTTTTGATTGGTCGAAACCTTTTAGGCCTTCACAACCTCGAACCAACATGCATTTCACTTCTATTCTCTACTAATTGGCGATCTAACTGACTATCAATGCCACCTCTATTGGTAAATATCAATTAACAACAGCCATGACCAGAACCAGTTGCTTCTGCGAGGCTAAACTGGGTGTAGTGAGCAGCATTTGACTTAGGACTATAGTCTCTCTACACGCACCTCATCCGTATTTAGATGCGAAGGTAGACAAAAGCTAGGCCTTAAGTGGCGCGGCATGGCAGTGCGAAGGAGGCAAACCTGCTCTTTCTGTGCACTGCTGTGGATATGAGAATCATTTTTCACGCCTATCAAAACCAATTAAAGTACTCGTGTCGACAGAAAGAGCGGCAAGTTATCACGAAAAAACTGTCGATGTGGGTAATTCTGTTGAAGTTAATATAGTCGCTTGAAAAGATTGCGATTTACATTCTTGTGCACAGTTGAATCTTCTTGACGCCGATTTAGAGAATAGTTTCTCACCGAATGCTCGTATATTTTCGTGCTTGCCACCTCTGCGAATGGTGCATTATTACCTAGTAGCACTCTGCAGCCAGGTTTGGGTCTGCACGGGCAGACTAGAATCTGGAATTTAATTGAACGGTCTGATCTGGATCCCCGTACACTGGACGCGCAATAGGCGCTGCTCGAACAACTTGCCGGCTCAACCGGACCTAAGGAGACGGCTGTTTGAGCTGCAACGCGTCACGGCGTTTGAACTCTACGAGCAAATTCTATGCTTTAAGGCTAGGTAGCACAGATTGAGGTGGCCTCGGTGTTATCGCCTACCGTGGGGCGTAAGCTGGTGAAGCCTAAAATTTACAAAAGAGTGAGAACAACCAAAAGCTTTTTTTAAAGGATATTAAGAGGCAATTAGTGCAGCATTGATCATGTATGATCAGATGCCTGTGGCATTTATCCTATAGGCCGGGCTAAACGCTACGCAGTCAGCCACGAAAATTCTTCACCTTTTATTTGTGTCCTGGGAGCACTTGAAAACAACATTTTTTTCGGTGACCTTTATACGGCGCCGCGCTCACGCTTTTTGAAGATAGGCGCGAAGGTTTTGAAATTGAATCAAATCAACGCCTTGCGCTTAAATCTCTTAAGTGCCAAGAAATTCAAATATGTGCCTCTACGAGAGGAGTTGATCCCCAGGTGAGCTCGCTCCCCCGGATTGCCGTAGAAGGACAGTTCCTTGACCTACGGACCCCGAGTATGGTCTCGCTGACTCAGATCGAGTCCTAACAAACTAAAGCGGTACCAAGCAAATTATAAACCGCTGCATTATATACAACGAACAAAAGCAAACGAGTCACCTTGCTTTTGAAGCTGCATTTTGCTGTCATTTAATAAAAAATCCTCTTGTCACTTTCGACAAGAATACCGACTGTAGGGCACACTATAAGTAGGAATTGACAGTGGCTACAAGCGATTAAGCATTAGATATTAATTTGAAGAAAAAATAGATTTGATACGTAAACTTTCCTAAGAATGGATATAAGCAAATTACACTTTAGTAGCCAGTATGTGTTACGATTCCCTCGATATGATGTGCTTATCAATTGGCGAATACAAATTATGCGGGGCAATTACAAAGGACCAATCTTAGTGTATATGTAGTTGCAAGCTCGGGCTGTATTTTATGCTACAGTCTTCGACGATTACCTTAGCAGTGGTCAAAAAAAATCGCTCGATAATTCAACTTACGAGCTTAATTTTATTCTACGCCACACCGATGTGAGGTAGCCGTGAAGTGAATCTAATTACGGGTGTAGCTCCCGACGATCGAAACCTGATTGGCAAGATATTTAACGGTGGGATTGTCGGGAAGCGCATTCAAGTCCCCAAAGTGGTTAATTAAGTTGAACTCTGTGCTTTAAATGAGCTGTGCAGCCCATTCAATTATTACAGGGGCTTTTGAGAAGCGCATTCGCTCCTACTGCTGATGAACAGTAGACAGAAAGTTCTAAAAAAAAAGACTGACCTGTATGGACTTAAAAATCAACATAGCGAAATTGCGCAAGCTCAATTTTGGTCGCATTGAAACTAAAGGGTCAACCAAAAATAGTTTATGGTCAAATTAATATATTACTCTGGTCATATCGGCAGGGGAATTCAGAGATAAAAGTCAAAGACCTCGAAAATATAAGGGCTATATCACATACCCGCCCAAATATTAATTCTGGGGCAGAGTTTGTGGCTCGTGCTCGCTTTAAGAATGGAGCAAACTGCAGTCACACTTGCTCTGGTATAACGGCTCTGGCAGTCATGCTGCAAGCGCTTTATATTGTACGAAAGAGACATGTAGCACGTGCTGCTGTCAGAAGTTGTACACGGTCTACTATTTTAAATACAAAATGCAAGTTTCGAACGAAGTTGAGCTTTCGATTCGTAAGACTTGCCAGCTATTTTATTTCAAACGCAAAACTTTCCGCGCAATGAGTACTCTCACGCGATTCACCAAAGTCTTTTGCATCTTGGCATAGTCTCTTTTCGAAAAAGATGAGCTGCAGGCTCAGTTTTTAGGACCAAAAAATGCCTTCACGACTAGTGTGGGGACTTGCGTCCTAAGCTCCTCTTGTACGCTAAAATGCAGCGCTAGATTCTAGAATACTACACGAGTGCAACCTGCTTAAGAGCTCTCGGTCTGCCTAAAACCCGTAATAGTGTCAAAACTAGCCCATCGCTTAACCCAAGACATTAGATTTTAGCTCGTAAAAATTCTACCTTAGTGCTTTGTTCAAGGCTCAATCCCGGCTTGGAAAGTACGCATTGCTTACTCATCCACCAATTTAGCGGCATAATGTGTCAGGAATCACGAAAGCTGTGGTGTGGCCAACATAAATATCTTGGTCTTAAGCGGTCGCATCACGGCCAAAAATGTAATTTTGCCACTTGTTGTGAGCGACAAACAACAAGTGGCAAAATTACATTTTTGGGTGACAAGAGTTTTATGAGTTCACTTAACGTATACAAACCAATAAAATATTCATTGTAACAGGTAATTATCATCATCTCGTTCCAAACTCATACCCTGCACTTCATAAACAAGCTTGCTAGCTCAACGACCAGTCATGTCACTAGTTGCATTTCCGGTGTTATGGACGTGATTTGAAAGGAATTGTCGAATTGCAAATGGCCGAGTTGCCCGGGCGGGGAGCGCAAGTAAAGGACTTGTTTCCGCTGCTCAATGCAAAGATCAATGCGCGATCTCCGTTTGCACGCCATGATCTTGAAGTCGAACGTTTACTTTTGTATGGAACCGAAGTGAGTCGTTTGCGAACGTTGGACGCTTTGATTCCCGAATTAGGAGGAAGTCCACGGTTTGTTGCCATCATGCGAGCGCATGCTAAAAACGAGACTAGTGGCAGAATCTCGGTCTTTATCGAGACTTTGACGGGAAAAAAGCTGCAGGTCACTTGCCACATGTCTGACACTGTTGGTTATCTGATGAAGGAAATTTGGGCCAAGGAGCGCATAGCGATTAGTAATCAGAAGCTTTTCTTTGCGAGCAAACACTTGGCGAGTCACCTTGCGCTTCGGTTGTACGGAATCAAAAACAATAGCAAGTTGTATCTTGTTCAAAAATTGCGGGGCGGTGGATACCCACCGCGAATTTTTGCCGATGTGTCGGACGATTCTCATTTAATGGAAATTGAGTTTTCACGCAGAGCTCCTGAATGGCGGATGGCTAGTCAAGGCCTAAACATTGAAGGCAGGTGTACGAATGTAAGGTGTAAGGCTTTTCAGGAAATGGTGATCTACCCCAAGCAATACGAAGCCTTTAACTTGATGCAGCATGATTATATTGAGTGCCCAATGTGTCGGACGAAGGTACTTGTGGCTTTTATAATTGTTTTTGGAAATTTGAAGGAACGAAAACGAATGGGGAATGTTCTCTGATTTCACCATGGAAAGAGGCCTTTGGCGAAACGTATCATTACTTTGCTGCTGATACGAATTATCATTCTGTCGAATGGGATAGTCTATTGATTGTCGCGAAACCAAACGATGAGGATTCAACAGTAGCGTCACCAAGTGCTACGTCGACAGTCGAGGCTTTATGGTCAGTGGCAGTCGAAGAACAGTGCACAATTTGCTGGTGCGAGTTTGGCTCGAAGGGTAATTGCGTTTCAACGACTGTTGGTTGCGGACACGGCTTTCATAAGGCCTGCATCAAGCAGTGGGTGGGATGGTGTGGAAAGAGTGGCGTCTTGGCATGCTGTCCCATGTGTCGTTAAGAGGTGAAGGCTTGACTTTTCATTGTGTTGATGTCGGAAATGGAGGTGACGGGGAATTCTTTTTAAACAAAATCCATTTCATTAAACTTGCGGTCGTCTTTAGTATAAGTACATGCATAGGAACTCTATAGGGGGGGGCTGAGGTTGAGCACATTTACAGCTTTTTGTTTGCTGGTTTACTGATTCTTAATATGTAAAGTATGTCTGGCGAAAATAATAGGATGTTATTGTCTTTCGGCATTTTAAAGTGTGAATTGGTTTGAACTGTCTCAAGGAAAACGATCCTTAGAAAATTAACGCCTTAATCAAATACTATTACATTGGAAAAAATGGGACGGTTTGCAAAGTAATAAGAAATGATATTGTTTTGATTATATTAAATCATACGAGTAATTTCAGCTGCATATTTTTATTGTATCGAATACAAGATTTAATGCCAATTTCCCTTGAAATAGGGTTGTGACGATATACTGTCATAGTATGAATGTCGATTACTCAATCTTGTTCAGCGTACAAGTAGGAGTCAAGATGAAGATGTTTTGATGCTACTTGTTGTAATACGTTTAGGGATTGATCGATGCTGCAAAGAGGTTTGGCCTCGCGATCAATGCGAAGAAAATGACGAGAATGGTTTTGACCAATGTTTATTGTAGCGCAGTGTATCGTAAAAATTTAGTCGAGCTTTTGGGCTTCAAAGCGGGTGTCTTAACTGGCGTTTGCATATTGAAACTGTATAAAGCCTTCCCTTTTCTTGCCGTTTGTCGCTTGTAAAGATATAGATGTAGAGACCAAACAGAAATACATTGTATTGCACACTTTGATCGAGTCAGTGAACGGTTGTTCACCGAACCATCGCATGCGCTTCTTCAGTGCAAGGTACTATGTGACCCCGTCACATCTGCTTTCACATAAAGTCAATATCAAACATAACGTAAACCCTTTAAAAGGATCGGATATGGATCCCCATCTAGTATGCGCTGCTTGAGATACTTGCTGGTTTTAACGGACCAGAGGAGGCGGCTGCCTTAAGGCGTTTGACCTCTTTGAGCAAAGTCTATTCTTTTACGGCTCAAACAACACAGTCTCCAGTGGCCCGCCTACTGTGGGGTCCAAGCGGGTAAAACTCGAGGTCTCAACTTTAAAAAGGACAAATGCCAGGGCCTAATCTTTCAAATCAAGGAAATAAAGCTGGTCGTTAAAGCGCATTAATCTTTCATGACAAGGCGCGCGTGGCTCTTGTACTTTTTTCACCCGTAGAGCCGGGCTTTAAACTAGGCTTTTGATCGCGAACTTACTTTACCTATGAGATATATCTCTAGAGAACTGGTAAGAGCGACGCTCCTTAAAATACCCTTTGAATGCCACCAGCGTTCACGCACTTTGGAGGTAGGGGCAAACTTAATTTAGCGACTCATCTGCTTACGGAATTGAAAATGATGCTCCACTTCCCGGAAAAAAATCAAGGTCCTTGCTCATGAATGCCTTGCACTAATTTTTCAAGCAGGCAGCGACGATGACAAGGACAAATCAGATCTCTCTTAAAAGGATTTAAGATAAGATTGCTTGTTAAGACTGCCGTGCATGCACAGCTCCTTAACCTTAAAGAATCCGAAAATGAGCCCGCTGACTCAGATTCAATTTCAATGGACCTGAGCAATGCCAAATATGCTGGCTTATAGGCAAGAGTACATGTGCTTTCTACTCTCTCAAAGATGCAGTATGCTGTCATTCATTAGCTACTAGCATCACTAACGACAAGAATGTCAACTGCAGAGCAGATTCAGCAGTGTCTAATCCGATTCTATACCCTATATTTCAAAAATGATACGTGAAACATGCTATTTTTACTAAGTTTGCTACAAAAAGGAGCGATGTAACACATGAGAAATTACACAGTGCCAATTATTATACGTTCCAAAAAAGTTCTTCTCAAGTGGCAGAACACAATAAGGGTGAATTTATTAAGCCGCTTTTGGTTCACACGAGGTCGGTTTACGAACGTAAGCTGCAAATATGAAATTTTACTCATATATATATACTTTTTGAAGCAAATATTTAATAGTTGTATTGACGGTGGCCACAAACAATCGCACACTTATTATTTTGGCGGCTTGCTATACAAGTTTGTTCCTCATTTTCTAAAGTACTCATACAGGGTATACCAAAGGTCTAATCGATTTGTCTGGTCACGAAAAATGCTCAATTGTGCTGTAATTGTTGCACCAGGAAAAGATCATTTGTAACGCCGGGTGTCGAAGACTTTAGCAAAGCCGATGAGGCCAGTGCGTACATTTGTATGCTTGAGTTTGCGTATTTCTTGCAAGTCCTTAAGCGAGAGAGTGGTATGGTATATTCTTACTCGGGTCTTTGTGGAGTCTCGTAGCTTTTTTGTCTTCAATCGCCAAGCCAGGAAATGCCTTTTCAATGGCTGACTTTAGGACCTCTAAGTATAAGTCATTTGCCAAGATGGGGGCATCAAAAGCCCTTTGTGTACGGTTACTGGATCGCACAAGCTTGTGCAAGACAAATTGGCATATAAAAAAATTGAAATACGGAGGTGCTTACTGAAAAAGTTGGCCCTAAAAAGGACGGTATCCACTGCAAATGTTAGCGAAGTCTTTTCTGGCTGTTGCGCTGCTGCGTCTAAACGTGGTGGCCGTAACCTCAAGTCAATTTTACAAAGCCATATTGGCATTGAGCATAGATCTTAACGATTTCTCGCGCCGAAAACCGTTGTCCTATAGGTGTCCTTTATAAAGACGACGACAAAAGCGAAGCAGTGACAAAGCAACGTTTTTACTAACGTCCGTGGGCGTAAGGGATACAAAAGTCCGTGCCTGTGAAGTACGCAGAATTTATATGCTCTTACAAAACATCGTCTTGAACATTTTTGGTACATTGCCTAATCATAGCGAATCTTCTGATAACAGCCGACGAGACTTCAAGAACACCGATCTTACAAAATTCACAATGTCACGGCAGTAGCTGAGAAAGTTGGCGTTTATTCGATCAATCCAAGTGTTTATAACGGCGGAAAAGGATCGATATCGACCAAGGTTTCATTCGGATTTTCACTTCCAGACACCAATCAATGCGATCACGACAATAATTACGTCGATGACGGCTTTCCGGTGGACAACATCGGCACTTGGCCTATATATAAGTGCATGAGATTGCTAAATATCTATATACAAACGCATGGGACCGCTAAGTATCTTCGTGCTTAGAAAAAAATAACGAAATGATCCTTTTGACTATTGGAGGTCTACTTTTTGCGTTTGGGCAAATCTGCTTACTTTTCACGGCTCAACATACTAGAAATTATTTTCGCAAGCAATGCCTATTCAATTCAATAATACATTTTCATTTTGGCTCAGCCAAAATTTTATTCGCGGAGCACTAAGAAATAATACTAGATAATCACCACGAAAGCCTGCAAATTACTCAAAGAGTTCACTACCAAAGCCGTTTCAATGTGCAAGATATTCCCGGCATGCATGCAATACCGGACATTGTACTCTGCTCATTTTTTCGCACCCTTAAGCTTCGTCGAAATAAAAACAGCCCAACTACGTAGATGTCGTAACGAGTCCGTACGCTGTCACTCATGCATGTTTTACCCTGCACATTTGTCGACTTCGTCAACGTGCAACTACAAATGAACTCGAGTGACAAATTGAGTGTCAAAAGCGGTTTGGTATGAAAAATGAACTCTTTTGTCTCTCATACTACTAACTTCGTGCCAACTTTCCTAATTACTATTTCACCATACAGCTACTCTGCGACAATATAATAAGTAAATACTACTATTACTAATTCAGTAGCGATTAGTACTACATACTTTCGCCACGGTGCAGTTGTCCGCAATGTTTGCAAAGCTAAGATACTAAAGCCACGACCCGTTCTCCGAGGCTGGTGTTGTTATATATTTCATAGGTGGCCCGAACAGGAGCGGACAGGAGCAGAAGAGCTGAGGTACCCTTTTAATTACTGACGTGTGCATGTAGATCTTGGTATTGCTAAATAGGTGACAGATGGCTGAATAGAAGCTAACAGGAGCAGGAGAGCTTAGATAAACCCTCTTGGTTACTAAAGAGTGTGTGTAGATCTTAAGAAAGAGCACTAGCATATATGCCTCTTACTCCGGGCTACGGGCCAGCATCCAACGACATTTCTTTGCTGAGCACAACATCACAGGTTCGTTCCATCGCTCTTTTCTGCTAGCAAAAGCTTCAGACAGCTCTCAGACAGAGGCCGCGACGGACAATTTCTGTAGCAAATATGCACGAACCCAGTGTACGCCAAACTATTTCCATATTGTGTAACTCAAGTTACGTGATGCTTTAAACATCAATAAGAAAGCCGTATTTGTACCGAGAAGTTATAAAAAGCAGCTTACCGCCTTGAAGCGTATTGCTCGATATTACTGTGGCGGTTAGCAATTGTAGGACATTCACCCCACAGGATTTATGTATCATCTTAAAATTGTTCAGATCGCAATCAAAAGCATGGTTTAGACAAATACAAAAGCTTCAAAATAGCTATATGTGACCCGTACACATTTCCTTTTCCAAGTATCGAACAAAGGTTAGAGACCTGAGCTTACGCTTCAATCACTCAGCAAAAGCAGCGTAAGCTCCGCTGCAAACGATTTACACAAGACAAGCAACATGCGCTGTTGTCAAAAAGTTTATGCCTTGATGTCCAACCAGCAACGATCAAGATTAAGTTCCGTACGCATGGCACGTAAGACTTGCGAGCTGTCGGTTCGACTCGCAGAACGATCCGCACTAGTAGTACTTACACGCATTTCATCAAAGTCGTTTGCATCAGCAGAATTAACCTTTTGAATAAACTACTGCGTCCACGGCCATTTTGGGCACTTGCAACCTAATTTACTCAGTTCCACGCCAGAAATTCTCGAGACATGCATTGATGTATTTCTGGGCTGCCTACTCTAATGATGAGTGATTAAGAATTCTCGGTCGGACTCACGACATTGAGATCATTGCGCATGAGCGACTCTTTGCTGTACTACTCGAAGGCCGAAATGGCATATATTTTTTGCATTTCGCTATAAGTTATAACGACAGACAACGCCCGTCATAAAACCAACTAAGCTTTTCAGTCACGTGTCTTTTGATTAACAGCGTGCAGTAGTAAGTTGTAGCTTTTGTCAACATATCATCGTATAGATTCAGGCATACATGACTTAATTGCGGCTTAAGCACCAGCTGAATTAACCTCCAGTACTTTTCTCTTAGCGGTTGACATTCCCTGCTCACCGCACTATCTCCTTTTGGCTGCACACCAAACAAGACTGAAATTTCTCTCGACATCCATGCTATTATTCTAAAGAGGAAACTGCTCAAGAACCATCGTTAAAACCAAGATGTCAATTATTGGTGCGTTAGCTTCCAACCCTGACGTCGGACCTTACACTTAAACGAGCACATTCTCTTTCGATGTGGCTTGGAAACGATGAGTTGCTAGCTCATACATATATCAGGCGTCAAAAGCGTCGAGAGTTTGAGCCACAAATTAGCCGGGAATACAAGCCATTTGTTCACACACAAGCGCAGCTACTTCGAGTAATTTCTACAATCTATTTTACCGCAAGTTCTGTCTACAACGCACACTGGCCCAAAATGTTAGGCTCCTAAAACTTTATGTTGTCCTTCTACTCCTGAAAAGCATTAAGCATACTCACTGAAAATACCGACTGGAAGTGTAGGTTCTACAAACGATGTGGCCAAACTTTATGTTTAAAGCATAAACATATAGCTGTATAGAGTCCATAATCAGGAGATTGTCTTATCCGCTCTTTTAGCTCAGCATGGATCGAGTGGGAGAGAGCAAAGCTGTTATCATATATCACATGATTTTTATCTTAGAGCCCAGGCAAGAGTTGCATATATATTGACTTTATTCCCGGCTTCTCAATGCCACACGGCATTGTGAGTAGATAGGTAAATATTATTAAACCAGGTGATTTTTAAAATTATTGCAATAATTGCGACATCAATTTCTTCATCCATGCGGACCAAAATACTGTATTTGATATTCTGGTCCAAAAAGTGTTAAATAGCAAATATTGCGTTACCGCATTGCATCTAAGAAAAACAAATCATTAAAAAAAGAATGTTATTACCAATTATACGTCGAGCGCGGCTGGTCCAATGCATCCTTCTTATCGGCAACTTTATCATGTTCGTAAGCTGCGTCGTCACCGTGGCCCTTCCTACCGGATTCATTCTCCTCGCTCTCTTCTACATGGCCTTATTTATAAATGTGCAGCTTCTTGTACAAATGTTTGAGCATCATTGACGTGACCGATTTGTATATGCGATACCGAAGTTACAGTACAAATAAATAAAAAGACAAAAAAACAATAAATTGGTCCTTTTACGCTCACAATACCAAGACTTCAAATTCAAACTTTGATCTCATTCCGACACACAGGACAATTTGGCAAGGCCCCCCTCTTCACACACCATCCCGCCCACTCGTTAATGCAGGCACCATGAAAACTGTGTCCACAGCCGAAAGTCATTATGACGCGTTTAACAACCGAGCTAATCTTGCACCAGCAAATCGTGCACTTTCTTTCAACCGACTTAGCACTTGACGACACCTTTTTGGTCACTTCATCGGGCGGTTTTGCGACAATCAACAGACTTTTCCATGGGACCGAATTATGCGTTTTATCGACATTGAAGCGATGATATTTACGGCCAAATGCCTCTTTCCATTGCGAACTAATGAAATGCTTGTTATTTGGTTTTATTCCGTCAAATTTCCAGAGACAATTATAAAAGCCACAAGTGCGAGGCTTTACCGTTGTAGAACAAATTGGGCATCGAATATTATCATGCTGCATAAGGTTAAAGGCTTCAAAATGCTTGGGGTAAATCACCATCTTCCGATAGGCTTCACACTTTCTATTCTTGCATTTTCCTTCAATGTTAAGCCCTTGATACGCTATACGCCATTCGGGAGCATCACGTGAAAACTCCCGCTCCGTTAGAATCGAATCGTTCGACAAATCGGCAAAAATTCGCGGTGGACATCCCCCGCCCCACAGCTTGTGAATGAGAAACAATACACTGTGGCTCTTGATTCCGTACGAACGAAGAGTTAAATGATTCTCCAAGTGTTTGCCCGAACATACAAGATTCTGAATGTCTACCGCTACGCGCTCCTTGACCCCAATTTTACTCTTGAGATGGCTAATAGTGTCAGACAAGTGACAATTGAGCTGCATTCTTTTCCCCGTCAATGTTTTAATAGTGATTGCGATCCTGCCACTAGTTTCGCTTTTAGCATGCGCTCGCATGATGGCTACAAAACGTGGACTTCCTCCTAGTTCGGGAATCAAAGCGTCCAACGTCCGCAGACGACTCAGTTGTGTTCCATACAAAAGCAAACGTTCCACTTCAAGATCGTGACGTGCAAACGGAGATTGAGCATTGATCTTTGCATTAAGAAGGGGATACAAGTCCTTCACTTGCGCTCCTCGCACGGGCAACTCGGCCATCTCCAAGTCGACAATTCCTCCCAAATCACGTTCTTGAGCATTTTTCCATAACACCGGAAGCGCAACTAGTGACATGATTTGCTGTTGAGCTAGCAAGCTTGTTTATGAAGTGCAGACCATGAGTTTGAAACGAGCAGAGGAATTCGACGAAGTTTGCTCCAGTTGGCTTGAACCGTCCCAAGATAAACGATCGTTGAAAAATCAAAGCCTTAAGCAAATACTATTCAATGGGGAATTAAAAAATGGGACGGTTTGCAAAGTAATAAAAAATGGTACGGTTCCGATTATATTGAATCATACGAGTACTTTTCGATGGAAGGAGTATTTTTTATTGTATATTTCTGATACAAAACATCATTTTATGTTTATCTCCCTTGGAATAAGGGATACACAGGTTGTGATGCTATACTGTCATAGTATGAATGTTGATTACTCAATCTTGTTCAGCGTACAAGTTAACGTCATGATGGAAATGTTAAACTGTTAGTTGTTGTTATACGTTTAGGGAGTGATCGCTCGCGATGAATGCGAAGAAAATGACGAGAATGGTTTTGACCACTGGAAATGCTCCAAGTTAGGAATTTTATGTAAATTTGTTTATTGTAGCGTAGTGTGTCGTAATAATAAAGTCGAGATTTTAGGCTTCAAAACGGGCGTCTCAACCGGCGTTTGGATATTGGAATTAGATGAAGTCTTTGCTTTTCTTGCCGTTAGTCGCTTGCAAAGATATAGAGGTAGGGACCGGTCAGTGGACGGTTGTTCACCGAACCATCGCAAGCGCTTCGTCAGTGCAAGGTACTCCGTCATATCTGCTATCACTTTGCAGTCAATATCAAGCCTACACGGGTAGATTTGAAACGTAGACCCTCTAAAAGGATCGGATATGGATCCCCATCTGCCGGACGCGTAGTATGTGCTGCTTAAAACCGGCTGGCTTTTATGGGCCAGAGAAGGCGGCTGTCTCACGGCGTTTGACCTCTTTGAACAAACTCTGTGCTCTAAGGCTCATATTACACAGGTTCAGCAGCCCGTCTACTGTGGGGTCCAAGCCGGTAAAGCTTGAGGATTCAACTATTGAAAGGACGGAAAGCCAAAGCCTAATCTTTCGAATAAAGCTGACCGTTAAACTTGTATGGCCAGGTGCGTGTGGCTCACGCCCATCTTTATTCGTAGAGCCGGGCTCATAGCTAGGCTTTTGATCGTGAAACTGCTTCACCTATGAGATATGTGTCTTGGGAACTGGAACGAGCGGCATTCCTCATAGTAACTTTTGAACGACACCAGCGTTCACGCACTTAACAGGTAAGCGCAACCTTCATTTAGCAACTGCTTACGAAATTAATAATGAGGTTCCACTTCCCAGAACAAAGTCAAGGTTCTTGATTATGAATGCCTTGCACTAAAATTTTTAAGCAGGCAGCGACGATGACAGGAGCAAATCAGATCTCTCTTAAAAAACGATAAGGACAACATTGCTCATTTAGTCTGCCGTGAATGCACAGCTCCTTAATCTTAAAGATCCCGAGCATGAGCCCGCTGACTCAAATATAATGGACTTGAACGATGCCGAATATGCTCATTTATATGCGGCAAATACGAGTACATGAGCTTCCGACTCTCTCAAAGCTGTATTGCACTGTCAGTTATGGAAAAAAGTTAGCCACTAGCATCACTAACGACAAGAGTATAAGCTGCAGAGCACTTTTCAGCAGTGTCTAATCCTTTTCTGTTCGCTACCTAATATATATTTCGAAAATGATATGTAACATATGCTATTATCCTAATTTTGCTGCAAAAAAAGAGCGATGGGACACATGAGAAGTTACACACTGTTGTTTGGAAGATGTCGATTATGATACTTTTTTTTACAGAAAGTGCTACTAAAGTGGCAGGACA
The DNA here is from genome assembly GCA_003676415.1 of Plasmopara muralis. Taxonomy (NCBI): domain Eukaryota; phylum Oomycota; class Peronosporomycetes; order Peronosporales; family Peronosporaceae; genus Plasmopara; species Plasmopara muralis. Next base: position 104,095 of record RCHQ01000087.1, on the reverse strand, counting down.
CAAGAAGGGTGTTTCCATTTAGCCGTTGTTGGTTCACACGAGGTCGGTTGACGAACGTAAGCTGCAAATACGAAAAAAATTTCACTTTGTCCAGTGGGTTTCAAACAGTTGTATTAACGGTGGCCACTAACAATCGCTCACTAATCATCTTGGCGGCTTGCCATACAACTTTATTCCTCATGATACAGGGTATACCAAAGGTCCAATCAATTTGTCTAGTTATGAAAAATGCTCATTTGTGCAGTAAATGTTGCACCAGGGAAAGACCATTTTTAAAGTCGGGCACAGCAGACTGTCGAAGACTTCAGCAAAGCCAATGAAGCCAGTACATACATTTGGATGCTTGACTTTGCATAATCCTTGCAAGTCCCAAAGTGAAAGAGTGATGTACTGATGAATTTGGTATATTCCTACTCGGGTCTTTGTATTAAAGATGGAGATCTTGTAACTATTTTATTTTCGATCGGCAAGCCAGAAAACGCCTTTTCAATGGCTAACTTTAGGACCTTCAAACACAAGTCATTTGCCAAGATGGGGGTATCAAAAGCCCTTTGTGTATTGTCACTGGATCGCACAAGCTTCCTGCACGACAAAATGGCATATATGTATTAAAAAATCCGAAATACGGATGTGCTAACAGAAAAGGTCGGCCATAAAAAGTAGGGTATCCACTGCAAATGTTTACGGAGTCTTTTCAGGCTGCTACGCTGCTGTGTTTGAACGTGGTGGTCGTAACTTAAGTCAATATACCAAAGATATGTTGGCTTTAAGCAACTATAGATCATAAAGATCTATAGCGTTGTCCTACAGGTGTCCATATAAAGACGACGGCAGTACCCAAACAGCGACAAAGCACCTTAATAATATCCGAGGGTTTTGGGGATACAAAAGTATGCAGTACGCAAAAATTTAATGCTCTTTCAAAACATCATCATTCGAAAATCCCAATTGCACGGCAGTAGCTGAGAAATTCGGCGCTTACTCGATCCATACAAGTGTTTATAACGGCAAATTAGGATAGATACTCACCAATTTCAATCGGATTTTTACTTCTAGACACTAATCAATGCGATCACAACAATTATTACGTCAATTACGGCTCTTCGGTGGACAACATCGGCGCTTGACCTATAAACAAGTGCATATAATCGCTAAGTATCTATAAACAAGCGCATGGGACCGCTAAGTAATTTCGTACTCAGATAGAAAAAAATAATAACGAGGTGATCGGTTTGACTATAGGAGATGTACTTTTTGCGTTTGGTCAGATCTGCCTACTTTTAACGGCTCAACATACTAGAAGAAATGTACGCAAGCAATGACTATTTAATTCAATATTACATTTTTCATTTGGCTCGGCCGAAACCCCATTCGCGGAACGCTAAAGTAATACTAGATAACCACCACAAAAGCCTGCACACCGTCCGAGAGTTCACTACTGAAGCCAAGTCAATGTGCAAGCTATTCCCGGCATACATGCACTATCTAATGTTGTACTCTGCTAAAATCTTCGCACCCTTTGGCTTTGTCGAAACAGCTCAACTGTATAGATGTCTCAACGAGTCCGTGCGCCGTCACTTATGCATGCTTTACCCTGCACATTTGTCGACTCCGTCAACATGCAACTACAAATGAACTCTAGTGACAAGTTGAGTGTCAAAAGCTGTCTGGCATGAAAAAAGAACTCTTTAATCTCTCATACTACCAACTTCTTTCCAACTTTCCTTCCTACTATGTCAACATACAACTACTTTACGCAATATGTTAAATATTTACTACTATTACTAATTCAGTAGCGATTACTACTACATACTTTGGCCACAATCTAGTTGTCTGCAATGATTTTTTGCACAACTAAGGAAACCCAAGCCGTGACCCAATCTCCGGGGCTGGTATTGCTTAATTGTTTATAGGTGTCCTGAACAGAAGCGGACAGGAGCAGAAGTGCTTAGGTAAATCTTCTGAGTGACTGACGAGTGCGTGTAGCTCTTGAAAATGCTAAATAGATGACAGGTGCTTTTAAAAGGCTGAAAAAGAGCGGACAGAAGCAGGAGAGCTTCGATTAATCCTCTTGATTACTGACGAGTGCGTCTAGATCTTTAAAAGGAGCACTAGTATATATGCATTTTACCCTAAGCTACGGGCCAGCTTCCAACGACAATTCTTTGCTGAGCACAACATCACAAGTCCGCCTCATCTCTCATTTCTACCGACCCTGTGGCTCGAGCGGTCAGCCGTTCGACCCAGGACCGGGAGGTACCTGGTTCGATATCCATAGGATTCGAATTAAGGCAGCCGGGGATAGATTACTAAAGTGGACGAGCCATCACACCCGAGTGTGTGACTTCCCTACCAACTCGCGCCCGTTTGGGTTAAGGGTTGGGTGGGGGACGCCCCACAGACCGAAAAAGCCCCATAGTGTAATGAGGGGTACGGAACCCGGTCCCAATATGGGTCGGATTGCTACCAGCATCCCGCGATAGTGACAGCTTAGTCTTAGCGCGTGGGTTCCGGTAGCTTAAATCTCATCTCTCATTTCTGCTGACAATGGCTTCAGACAGCTCTCAGACAGAGGTCGCGGCAGACACCTTCATTAGCGTATATACAAGAACCCAGTGGGTCACCTATTCTCATATTGTGTAACTCAGGTTACGTGATATTTTAGACATCAATAAGAGGGCGTTTTTTATACCGTGAAGTTTTCAAAAACCAGCTTACCGCCTTGATGCGTATTGCTAGATATTATTCTGACGGTTAGCAAGTGGGGGGACTTATTTATAATCTCAAAAAAGCTCAAATCGCAATTAAGAGCATGGTTTAGACAAAAACGAAAGCTTCGAAATTAGCTATATGTGACCTGTACTCAACACTTATTCAAAGTATCGAACAAGGGTTAAAGACCTGAGCTCACGCTTCATTTACTCAGCAAAAGGCAAAGATGGGTTCGCTGCAAACGCTTCATACAAGACAAGCAGCATGTGCTCTTGTCAAAAAAATATACATTGATATCCTACCAGCAACGATCACGATTGAGTTCCGTACGTAGTTTCTGATCATGGTACGTAAGACTCGCGAGCTGTCTGTTTCGACTCACAGAACGATCCGCCCATATAGTTCTTACACGCTTTCGTGTGCATTGGCAGACCCAACCGTTAAGATAAACTAATGTCTTCACGGCCATTTTGGGCACTTGCAGCCTAGTGTACTCAGTTCTGTATTGAGAACATTGCGCATCAGCAACTCTTTGCTGTACTACCCGACGGCCGAAATAGCAAATTATTCTTTGCATTTACCTTCAAGTATGCCGGGAAGGTGTCAGCTCAAAGTGTTGTCAAATCAGAGTGCAACAATTAGAGTCGAAAGAAATCGGTTGCTGATTGCAAGATAGGTTTGTATAACTATGCTTTTCAGTCACGCGTCTGAAAATCCTCAGCGGGCAGCAGTAAGTTGCAGCTTGTGTCAACATACCACCGTATAGATCAAGACGTACACAACAAAATCACAGCTTAAGCATCAGCTGAATCGAGCTCCAGTACTTTTCTCTCGGCCGTTGACATTCCCTGCTGACTGCACTATCTCCTTTTGGCTGCACACCAAACAAGACTAAATTCTTTTTATCCGCCACGCTATCATTTTAAAGAGGAAGCTGCTAAAGAACCATCGATAAAACCAAGATGTCAGATTTTAGCGCGTTAGCTTCCAACCCTGATGCCGGACTCAACGCTTAAACGAGCTCATTCTCTTTTGATGAGGCTTAAAACTAGCTCATACATCTATCAAGCGTCGAAAGCGTTTAAAGCTTGAGCCACAAATCAGCCTGGAATACAAGCCATCTGTCAACACACAAGCGCGGCTATATTGAGCAATTTCTACAGCCTAATTTACCGCAAATTCGGTCTACAACGCACACTGGCTTAGAATGGTAGACTCCCAAAACTTCATATTGTACTTAACATACTGAAAATGCCGACTAGAAGTGTAGGTACCACAAAAGCTGTGCCCAAAGTTTATGTGTACGCATAAGCGTTTAGCTTGATAAAGTCCATAGTTTAAACTTCCAGGAAGATTGTCCTTATAATTTTACCAGCTCTTGAAGCGTATCTTGGACCGAGTGGGAGAGAGCAAACCTGTTGTTATATATCACTCAATGATTATTTTAGGGCCCAGGCAAGAGGTGCTCATATATTGGCTTGATCCTCATGATAGCTTTAATGAGATTAAAAAGGTGGGATGCAAGCTGTGACTTGGTTCCTGACTTCTTAATACCATTTGTACGATCACGGCGGCATTATCGTTGTGAATAGATATGTTAATATTAATAGACCAGTAGATCTAATCCATTTCGGTGAATTCTGCAACACCATTTTTTTATCCACGCCGGACCAAAACATTTTTTTTGATATAATGGTAAAAAAAATGACAATTGAGCAAAAAGTTGCTTATGCTCACCACAAATCAACCTCACAAAAACCCATTGAAGGAAAACAAAAGGTAGTCCTCCTCTATCGCATTACCGTGTTGCAGCAAAAAAATAATCAAAAATGAATGTCACTACCAATTATACATACGTGTCCTCGTTAGTTTAATGCACCATTCTTATCGTTCTCTACGTCATGCTCGTGAGCTGCGTCGTCACCGTGGTCTTTCGTATCGGATTCCTTGGCTCCCATTTTACGTCCTGCTCGCTCACTTCTGCATAGCCTTATTTATAAATGTGCAGCTTCTTGTACCAATGCTTGCTTATATGGGACATCCTTGAGCATAAACTTCGGTATCGCATATACCGAAATTTTAATACAAATAATAAGAAAAAGACGACAAGGTAACCAAAACCACAATAAATTAGCCCTTCTACGCTCACAATACCAAGACTCAACACTTTAAAATTTAAGCTTTGATCTCACTACGACACACAGGACATTTTGGCAAGACCCCCCTCTTCACACACCATCCCGCCCACTCGTTAATGCAGGCATCATGAAAGCTGTGTCCACAGGCATCAGGCATTGTGACGTGTTTAACAACCGAGCTAATCTCGCACCAGCAAATCGTGCACTTTTTTTCAACCGACTTAGTACTTGGCAATACGACTTTTGTCAATTCATCGGGCGGTTTTGCGACAATCAACAGACTTTTCCATGGGACCGAATTATGCGTTTTATCGGCATTGAAGCGATAATAGTTTTTGCCAAATGCCTTTTTCCATTGCGAAAGAATGAAATGCTTGTTATTTGTTTTTATTCCGTCAAATTTCCAAAGACAATTAGAAAAGCCACAAGTGCGAGGCTTCACCGTTGTAAAACAAATGGGGCATCGAATATTATCATGCTGCATAAGGTTAAAGGCTTCAAAATGCTTGGGGTAAATCACCATCTTCTGATAAGCTTCACACTTTATATATTCACATTCTCCTTCAATGTTAAGCCCTTGATACGCTATACGCCATTTGGGAGCATCACGTGACTCTTCATACTCCGTTAAAATCGAATCGTCCGGCAAATCGGCAAAAATTCGCGGTGGACATCCACCGCCCCGCATTTTTGTGAGAAGAGACAATTCACTATGGCTCTCGATCCCGTACGAACGAGGCGTAAGATGGTTCTTCAAATGTGTTGCCGCAAATAGAAGATCCTGACTGTTCACCGCTTTGCGCTCCTTAATCCCAATTTTACTCTTGAAATGACCAATAATGTCAGCCAATTGACAATTAAGCTGCACTTTTTTCGCCGTCAAGGTCTTGATAAAGATTGCGATTCTGCCACTAGCATGCGCTCGCATTATAGCTACAAAACGTGGACTCCCTCCTAATTCGGGAATCAAAGCGTCTAATGTCCGCAGACGACTCAAATGTGTTCCATACAAAAATAAACTTTCCACTTCAAGATCATGACGTGCAAACGGAGATTGAGCATTGATCTTTGCATTTAGAAGTGGAAACAAGTCCTTTACTTGCGCTCCTTGCACGGGCAACTCGGCCATCTCCAAGTCGACAATTCCTCCCAAATCACGCTCTTGAGCATTTTTCCATAACACCGGAAATGCAACTAGTGACATGATTTGCTGTTGAGCTAGCAAGCTTGTTTATGAAGTGCAGGCCAGTGTTTTGGACGAGCAGAGGATTTCGACGAATTTTGCTACAGTTGGTTTGAGAATTTAATGTATCAATTACTTTCTCATTTCCAGCAAGCTTTTCTTGTTCACAATGATATTGATAAAGTTCTAAGAGTGTCAATATGTATCAAGTATTCTGGTACACTGTACCAAACGTTGTCACCATTCAGCGTACACATTAATTGTCCGCTTTGCACTCTTGAGCTCATCAGCGCTCTTAGTCTACAATGGCACGTCTTCTTAGACCAGATGCTGAAGGCTTTGCCTTGGCGGTGCAGCAGTTGCGGCTCGGACGACTCGTGGCCTTTCCCACGGAGACTGTCTACGGCTTGGGCGCCAACGCGCTTAATCCCGACGCTGTGTTGTCAATATTCACAGCAAAAGCGCGACCTCTCACGGATCCATTGATTGTCCACGTTCCTTCTCTCGAGGATGCCGTAAAGCTTGTGGATATGACGTCAACTGGTCAGCGAGCGTTCGAGTGTCTGGGCAAAGCTTTTTGGCCGGGACCGCTGACGCTTATTGCCAAGGCAATTTCCGACCTACCACTAACGCTATCAGCGAACACGGGATTTGTTGGCCTCCGTTGCCCCAAGCATCCCGTTGCTCAGACTCTACTGAAGGAAGCAAAAGTGCCTATCGCGGCACCGAGTGCCAATCGATTTGGACACGTATCGCCAACTACGGCCAAACATGTGATGGACGACCTGGGTACATGCGAGAATTTAAGTATTCTCGAGGCAACACAAGACCAATGCTGCGAAGTGGGCATTGAGTCGACTGTTGTCAAGATTGTTGCGGAAGATCGCAAATTGATCATTTTTCGTCGTGGAGGTGTGTCGGAGAAAGCGCTGGTACAGGTGCTTGAAAAGAATGCAGCGCTTTTAGGAGGACAGTACGAGGTAGTGACGATTCAAAAGGAAGTACAGATGCAAACGAAAGAGGCACAACAGGCACCAGGACAGCTGATCTCGCACTACGCTCCTGATGTGGACACATATTTGTACCAGTCCAATGCAACCGAAAAACTGAATACGTCGGATGACGAGAATGTGTGTCACTGGGTACTAATCGACTTTCACGGCAAGTTAGCGGCATTGAAAAACCGCGTTCGAGCATATGTCGATCTCTCGCCTCGAGGAGACATAGCAGAGGCCTCGCAGCGCATCTTTGACTCGCTGCGTTGGGCGGAAAGTGTACAAGGCGTCAAGCGTGTGATTCTTATGGGGGTGAGCTCGGAGTCTCATGAGCAGGCTGCTGCATTGCATGATCGAATGTACCGAGCGGCTTCGGGCAAACAGTGCGCACTTCAATCATAGATTCATATAGAAATAGTAGTAGTAGCATTTCACTTTTTAAATTTTTTTCTTATATTGGAATATATTATTTTCAGGATTACTACGCAGCAAGGGAAAATCGTAAATTATTATTTTTGGGATTACTACTCAGCAAGGGAGACATAGTCATGCAGCTTTGATTTACAGCTCGTTTACGCAAGCGCATCTACGAGTCAAGATCTTGAACAAACACGAGAGCTTGTGGTACGAGGCCCTAAACACGTCGAGCAAAAGTTGGAAACTGTTTAGCACGCAGCAATCATTGCAGTACATACCGCATCCGCAAGAGTGACATTTAGTAAGTCAGGGCCATAGACTTTTTTGGGAAAATTCGTGGCCAATTCATAATTATGAATCGGGATATCACGATCATAAAACTCGACATCGATAAAGTCGCGCACAGTATTGAGCGTATCGTGTGCGTAAAAGATGTGTTTCAGTCGTGTCCCATTGTGCAAATGGAACTTGATCACAGCCGTTTTGTATTGCGCATCTGGCGGTGGCGTGCGTGTCTTTGGGCCGTCAGCAATCCGAGCTCGTTTCGCTTCAATCGTCGTCTTCTTTTTCTCTTCTTGCATTACCTTTTCCTCTTGCACACGTCGTTCTTCTTCTTCTTCAAGCAGTCGTTCCTTGTCCACTCGTTCAGCCTCTTCACGAGCTTCTTGCTCACGACGACGGTCGGCTGCGAGCGACTCTTGATATTCTCTATCCTGTTGTTCACGCAGAATCTGCGTATCTGTTCGCTGTTGCTGAAGGTGGCGTGCTGTCGCCAACGATTGATTATTGCGATCCACGGCTATTTTCAGCTTTTCAATAATCTCATCTGCCGGTATATTGGCTACCAAAACCAGCAAGTTTAAACGTGATTTTAAAATAGGCTACAATCGTATCTTACCTGTAATTTTTTCAACCACATTCACTCCTCGCGCAACGCAAGAAAGCAAAGCCAGGAATGGAAATGTGGCACAACCAAGTGACAAGCTCACGCCAAATCCTTCAGCATGCTGTACACAACCAGCCCATGAAACGATGCAGTCGCTATTGTTCAGGTACGTCTTCATCCGCTCAGTGCACATGGCTTTCCTGTAATCCACAAGTCCCAGAAAAGGAGCTAATTAAAGTGCTGTAGAGTCACGCCAAAGTGACGCTTGTGCTCTTACCGACAAAACGAGTTGGCATCGTCATGAATGTTCGAATGTAAGAACACGAGGAGGAACTTGGACGCTGTTCGTGCCGTAGATACTGCGTCTCGAAACGATGTATGCTCGAATCGAGGCGTTACATCTTGTCCGTACCGTCGTTGGAGACTGTGCGCAAAATGACGGGCCGCGGTCTGCGGATCCTCAGGCTCCCCATCGCCTAGCACAAAGCTCAGCGGTGACATGAGCAGCTCCACAAAACCTTTCTGCGGCCTTGGCGTGAGACGCGGGGTGGAAGCAGAGGATACTTCATCCACCGTTTCGGTCTCGCCTTGCGCATGACGACGACGGAGCCCGTTTCCATCGAACGTGGCCACAGTCATGATGCCTCACGATTTGTTATTCTTCTCTGAGAAGTGCCATCATTAATTTCTTTTCTTAATTAAATCTGGTTGTTTTTATAACAATAAGCGGTTATTTGCTCAATTTTTTTGTTTCAAGTGACGTGATACAGCGGGATGCATTACTTTCATTTTCCTTAGACCTACACGTGCAAGCAATACAATGCTTCAAGCTAAGGGGCTACCGCATCTTGTTCCCTTGCTAGATAGTACGAGGCATGTGCTAGTTGTAATATCAATGATAAGATCCGTGTTGGATTCCTTCTTGCGAACCAGCACAAAGTTAAAGCTGGGTTTAAATTGCGAGTGATAAATTAGTAGCCGGGATGGCGTGATAAAAAGGCCAAATTACAAATGTCAAAGTGATTTTATCGTTCTGGCTGGGATTAAGAAGAGAGCGGGCAGAAAAAAAGTGAGCCGATGAATCCGACAAAAACGACGACGGTGACGACGGTGACGACGCAGCTTAGGAAGATGAGTTGAATGACGATGGGGATGATACATTAAACCGGCCGCGCTCAACGAGGTCAGTACGGTGCACGTATATATTATTGAAAGTGACATTCATTTATAATGGTTTAATTTCCTCAAAATGCAATGCAGTATTGCATTAGCCGGCTATAGTTTCTTTACCTTTTATGGTTTTACGAATACTTTTGTGACCAGCTAGAAGGGTTTGATCACATTTATGATTATATGATTGAGATAGGCACAATTACAGCTTTTTGCATTGCTGGCTGAACTGTCCCAGAAGCGCAGAGATACAAAGAAGAAGTACAACCAAGGATGCGGAAAAATATGATGTCGCGCTCATTGCAATACCATGTGGCAACAGTAACATATTGACACCCTAAAACTTGATCGGTATTATCGTAAAAAGCTTGGTCGGTGAACTCAATGCTTTGAAATGTCAATGATCCTTTTCCATGAGAAAGTTCAAGCCAACTGTAGCAGAATTCTTCGAAATCCTCCGCTCGTTTTTAATACATGGTCTGCAATTCATAAATGAGATTGCTAGCGAGGGCAACCCGGAAAAGAGACTAATGGCAGAATTTCGACTTATCAAGACACTGACGAGAAGATTTTGCTCTATTGTCGATTGGCTGATACTGGTAATTGTCTTAGACATAAAATTTGAGTCAAGGAGCGCATAGCGGTGAACAATCCGACTCTTGTTTTTGAGAGCGAACACTTGGAGAATCAGCTAACGCTTCCTTCGTTCAAAATAAAGAGCCTTAATTAATTGTATCTCGTTGAGAAATGAGTGGCGGTCGATGTCCGCCGCGATTTTTTGCCGATGTGTCGGACAGTTCAAATTTAATGAAGCGTGAATCTTCATGTGATGCTTCCAAATGGCGTATAGTCCATCAGGGACTTAATATTGAAGGAATTTGTAAGAATAAGGAGTGTAAGGCTAATCAAGAGATGATTATCTACTCCAAGCACTTTGAAGCATTTGATTTAAGGCAGCTTGATAATATTCAATGTCCGTTTTGTCAAACGAACGTCAAGCCTCGCACTTGTGGCTTTTATAATTGTCTGTGGAAATATGAAGGAGTGAAAATAAATCAGGAATATTGCATGATTTCACCATGGAAAGCGGCATATGGCCGTAAATATCATCGCTTCAATGCCGATAAGACGTACAATTTTGTCAAATGGAAAAGTCTTCTGATTGTTGCGAAATTGCAAGACGAAATGACAAAAGCAGGGGTCTTGCCAAGGGGTCTTACCAAGTGGTCTTGGCAACCCGTCCTGAGTGTCGTAGTGAAATCAAAGCCTGGAAAGTATTGATCTTGGCGAAGTGGTAAATGTAGCAGCCATAAGACCGAAAAACATGTTTCTTTTTGCCTTTTTGTCTTTTTATAGTACTTGTATTTGTACCAAACCTTCGATATCGCATATAGCCCAAACTATTGCATTCTCCAAGCATACAGGTAGCGCAAAAGACGCTGACAATTATAAAGAAGACGAGCACTTGTTTCGTACATGCATGTGACACATACCCATTTCGGTTTCAGCCTTTAGAGAGGTGGACACATCTTGAAACAATTTTTATAAAAATGGGGGGGTTTCTCGTCGTTACGGTAATAGTATGAAACGCTCTCGAATATTTGATGATACATTCACCATTTTAGCAGATAAGACTAAAGCGCAATTTTCACGTCTTTGTTTACAGCTTTGATGCTTAATTTTGTGTATGTGTCATGTAACATTTAGCCTAATATCACGCATGCCCACAAAAAGCGAGACCTCATGCGGCTCTCAACCGCTGCAGCCCGTGTCTCTTGCCTCGTGGGTGGCGTCCACACGTCATCTTCTCTCCATGGAGCAGGAAGAAGAAGTGGCACTCATGCAACACGAGTTGGCACAGCTCGACGATCGGATTAATCCCAACGTCTTGACGCATCTCACGCTCGTTCACGCTTCAACGGGTCTCTTTGGACGCACAGTCCTGCACTTATCGTTTCCATCGCGTCATTTACGTCAAGCCAAGTCACATCACTTTACAGTCGGTGATCTCGTGCAACTACGCGTCGAAACGAGCAAGACAAAGCGCAAACCTTTACCCACAGGCCTTGTGGCCCGTGTTGAAGAGCGTGCAATCACGATCGCCATCACTTCGGACCACGATGACGTCGAGGAAATGGATTTGTTTACAGCGACGATGACACTGGATCGACTCGTGAACAATGCGAGTTATCAGAAGCTCACCCAGACGCTGGATCAATTGACCAAAGGCGACTTTGGGGCTGCACGAGCCGTTCTGGACGTGGTCTTTTCGAATAGAGCACCGAGTTGGCACATGCCAGTGCCAGTAATTACTCCCTGGAATGCAGGATTGAATCCATCGCAACTTGAAGCCATTCAGTTTGCTCTGGCGTCCAAGGACTTGGCGTTGATCCATGGTCCACCCGGTACAGGCAAAACAACGACAGTGGTGGAATTAATCCTTCAAGCAATTGATTTGTACGCGTGTAAAGTGCTGGTGTGTGCACCATCGAATATTGCAGTCGATAATGTACTGGAAAAGCTCGCTACGACGTGTTTGAAGCTCAAGAAGAAGCTGAATCTAGTGCGCATGGGTCACCCAGCACGTGTCATGCCACAAATATTACGCTATTGTTTGGATGCAAAGATTGAGATGGCAGAAGGCACGGAAGTGGTGCAAGACATTCGAAAAGAATTGAGTGGGATGGAGAAGCAATGGCAAAAGACACGGGACAAGAGCGTCAAGTCGCAATTACGACGTGAAATGAAAGCCAATCGCAAGGAAATGCGAGTGCGTGAGCAGAAAGTGGTCCGTGACATTGTGGTTCAGAGCAACGTTGTGTTTGCCACGAACGTCGGTGCTGCGTCCAAGCTTTTAAAAGACGTGACGTTTGATCTTGTGATTATTGATGAAGCCGCTCAAGCATTGGAAGCATCGTGTTGGATCCCTATTTTGAAAGCCAAACGATGCGTGTTGGCCGGCGATCACTTGCAATTACCACCGACAATCAAGTCCAAGACGGCGGCAGCAAAAGGATTGGAAGTGACGTTGTTTGACCGAATGACGAGGTACACGTCGACGCAAGGCGTTGTCAAGCTCTTGGATACGCAGTATCGTATGCACAAAGATATCAGCGTTTGGAGTTCGCGCGCAATGTACGAGGGCAAGTTGAAGACGTTTGAAGCGGTTGCGAGGCGTAAATTGCACGAATTGCCACACGTGTCGATTGAAGAAGAAGACTTGGTGTTGAATGCAACGCTTTTACTGGTGGATACTGCGGGGTGTGAGCTGGAAGAAGACGAGAGTGAAGAAACAGCGGGTGGTTTGCACTTGTCCAAGTCGAATGAAGGAGAAGCACGAATTGTGGCAAAGCACGTTCATGCATTGCTCGCTGCTGGATTAAAAGAAGATGAAGTGGCTGTCATTACGCCGTACAACAAGCAAGTGCAGACACTGAAAGCTCTTTTGCTTTCTTTCTATCCAAAGCTTGAGATCCGGTCCGTCGATGGGTTTCAAGGCTGTGAAAAAGAGGCAGTGGTCATGAGTTTGGTCCGATCGAATGCGTCGAGACAAGTGGGGTTTCTCGCCGATGATCGTCGCATGAATGTTGCCATTACAAGAGCAAAGCGCCATGTGGCCTTGATCTGTGACACAGACACGATTGCGTCCCACAAGTTTCTTGCAAAATTAGTGCGCCATTTTGAAGAAGTTGGCGAAATTCAAAGTGCCCAGGATTATCTAGACGACGACATGGTACACGGATCCGTGGACAACGTTGCCATGACGATAGCTTGTCCTTCAAAGCCACGCGTTGAGTTGCAACCTGAGGGAAAGGCAAAGGCACAGAAACCTGGCAATGTACGAAAAGAACCAAAGCCCTGCTTGTCAAGTGTGCATGATGAGTCAAAAGACAACCCCAAAGACGTTAAACCAGTAGAGCCAGAAGTGCACGACGAAGTCAAGAAGGTGGTACAGCCAGAAGTGCACGACGAAGTGAAGAAGGTGTTACAGCCAGGAGTGCAAGACGAAGTCAAGACGGTGGTACAGCCAGAAGTGCAAGACGAAGTCAAGACGGTGGTAAAGCCAAGTGTGTTCCAGCTCATGCATTCAGCGAGTGAAAGTTCGACGAATAGTGAACGAGAGGAAAGCGATTCGGTATCAAACGGTTGCGAGGTCGAGTCGCAGAATTTGTTGTTGAAAGAACTGCACATGAGTCGCATGGCTCGCGTTGGCCCACGTACTTTCGAGCCTAAGAAGAGTAAAAAGAAGAAACGGCAGGGAAAGACGCTTACTGACATCCAAGACGGTGCCGACGAGCTCGCGTTTCTGACACAACAAGCCACGACGAGCGCCAAGTGTGCGTGTGAGCATCCAAGACGTTGTCAAACGAGCATTGCAATGCTTGGTCATGTCTGTCAGTTTTGCCGCTTGAAGTTTTGCTTTGACCACGCAATGCCTGAAGTTCATGGATGTGGCGACGCTGTGCGTACATTTGCACGTCGTGCGTTCCAAAGCAAAGAATTGCCACGGTCGAACATGACGATGGACAAGCGCAAAAGGTTGCAAAAGAAGCTGCACGAGAAGGTGGCCGCAAAAGCAGGAGCTCGAAAGCTCAAGGCGACGCCGAAATAATGCGCGCGTGTGGTATTTGAACCCTTGGATAAAAGTAAATGGTCGGGTTTTATCGTTACATTGTGCTAATAAGGTGTTCAATCGCGGCATTTTCGTCGCCATTCGTTGCTTGAAGTGCCGCTTTGGCCTTTTCCTAAAAAGTATAGAAACGGATGAAAAAATACACAAAGCAATTAGAAATTAGCCAAAACGAGGCCAAAGACGTACCGAAGGAAACCCCATATCCATGAGTCTCGAGAGCGCTGCGTCGTCTCCTGCGTCTTTTAACTTGGCGTAACTTTCCGTCCAGAAACGGGCAGTCTTTAAAAACTGTGTGTGATCATTAAGGTACATTTTGGCCACCTCTGCGTCCTGTGGGTCGGTGGGTTCAGCAGCCGAGAGTAGCGCTTGAATGGATAAGAGAGCGGTTTTGATGGTCAAAGCTGGAGACCATGCGTCCTTTAATATGTCGAGACAGATGGCACCAGTCTGTGACGAAATGTTGGGGTGCCAGATCTTGGTCAAAAAGCGCATTTGCGGCGGTTCAAAGGGGTATCTACTCGCATATACAACGAGCTTAGAAAGTAAAAGGAAAGTATCTCAAGGAGTAGGTGCACGTACTTGGTAGAGATGAGAATTTCAAGCTCAAAGCGACCGCCTTCGTACGGCGTCGCCTCGGGTCCCTCGATAGAACCACGAAGTTCGGACAGCGACGTGGCATTGATCGGCACAGCCGTCACGCCAGAGAGATGCGAATCTTTCTGACACTCTTCGAGTTCTTTGCGCACACGACCTCCTAGGTGGTGAGCACGAGCGAGTTACTTACTTGTACCAAGTGCTTTTTCGTGCGTCTTACCTGGAACCATGTTTGAAAAATGATTTGAGCAAAAAGGTCACGTAATTGACGTAAAATAAGGAAAGCTGCCATATTTTGGGATTAAAATTTGACTTAATGGCATCTTACTGATATGATAGTAGTAATAGTGCTCAAATGTAGTTCACAATCATATTTGTTTAGTATGTATCGAATTATACTAAATCTGATGCGATAAGGATTAGCATTTAGTTTAGCATCTTCATAATTTGTGCACATTAGTCAACTTTCTGGTTTGTCTTGACTCCAGCTTTGATGCGCTCTTGCTTCTCGCTATCTTGACCCTTAGCTTGCTGTTTATAGAGCGCAGGAATGAGCATTCCAAGAGCCAGTAGAACAAGAAATCCAATTGTCCGTAGATCCATAAGGTCGCTTGTACTCTTGAGAGAAGAGAGCATTGCCCCGGCGTGCACCGTGATGAAATTATACGGCAAGAGTCCAAGAATCACAGATGGCGCAAACAATTGAAGTGGTACTTGGAGCCACGGACTCGCCATATTGAGAAACCAATTGGGTGTGAAGGGAAAAATTCGTAAAAAGAGCAATAGATAGAGCAACTGATTTTGGGCCCTTGCATCCTCAATCTTGTGTCGCAATAATTGCAACTTTCCTGGTACTAATCGGTCACTCAGATTCAGTACGATTTCCTCCGACGCCAAGTTCTTGGACAAAAGATAGCAACACGACGCGCCACACGCTGTTAGTGCGCATACTAGTGGAAATGCCACGTAAAATGGCAAAAATGCTCCTGCAAACACATTAAGCAATGCGGATCCAGGGATTGCGAACGTCTAGCGGACAGAAAACGCATTAAAAGTTGCTCGTAGGAACTTAAATTGGTAGCTTCGTACCTGTTTAAGCACAAAGACACTCATATAGCACATCAAAGCAAGTGAAAACTGCACTGCGAAGATGTGCTTAAACGTTTCGTGAGAACGCTGCAGGTCCTCGAGCGAGGAGAGACTGCGGACGGACAATGAATCCAGTGTCGATAACGTGAGCCCCATAGAGGCATCATGCTCGCGTATTCGGTGGACGAGAAGAACAAAGAGACCTAGCACGACTCCTAGCGCACAGCTGAAGATCACCAAAAGCTTTGCGAGAAGCAATAGCGCACCGCTTTCTCTACCGACTGTCATCTCAATATATCGAGGTGACGTAGCTTTAGTATCCTATTTACTGAATTGTGTTAGCTTTTGTGACCCTAGATTTGAGCAGTTCGCCTTGGTGTGGAAGACATAAAAATGGCTAATTTGACTGTACTATTCCTAGTGGTCTTTAACGTAATTTATTTTGGGCAGATTATGCTACACCCCATATTGTTGTTGTTCTTTACGATGGATCAAATCAAGTTAGTGATCAGCAGCGCTGGCGATAAAGTGGCGAGTGTGGCAAGCGATGCCAGCAAATCATTGGCAAGCGCAGCGGGTGACAATACCAGTGCGAACAAGACGAGCTCGACAGCATCGTCCAATTCAGATATGTTTACGAGCACATGTCCGAGTCTGACAAAAAAACAGCGTATGATTGGCTTTGTGTCGTGTTTCGTACTTGGGTTCCTCGTGAGCTTTGGGGTAATGACCATGATCATGAGCGTACAAGAGTGAATGAAAATGCACGTCTGATATACATATGTCTACCTCTTTTTTAGTCGACCTTCGCTTTGATTGCCGGATCCGATAATGGCACGAAATTCGGCATCACTTATAGTCTTGGGAATATTATCTCGCTTTGCGGGTACGACAAACTGTTTGCTTGTTAATTTAGCGAGTCACGTCTTGACAGGAATTGCTCAATGGAAAGATCGGGGTTTCTGGTAGGTCCAAAGCAGCAGGTCAAGCTCATGTTCAAGCCTTTGCGACGCATTGCAACCATCATATACCTCGCGATGATTGTTGTAGTGCTGATTGTTGCTTTTGCGGTACGTAAGCGGTTTAAACAATAACTTACAGGATGGGTTTGGACTTCTAAATTCGTGTCCCAACTTCTTTTTTTAAGGCGCCACAACTCGGTCTCGTGGTGCTGCTACTGGTGATTATTCAGTGTGGAGCTGCTGTCTGGTGCGTTTCAGAGGATATTCTACTTGGCACTAGATTTTAATGAGATTTCGGTGCAGGTACTCGGCAAGTTATATTCCATACGGACGCAAAATTCTGACGAGCATTGCGCAAAAAGTGTGTGGCACACAAGTGTAAATGGACGGGTGGATAGTATAAGACAGCTTTAGTATTGCACGAGTATTATATGAAACGATATTTACCAAATTGCTACATAGACAACAGAGTACTATTTAGTAATACATTTAGTACCGTTGAATCCGATTGGCGCCTATAAACTTGCCTTCAAGGCGTCACGATGAATACCCGAAGCAAAGTGCGTGAGCAGGATGACGATACATTGTCGTCACAAGATCGTGGCGACAATCAAACAGACCACAAACAACTTACAGAGACAAAAATGTGCGACGTTGTTGTTGAACTCACTGAACACCTGCACAAGATTTCGTTCGGAGAGGCTTCGATCGCGTCGGCTAACTATCTTTTGAGAATCACGAATTCTAGTCAGCTGAAAGAGGAATTGCCGAACATTTGCAATGAAGTTTTTCAAATTCTGGGTCCATACAATCTCGAAGCCACTTATCAGCGAGCGCTGGCTCTGGAACTAAAAGATCGAGGCATAATGGTCTTGTCCGAAGTGGAGATTCCTATCGAGTATAAAGGGCAGCGGATAGCTACTCGACGTGTCGACTTGCATCTGAAATTGGACAATCCCGTACTTCTTGAGCTCAAAGCTGTCGTGACGGGACTCAAGCCGGACCATATGAGGCAGCTCAAGTTTTACATGACTCATTTAAGCGTGAACGAAGGATACCTCATTAATTTTCCACATATTTCAGGCTTTCCTTTCGAGAATAGTACGCAGTACATTGAGCACGTGGTGCAACCAGAAGGTGAACTGGAAGTCAGCGACCGCGTCACCAGATCGTCAACAATTCGCAAAGGTGTAATTCCTACTATCATCCATGTGCAAATAAATAAAACCAAGACAATCAAGACGACGAGCGCCAAGGAAACATAAAGTAGTAATCTTGGGTAGTAATGATTTAACTATCACCACCTATTTCTAACCTAAACCTCTCACTCGAATAAATACATTATTTTAGAGCCATAATCACCGCTCATGTAGTAGTAATTGTGGGTAGTGATAATTTTACTGCTATTATCTCTCTTTTACCTCGCTGTTCAGACATTACTTTACCCTCTAACATACTGCTTAATCGTCAATAAAATGTAAAATAACGTTCAAATGCACGTGATTAACACTAGCCAGTGTGATGAATTCCTCTCTTTAATGACGACGACGATCACGACTAGAAGAGCGGCGTTTTCGGTCAATTCCTTTTCGAGCGTCCGTAAGAAATTGATCTAATCCGAACGGATCGTCGTCGCTGTCTTCACTACGTGATCGACGGCGTCGCTTATTCCTGCTACGTGAGCGAGAGCGAGACCAAGATCGCGACCGCGAGCGTCGACGATTTCTACGCCCACGCGAGTGCGACCGAGAACGCAAACGTGCACGTGGACGTCCACGCTCCCGTGAAAACGACAGCGAACGCGACGGCGATCGTTTCCGTCCCCGCGGTTCGGAGCGCTCACGACCACGAAATGGAGACGGAGAACGAGCATGTCGAGACGCTCCTCGACCACGACTTCTCGAACGCGACGACGAATTGGAACGACGTCGTGGCGAATCGGAACGACGACGACGAGCACGTCGCGAAGACCGAGACAATGAACGGCTTCGATCCCGAAGTGACGGCGTCTCTTGTACTGGAGACTTCGAGCGCGATCGACTCTTTTTTCGAGCAATCGACTCTTGTCTTACCGTCACGTCTTCCTCTTTCTTCACCTCGTCAAACGAAAACTGCACTGGGCCATCGCGTTCACCACGTTGCGCCACGGCTTCAGTGCCTCGAAACTGTTTGTCCGCTTTAAACCGCTTTTGCTGCCCCCCTTTCAACGCTTCGTATTCCTGGTCGGCATCCAGTGCACCATCGTCTGCTTTCGGACGATACACGCTCGCTTTGCCACGATCGACCATGGGTTTCGAGTACACATTGTACTCGTCTTCGTGGCCAAAGCCTGAGCTCATGCCTTGCGACTGATTAAACAAGCGTGAGTCAAACAGACCATCACTCCCGCCCTCGTGCCCTCGACCTTGAAGTTGACCCAAGGCGATTTTTTCCGAAATATCCCGATCTTGGTCCCGCCCCAATTTGCCTTTTTTACCCATATTTTCCAAGCGCATTTCCCGTTCGCGCTCTTTTTTACGCTCCCGTCGAATCGCATCCCGTTCGCGCCGCCCTTCTTCGTCGCTTTCGTGGTCACTCCAGCGAGGGTCACGTGCTTCTTCGTCACTATCGGCTCGAAGCCCCGCCCGTTCCATCCGGGCTTTGGACGCCAACTCACGCAATTCATTCTCCTTTTGTTCCTTTTGTTTCATGGCCACTTTCTTCTGCACTTGTGCCCGCAGATTTACTTCCTCGCGGGCTTTCCGTTCGGCAATCGCCAACGCTTCAGAGAGACTCGCAAAGTTGTCATTCACCGTCACTTGTTGCAAGCCGCGGCCATCGGCAGCCAGTCGTTTGTCCAATGCAATCGTAAACCCTTTGGAATTTTTCCAATTCGAAATACACGGCGGGATTTTCCACGATTGTTGGTCCGCGACCGTGAGTTTGCGTGGCGGTGAGTGGAGAACGGGCACCGGTGGAGACGGTGGACCACGCACAGCTTTCGTGTGTCGAAACTTGGGGGGTTCCATTGGATCTTTGGCCACGTCCACCATGCGGATGATCCGCTGCTTTGCAACGCCGGACGTGCCTTGATCATTCGGGGTATAGCGAATGTACTTGGCCGTCTCCTTTGCGCTCTTTTGACGGCCAATATTCGTGGGTAACGCACTCGCGACCTTGCCCTGTACCAAACCTTGCAGCGCCTCGCGCGTTCGAGTGGCCGTCTCAATTTCTTCCTCTCTGCTTGGAAGCGTGAGAGCTGCGGCATCTCCGTCCTTCTCGACAATGTCGCGGAATTTGGTAAAGACGTGGGTCTTGTCACGATGCTGTTGCGTCACAATGGCGTCGTAACTCACTGTTCCATCCTCACCACACACTTGAAGAGCTAAAGTGCCCATATCAGTATTGGACAAGTCGGGTTTTTTACCCATTCCGAGGGGAAATTGGGCAACATGGAGCTCGGGGTAGGCCCCACCGTCTCCAAAATCTTCGAGACGGCGTGGTACAAATTGCTGCTGGACGCGGAGAGGGTATGGTGGAATGGACGTCGAACGAGTTGGGTGAGAAGGTGACGAGGTGGACGATGGCACGGCGTCTGCAAATGTCGGGTACGAGCGCACGGGCGCTGGGAACAATGCACTCATAGGTGCCGTTTTTATTGATTAATTACGGGTCTTGTGCCGACTGTGAAATTGTGTAACATACACCTTACTCTACAGGTACCAGTTCCTCGTCTCAAGCCCTAATACTGTTTATAAAGTGGTGTGGGCCACCCGAAATATACTATTTTTTTCTGATAAGCTCGAATCCTTACATATTCGTAAGCCCCTATATTTTCGTGCCTATATTTTTATTCCTCGTCTCAAGCGGTGCTGTTCCGATATATGTGCTTATTACTGATAGAGTTGTGGCAGCTCCATCATCCGGAATCCTTACATATTCCTTGGAATCACACGGGATCCAGATTGTTCCGAGACCAAGCGTTAGGACGGCGTGCCAGACCGATCTTTGCTGCCGTTAACGGCAGACATCAAATTTCGTCTTTAGCAGCATAGTCTCAACGAAAGAAACATCGCCACTAGACTTGTGCCATTCTATGAGATCAGGATTGGACCCTTGACAAAGACGCCGAGCATCTCTTTTGCGCCTGTTTAATCACACAGAGCGCATGGGATCGCACTATGCCAAACTTCTAGATACTTTTGGCCGAAACTGAATCGAAAGAGTAATTGTGGTATCTCTACAAGGAAACTTAATGCCGCATGCAGTTCGCGACTTCGGCTCCCACAACATGCTGCGGATCTACAACGTGCTGCGATGCGGTAACTCTGGCTTTACCATAGCGACTGTATGATATAAGGCATCGCGACCAGCAACAAATACGTAGGTCAGCAAGCGACAGCATACATCGCTTTGCACCTTTCAACATAAAAACGCAAGATTGTCAGCTGTATGTCGGCACTAGATCCACTCCTTCGAGCCTGGACCAAGATGTAAGCATGCCAGCTAGTGTTGGCGTCCCAACAAGCATTTTCTAGCTGGGGCACTGTCAGCTTTTGCTGGACTTCACACTATTCTTCGCGATGACATCTAGCGACTAACCTCGTAGCAGGGTGGAACACGGCCATCAACGCACCCAGGAGCCAAATTTACGTGGCGTTGGCACATTCAAGCGACGATCGGAAGACATCTGACCTCTGATTTTATATGCACGATTCTTTTGAAGTAGCTGCTCGTATAAATACCATGGTTGTGTCCGGCGAAAAAAAAAACCTTGTCAAATGTCCAGCCTTGTGAGGCTGCATATTATCCAGTTAGTAGTCGTGACCTTACATTGTCCTGCTTTGAAATCGATCTGAGACAATCGTGCAATTTGTCACAAGAAGAAGACAGTAGCACCTGTCCACTTATCAAGCAACCCAAAGTTATGTACTACATTTTTTATGTATGGCGACTCGGTTAAGAAAGACGCTATTTGGCTCAGAGAACTCTTGAATTCTCGTGTTGCTAGACTGAGGAAAGTGAAACGCATTCGATGATGCCAATTCTGTAAGATGACCCTTTGTGTTGGTGCTCGAAAAATGATTTGCTAATACGACAGCTCCACAGTTGCCCAAGATACATCATTAAAGGTACAGTGTACCGGGACTTAATTGTGCCATACCTGCAGAGGTGCTTCCCAGAAGAATGCAATACCTACCCAGGGTCTTCGATGAATAGTCCGTGTGGCTCTAAAGCGGTCAGAATATTGAGGCCAGTACGTCCACAACACCACGACTCTAAAAGCTGCATCAAACCAACGCGCAAATTTGTGCGTAACTTAAACTGCCAAAATTGCAGCTCGGAGCGAACAAACTACAAATTCTGGCTTTTTCAAACTGTCTCTGTCAGCCCATAACTGCCTTTCAAAGTTGGCTAATGCATTTTCATCGGCCCCTGCAAGTTCTGAGTCGTCTAAAAGAGTATTCTAAATAAGAAAGATTTGTAAAGTCTTGCAAGTAGTACAATCACGTTCGGTGGTATACAGGTCACTGCTACCGCACCAAAATATTTGTGCGGGAACTAATAGCCTGACTGAGAAGTGTTTTTGCAGCAAATTGCCATAGCTTTTATCGTGTATCAGTTGCTTCCAGGATGCGTGGCACACGCAAGATGGACTGTGGAGATGGGGTCATGCGTATGTCGGAACGATGCGCTGAAGACGTGTTGCTGATAACGTCCCAGTCTTCATCTTCGAGCTCAGCTGAAGAGGTGGGCTTTGTTTACATTAAAGCTAATACCAGCAGCGGCTATGAGAAACTTTACTTCCGCTATAGATGAAGTATCATCCCTAAGATCTCGAAAAAGGCTTGAACAATTGCCGGCAAAGGCTTGATGAAGGTATCGCTAGCTGTCACCAAAAATCTTCAAGCCCATGTCTTCAAATTTTGCGCTAAGGTAGCAAAGCATTAGTTTAAAAAAGTGGATCGCCTCCTGCATGCCAGTTCGAAAGATCTTCTAATCATCGATCAGAATTCGCACTAGTGCTTCTAAAGAGAATGTCATAGTACGGTAGGAAAAGCGTTCCGAAACCCATATATTTTAAAACAAGCAAAAGTGCTGGCCAAATTTAACTATTGAACGCCTTCGCAAAGTCAAGAAACTATGCTACTACTGATCTCAGTTTCTAGGTTTTGCTATAGGTTTTGAGTCCGGAACCAAAGTAGTGTGTGTCAGATCGACCGACATTTGATGAGGCCTGATTAGTCAGAGTACAGATGATTTGAAGGAAAGTCTCTTGAGCTCCGAGCCAAAGGTCTTAGCAAAAAATTGGCGTCACGGTTGAGCAGCACTTTGAGTCGGCAATTCTGTAGAGAAGACGGTCGCCACCTTTCGTCAGCAACAAAATGTGAGTCTGGCGCTGAGACCTTGATTTTTTGCCAAGTTTTTAATTTGCAGCATGTGTCACTTCGCGCACTTGAGCCCTTGCGGTACATCGAGCTTGAACCACGCTGCTGGAAAGTCATCAAACCCAGCCAAGCAAGCGCTATGTCGTCCCAATCGTTTGCTGTAATTAGGACATCGAGTATCTGCCGCTGTTTGGCTGTGACTCTGGTTGTCGTAATTGTTTGCTGTGATTAGACCATCGAGTATTTGTCGGTGTTTGACTGTGAGTCTGGATGTCGTGTGTTTTAGCAGTTCACGTAGCATAACAGGGCTAAATTGTCGTTGCGCAGCGAAATATGCTAGGTTGCAAGTCAGGGACTAGTAGAGAAAGCCTCAGTTACATCTGTGCTCGGCTGTCATTGCCGACGCATCGGTTGTGACAGTAACATAAAATGGCACTTTAATTGAAGGCTGTCAGCGTGGATGATGTGAAGAAGTATTGAGAGCCTAGCTCTCTTTCTGTGTCATCTCTATTGAACTTAGGTGCGAGTGCCCCTAGGTTCGCACCCGGGAACAAGTGCAGGCGAACGTTTAGGCCCTCTTGCGCGCGATAAAGCGTCTCAACAACGATGAAACGTTCGGCAGCCAACAAGGGCACTCCGACAGTAAGAAAAGCTTTAAATTAGGTTGCGAGGCCGACGCTAGATAAAATTTAATGATATGGTGATTATGATGGAGCAAACTCGTATTATTGATATCCCGAGAGCCGCGAAAACTGCCATCAGACAACTCCAGGATAGTCGTGAAATAGCGCAAGTGATTGTATCGATCAGGATATAAACATACAAAGATCCGAGAAGGTCGCTTCTCACTAATCAAGTATTCCCAGCGCAAGTGTTCACGGCAGGGGCTCCTCTTTCTACCGAGAAGTTGTGAATAAAGGAAAAAAATATTCAATGGTGAGTCTATTGTGTCTAAATCGCCCAGAATGAGATGGTTAATTGTATCTGAAGTTGAGTTGGCGATGAGTCAAACAGGACAACTGGCGCATAGACAACGATATAAAAAGTTCAATGATTATTGATCGTGCAATTGAGCACCATTAAGCGGGCACGCCTCTCTTCGTTCGTATAAATATGAGTCAGATCTTCGATAATGTAAATGGTTTTGCCGACGCCATTGTGACTGTTGCGATTCAACTCGTTTTCTATTCGAAGATTGTCCAGTTTGGTAAACTTTGATTCTTTGTATGCGATGAGCCGAGAGAAAGCAGGCAGATGCTATTTTCTGTGCCACCTTTGTTAGGCGGTGCATTGATTTTATTTATGATCAGGGACAATTCGCGCAGGACAAAGGTGACTGAGAAATGAGTTGGCGAGGGAGACTCTGTCGAGCCCATTGATTCTTTGCCGCTTGGCGAAATTCTTCTGCTCTGTTGTATCTGAGTGCAGAGGATTTCATTAATTAACTGTCATATCGCTAGCACGATGATCTAGGATGATTACCATTGCATTTTGTATCGGAGCGCTTCTAAGCTCTCTCAGTCCTGTCCTTTTTGGGATCCACACAGCCTTTTCAGCGTCTGGTCCTTTCATTGTAGGAAGAACTGTACTATATACTGCGCATTGAAATTGCGCAACACAGGGTCACAGCTTTCATCGGGTCATAGTATCTCGAGGGGGCGTGTATGCGAAAAACAAGACCAACTTGCGCATATTCTTGGGCAAGCAAGCGATAAGTATTCGGTCAATCGACGACGAGTAGCTAAAGAATAATCCTTGATGAAGCGAATAGTTAGAGTACGTCCGGAGCCAATGGCTGCGGACGGCTATTTACCGTACGAACGCAAAAAGGAATATATATAGTGCGCGCTCGGTCGGTCAATAAACGCTGCAAGAAGAGCTACAGTCGCACCAAACTGAAAAGCATTCTGTGCCGCTTCACGTGCACGGTGTCTACAATTTGATTGACCGATCGTATCGATCTCTAAACCAAGGATCGAACGAGCTCTCTGTAAATTAAAAAGCGTCGGGGATGCATTGGTTTTCGTCTTTAAATCTGCAAGAGCGATTCAGTCCGCGTCACCGGCGTTCGGTTCACCATGATTGTATTTGCCGAAAGCAAGCTCAAAAAAAATTTCAGGGAAATTAAAGACTAGGTGTTCGTCACTATCCTAAGACGTTGGTATATTTACAACATTTTCTGCACGAGGAGACGATAGCACAAAGCATAAATCAAGTCAAGTGAATCTTATCTACTATTGTGCCAATGTAGCCGCAGCAAGGCATACCGGAATTCTGCTTCTTTCTGGCGCTTTACAGCCAGAGTTGATATTACTTTTGCTGATCGGAGTTATTGGCTGTCGTGTTGATGAGCTCGATTTATTGCTTTGGTCTAGTGGGGAAGATGCGCTTTTATGAAAGCTTCCTCTAGCTTGTTAGCAATAGATGGAGTTATACTACGCACGAGAAGCGTTTCTTTAACTGTACGTATATTGGAGTGCCAGAGTCTAGAAATAATATCCTGTAAAAAGGATAGCCATTTAGTATCAAGGCGTCGGGAACGTCGTGGTGCGGAAACCAGACTGTGCGGCTTTGGGACATCGACAAGCCTATCTGATGAGTTAAAACAACTAAAGGTCGTAAGCTCAGGCTTGCAAATTAGTCGTTGAGAATGTTATCATCAATGTTGAAGAGGATGCGGATAACATTCGCGTGGTAGCAACTCTTTTTGGCGCCGCACGAATTTACGAAAAGCTTTTGACTTACACACGATACTGCAGTAACGGCACTTTTACTGATAGGTCGCAATTGGTAAGATGCCATGCCTTTATCATAAATTCTTAGAGCGGGTTGAGTGCTTGGTGACATGCAAAATGTCGTCTGTGCTATTCACGCTAGCAGTACCCAGCGCAGGAATGGAAAGCTTGGCCTTGTATTTACTAATAGCGCGAGCGCGCTGCACTTCACGAAGAGCCAGGGTACGTAGCTCGTTTGCAGTGGCTTGCCTGGTACGGACTTTCTCTCATTGTCGGTAAAGAACTTGTTCGTTGGCTTGTGGCGCGTTGGTCGGTCTACTCGCGGTACTTCTGACACGATTTTAAAGCTACGTCCCCGGGAAGACACGAGGTGGCAACCATTGTTTAACGAGTACCTAGAACAAGAGACTAGGTCAAAGCATGGCACGCAAGCAATTAAAGATTCCTAAGTCGACTTGCCCTGCATGTCCTAATTATCGACCGTGTCAATGACTCCTGTGTGACTTGTATAACCAAGGATCATATGGTGACCATCACACGTCATGTGCATTAGGTAGCTTGACTCATTTAACTCGACAACTCTGTCCTCAAAGCTATTATGCGCCTTCGGAAAGTGTTTTCGTGCTTTACTCACTATTTGTGCCCCAGCCTAGACGAACGAACTCAAGAAGAGAAAAACATTAAATCTCGACAGGAGCGTCTATGAAAAGATTAAGGAATCACTTTGGGTAGTCGAGGTGTCTATGCTCGAGTTTTAGTTAGAAAGAGAGCTGGAACTTGTTCTGGCGTCGTCTTAAGTTGCTTAAGTCGGAACCAATGAATTCGAAAGGGAGGTGATCGAATCCATGGCGGTCGGCATTCATAGAAATTGCCTATATTATTAGTGTAAGTAGTAGGGATTAACTAGAAAGAAACGCCATTGAAACGATTCGCACCAGCTACTAATGCAAGACAGATAGAACAATCTATTAAGTTTGCTTTAAAAAAATCAAGTATTGCTACCGAAAGAAGTGTAGAGTCGCTAAAATAGTTTCTGGTCGTTTATCCCGGTAGTAAATAAAGAAATCAATGTTAGAGCCGGTCGTGCATCTAATGCACTTCCATTCGAAGCGCGAAAGAAGCAGGCAAGAACAAATCTAGAATGCATCCTTCAATCCTGGAAGCATTAAAAATTCGGTCCTTACTTATGGAACACGAAGTGAATAGAGCATTTTCTTCTGCTGCATTCGATACTTAATCCTATACTAGAAACAGCGCCTGCAACGCACGCACCTTGACATTTTCGGTAAAAGAAAGTTATAATGTGGATTTCGAAAGCGTTACTAGGGGCTTTGATTTACGGCATACTGGTCGGACTGAAAATGCAACAACGCTCGTCGAATGCCACCTTGAGCTTACTAAGGCGCAGCCAGTGGTCAAAGTCGTTTCTTGCGCCCTCGTTATATCCTGCTAGCCGCTTTGATGGCTCTGATAGCCGTACTTTGGCCTCGCGATCGCCTGGTTTGATTCAGTCTAGCAAATTTTTTCACGTCTATTGTAAACCAGATTGCTTTAGTGATCATTTGAGCGCGAAAGTCAAGCCCGTGCTTTCACGTCACGTAAACCACACGGCTTCAATCCTACTCTCATAATCCTTTCTCGTCCTCGCGGCGATGTATCAGCAAGAATTGGCTTAACTTTTAGGTAAAAGAGACTTGACGCCATGTTAGATGCTCCTCGTTTTACTTTCTAAAACAATCTTGTATCTAATTGGTCAAAACTCTCCCCCACCAAGTCCGTCCAGTCCATTCATCATCCAAGTCCGATGGTGGTCAAGGCGTCCGAGATCGCGTCCGTTGCGTACGCCCAAGGAAGCACGAGCGTCGTCCAGAAAGCGGACGATCTCACGTACGATCTTGGCAACCTTGCAGCCTTTGACACGCATCCGTTCGTGTACCAGAACGAGCACGACGTGGCCTTGTGTGCTCGCGAGAATGTCCAGCTCTTGATCAATCGCATCTTTGACTTGCCGCGCGTCGTGTCGGACCTGGGCCCGTTGGCGCAATTGCCCAAGCCCGTGACCATCTTGCCGCGTGCAAAACCCTTGCCCAAGCCCAAATCCGAGACGAAATGGGCGAAATTCGCGACTGAAAAGGGCATTGCCAAGCGCAAGAAGAGTCGCAAGGTCTTTGACGACGCCACGGGCGAGTGGCGCCACGCGTGGGGGTACCAACGTGCCGGCGACGATGCAAACGACTGGGCCGTGGAAATGAAGGCAGGCGACCTCGTGGATCCGTGGACGCAACGCAAGCAAGCGAAACGAGCGCGCGTCGAGCAGAATGTACGTGCGCAGGCCAAGAATCGACAGCAAGGACTCGGTGTGAAGGCATTGCCCAGTGGCATTCCCGTGGAACTCATGCATACCGTGAATGCCAAGGCAAAACAACGGGGTCAAGTCGGGACGGCCAAGACATTGGAAAAGGTCCAATTTGCCACGGCGTCCATGGGTACGTTTGACCCGATGCGACATGGCGAACAAGATCGGAAAGTCAAGGGCAAACGCCATCAATTTTTGCCCACGACGGGAGCGGAAGCGACGGAGAAAGAGCGGAGTTTCAAGGTGTTGAAGCGCGTGTTGGGACGCGAGGAGAAGGCAGGGAAGAAGGGCAAAGAGGACGAGGAAGAAGGAGAGAAGCGCAAGAAGAAGGGCAAGAAATGGAAGAATTTGACCAAAGGCGCGACGAAGACACGGCGGACTAAGGGAGGGTTGTGAAACTTGATACGACAGCTAAGGGGGACTGGGAAAAGTGATATTTGCTGCTTACGAAAATTGATTCAAACAGGGGCATGATCGAGTTTGACAGACTAGCCACAACACGCTCCACACGCTAGACAATACAATACAATAATAACTATGAGTCGGTTTTCGCTTAAAAGGAAGCGGTGGTACCCTACTTGGTTGACGATGGGGTACTTCTCCCATTCGACGTGGTCCTCCACGTCCATTGCCGCGGGAAGGGCCGCTTTGGCTTATGTTGCTGTTGGCACGGAAGGTCGTCCTTGGATCCTGTCACTTGCATTGTTAATTGTCGTGAGATAGTAGTGCAACTTAATCGCTTCACATACAGAGAAGAGCGACGACACACTGCTTGGAACGCAATCCATACACGCAATTACGCTTAGATTTTTAGTTACAAGAGAGGCATGTACCACGTACAAGAGTCCGACAAAGTTAATAGCTCCCCACACCATGTCCGTCACGATCGAGAGACGCCAAGGTGAGCGCTTCTCGACCACAGCGCCTTCACTTATGTACGCCATGAAAAATTAATATATATTGCTTTAACTATTATTGCGACGCTTGGAGCATTGAGTGTACCTGTTCATGTGTACCGATTTTGAGCCCGACCATCATTCTCAACTCCCCAAAAAAGGCAATGGCGACCGGGTTAACGCGCCTCGTTGGATGCAACACCGCAACGGCTCGCGTGGTGAACATGTATCAAGACATGTACACGCTTTCTCGTCGTTGGGCGAGTAAAAAGTCGGGTGGCTCGACCAAGAACGGTCGCGACTCGGAGAGTAAGCGTCTCGGCGTCAAGAAATTTGGGGGCCAGAGCGTCGTGGCTGGTAACATCATTCTGCGTCAACGCGGTACCAAGTACCACGTGGGCACCGGGGTGGGGCTCGGGAAGGACCACACGATCTTTGCCACGCGCGACGGGTTTGTTCGCTTTTGGTACAACGTGCCCAAAAAGCGGCAAGAGGTGTCAGTCAAGGCTTTTCGCGAGGTACAGCGTGTTAGCGCTCAGGTTAGCGCGTAGAGACGTTAAAACAGCAGCGATAATCGCATGTATCAATCATCCTTGTCGCTTGCTGTCGTGTGTCTAATAATAAAGTGTCGTACTGACCTCGTCAAGTCGTTTTGGTTTTGGTCGCCAGTTTCACGTGTACCACCGGGTCTCGTGTATAGAGGACACTCAGGAGACCGATGGAGACACGACTGAGTCTACGCCGTTGCCTGCTTCGGATTGATGATGCTGTACAAATGCCTCAAGACACCGTCACGTCAATTGTACCACAGCTAGAAGATGACGTCGTCGAAGAAAAGAACGAAGAAGCCAGTGAAGAAGAGATGGAGTACGAAGAGAGTGACGGAAATAAGAATGGTACAAAGCACCACTGTGGTACGCGGTACCCCACTGCGGCGACCGTCAAGGTACTTTATAGTCGCAGCGATGCGGATAATCGCCAGCCGACAATTTGCTTTGATTATCCATCGTTTCTCCACCGTGAACGAGACTATACTGGTCAACTCGTCACCACGATGAATGCACACGCGGTGCACTTAATGTACCGCACGGATTGGGAACGCCATGTCGTGAAAAGCGCCTTTGCGGCTGCTGGATTTACTCGAACTCGAAAAAAATGGACCCAGTGGCACGTGGCATGGGCAAAACCTTTGCTAAAATCCGATTTTGCCAAGTTGCCAAACTCCGGCCAAGTCTTCAATCATTTTCCAGATCCGTGGATTATTGGACGAAAAGATCGGCTCTTGAAACTGCTTACGGCTTGCCGTCGCCGCTTTGGAGCCACTTACGACTTTTTTCCACTAAGCTTTTTGCTTCCTGACCAACTCGATGCGTTTCGTCGAGCGCTTGAGCATCAAAAAGCCAGTGTCGGTCAAGAATCCGATCCCACCAAGTGTTGGATTCTTAAACCACCCGCATCTGCATGTGGTCGAGGAATCCGGATTCTATCTAATCAAGCAGCGCGTCACTTATGTGATAAGCCGGCAACACTCCGTCAAGGGACAAAATCGAAAAAAAACACCAAAGCGCGGATTATCCAACAATACGTGGCCAAGCCACTCTTCCTGAGCCAAAGCGCCTGTTACAAGTTTGATCTGAGGCTCTACGTCCTCGTCACGAGTCTCGATCCACTGCGAATCTATCTCTTTCAAGAAGGGCTCGTGCGTTTCTGTACCTCGCCGTATTCGCTCGAAAATCTGCACAATCGCTGTGCTCATCTCGCAAATTACGCAATCAACAAGAACAAGGCCACGAGTGCCACGAATCCAGACGCTGAGCTTGCGTGCAAGTGGAGTCTCGCAACGCTTTTTCATGAATTACAGCGTCAAGAGCTGGTGGAGAACCCCGCGACTTTGTTGGCAAAAATCCGTGCAATTATCTGCAAAACCATCATTGCGGCCGAAGCGCCAATGACGTCCATGTGGCATCAATTTGCCCCTCGTTGCGCTTGCTATGAACTGTTTGGCTTTGATCTCATGCTCGACGCGGAGGTGCGGCCGTGGCTCCTTGAAGTGAATGTATCTCCCTCGGTCATGGGTACCTCGCCACTCGATCGACGGATTAAAGGGTTACTCGTGAGTGATATTTTTCATCTAATCGGGTGCCAAGTACCCTTGGTGGACGTACCTCCCGGACAGGTACCCTCGCGACCTCCTTCGTTAAGTACGAAATCGACAAGGTACCCATTGCAACGAAGCAAGACCAAGCGAGGCACGTGCCGCTTGCACAGCGTCGTCCAGGATAATTCGATTGACCATTTTACTGCAACCCACTTGGCTTTATTCACTCCCAACGACTGGGACATTGTGCAAACAATGGACGATGAAATGGATCGAAAAGGTCACTTTGATCGCATCTACCCCGCTGGTACGATCCATGAAACCACAAGTTATGTTCCCTTTTTTACGTGCCAGCGGTACACAAATTTGTTGTGTACCAAATGGCTCCAGACGCCTCAGAGTGTACGACACGCATCTGGTCGTCCAAAAAAACCAACCCGTTCCATTTAATCCACTTGACCATCATTCTCTTCTGCGGTGGGCGCCACGAGGAAAAGGGACGGCGCTCTTCTTCGCGCAGGACTCACGACGCGGTGCAACCCATGCATGACCTCGATCACCCGCATCTTTTCCGTCAACGCCACGGCATGCTCGACCGAAGGTGGTTGGACAGTACTGAGAATCGCCGACAAGACGGACCCCGACGGAGCTTGCGGCCCGCCCCCCAGCTCCTGGGGGCAAGGACCATCATTCTTACGGTCGTGTTTCTCCTTCAAAGCGGTTGCAAGTTGCGTCATGTGCTGTTGCAACACTTCGAGCAACTTAAACGACGCCACTTGCTGGCCATCCAACGGTGCACCAGTTGCTTTTTGCACGTCAATGTGCATGGCATCCAAAGCTCGTAACATCACGTCCCGCAACTTGACATGTTCGCGATTCCGTTGTTTCCGCCGTTGACTGTACAATTGAATACTTTGCAACGTCTTTTGCACGCGCGAGTGCATCTCACGCTCCATCTTGTCAGTTGCATGACCCACGCCTCGCCCGTGCTCGACGTTAGGTGCGTGGCGCAACGCAGCAACTTCCTTTTCTAAAGTTGCCACTTCCTCGGTAAGCGCAACATTCTCTTGGTACTTGGCCAGCAAATGGTCTTCGGTGGTCGTAAAATGCGCTTCAAACGTTGCAAAATCCGCAAAGCCAAACGTCGCTTGCAAAACTTCAAACGCCCTCTATAAACACATAAAAAGAAAACAACAATTACTCCAAAAACATGTACGCAACAAATTCCTTTAACGTCAGTCATCGTACAGTGTAGGTTACCAAAGGCTTCGGTCGTTCCGTGCCTTTTTTTCCTATACCCACAACGGCACGTGGCGGCAATCGCCCACCCACCTTTCCCTGCGGTCGCGGTCCCTGGTGCCGTGCTTTCACGGCACTCATAAGCTTCGCAACATCCACAACGACCGCATCTTCGGGCGGCAACGTCAAGCGCTGGGTCTCGAGCGCAAGCTCGGCCCTGCGTTCCAAATCACTCAACTCGTGGGCCAATTGCGTGCGTACACTTTTAAACGCCTGAATCTTCTCGTCGGACACTCGATTCGCTTGCGCAACGTTCGCACTCTCTTCGTGCAATTGCCGTCGGACTTTGCGCAACGTCAGCACTTCGTGGCGAACGCGGTCCACATCCTTTTTCACTTGATCTTGCTGCGTCACGAGTTTCATAAACTCTTTTTCCGTTTTGGCAATGCGGTGTTGCATAATGGACGAACAGTGCGCGACAGCCACGTCGTTCTCACGGACTGCATTCACTCCGCGTACCGTGCGTCGTAATCGATGGATTTCGCGGTCCAGAAACCGTTTCTGGCCTTCCAAGGCGGCCAATTGGTCGTTGATCGACCGGATTTGCGTCATATACGCCGCATCGCTCTCCAACAAGTGTTCCACAGTGCCTTTCACAACGAAACTTCCACCTGCTTTTTTCACCGCACCCTCGTTTGGTTTCGTCGTACACGTTGCTATTATGGGTACACTCTTGCCCATCTCAAGACCCTTTTGAGGCGGTATACCCCCCAAGTTCCGGCACTTTTGCATAGGCAAAAGCGCTAATCGGTTCCCTCCGGCCGCCTTCGGTACCGGTTTTTGACACAAAGATTTCACCCTGCTCGCGTCATTTTCTTCCATATTATTGTTCCCTCCTTTCTCTGCTTTCATGCTATTAGGTTGACTAAGCCCCGACGCGGGTCGTGATGGGAGTCGCTTGCGCCCATAAATGTGTTTCTCCGCCATATGTACCACGTATTGGTTCGGGTTCTCCGCCTTGGTCTCAATGCGATCAATCACACCAGTCTGTTGCATCAGTTCAAGCGACTGGGGGTTGCCAAGCAAAAATTCCCGTCGTTTGCCCAACTGAGTGTCCAATAACGCATTGTACTCTGGAATGCCATCGGCAGGAAGAAAGCGCGTGGAGAATGGACGCTCGGGTGCACTTTTGGGTTGACGCGCCATCCTCTTGCAAGCTAGAAATCGACTTAGACACGGACGTGCGCTCCACCCACGGCCATCCCCCAGCGCTTCGATGCAATACAAGGAATGCACACTCTTCGTCCAAGGTATTTAAAGAACCTATTAATAACGGTAACCTTTTGCCTCAATTATTGCGTACTTAACCACGTATAGTGATACTGCATGCGGTCTCTTACTTAAGTATACAATACATTGAGCGGGCTCAAAGACCGAGCTGTTGGCTTAAACGGCCGAAGAGGGTCGAAATCTTGGAGCACGGATCCCGTGAGTGGCAAAAAGCTACGCATTACGTCAATTGCAGTGCACGAAACGTCGCGGAAACTGAGAAACACGCGCACACGCCGCTTCCGGACCTCCCCCTGATTCAAAAGACACATCAATGTTTCGTATCAATAACTAATATTTCGTATCAATAAATTAGCACGGCAAACGCCACGTACGTGCGTTAAGAGGGCTGCCGGTATCCCAGTCACAAATTGTGGAACTGGCAGCGATGGCACAGGCGTCTTCAAGTGGATCTCGTTCGGGACACTGGACGTCGCCAACATTCTCAATTGGGCTCCCACTTCTTCATGTGACGCCGGATCGGCGTAGATGGTCGACACTTGGGAATCAAGGCACACCATCTCGTCGGCATTAATGTGCTGTAGTAAGGCGTTTAGCCACACCCACGTGGTTGCGACGGGGACTTGAGCGCTTAGTATTAATGCCAACGTATTGTTCGTTTCTGCGACTGCTTCCTGAGTTCGTGATAAGATCACAGCACCGTTGCTACGGCTGCCAGGCTCGAGTTTGCACGGATGCTACAGCATTGGTCAAAACAAATGAGCACCAATAATGTTATTGAAGTGTGCATTGACGAAAAGCGTATGTACAATGACTTGGTCGCTCGTCACTAAAGTCCCGACTGGGCTCCACGTGGTCGTCACGTGGTGCACAAACTGCTGGGCTGCGCCCGGCATGGCGATCACAAGCATCTTGGTCCTGATAGGCGCATCTGCACGAGGTCCTAATTCCTGACGTACAGGGCGGCTCCACTGTCACATGCAACATGTCAAGGTAAAAAAAAAACGACAAAAAAAGCATACGGATTGGTACAATCACGGACGCGGAAGAACGCCTTGCTAGGAACAACGTCAGGAGCATCGTACGACAACGTGTCGCACGCACGGGAGCTACAGTAGGTCGAACAAGACACTGAGTGCTAGTCGTAAGCAAGACACAGATGAGCGTCGCACCTAAACTCGCCTTCTTCGGCAAAACGCAGGGCAAGCGCCATCTTCACTCCCGTCGTGTGGGCCACACATGCCAGGGTCTTCTATTCTACCTTGGAGGGTCACTTGGGTTTATATTTTAACTTTTTTAACACTGCGAGAATTTCAAAAGGTTCTATTTCGCTCACTCGTTCTAGTCCACTAAAGCGTGCCGTAAAAGGTTGCGTTCGTGTACACGACCATGTCGTAGCCCGCCGGACAATACTGAAACGTCTTGTCGCTCACAATGTTGAGAAACAACTTTTCACCGGTCGTATACGTGACGTACGCGCCGAGCCCCGCGCAGATACTAATGAGAAGGACCCCAATGGTCTTTTCGTACCACGGAATAAAGTTCCAAAAGACTTTGAGGTAGAAGAAAATGGGTAGAATAATGCACGCCATGGACACGGCCCACGCGCCGACGAAATCGGAAAAGTCGACGAAATGGTCTTTGAAAAGGATGGCAATCACCAACAAGAGCACGACAATGACTATTCGGAGGGTCATGTACTTGGCAATCATGAGGGGACCACAATTGTGGTACTCGTCCACCAGAGCCTGGGGCGACAAATTATACTCGGCCGTGGCCAACGACACGACCGACGGGCCTTCGGACGGACGTTCCTTTTGATGCGAGTCGAGCGGCACGCCATTGAAAGCGGGGGATTCTTCGTCGACGGTCGACGGTTGCGAGAGCTTGTGCATCCCAAGCACGCCTCGCTCGGCAATGTACAGGACGGGGTTTAGAATTACGGAAAACGCAATGGTAATGTGCAATTGCATGAACATGTACGCAAGCACGACTGCACCACGATTTGCATTGAGATTAAGCGCTGTACCACCGATGGCAAAGAGGAGGTTCCCCGGCACTTGGCACCCGACCGAGACAAACGACATGGTACCAATAATGAGGAACAGACACGCAGTAAACGCCATCGTGGTCGCAACGATACGCGGCATGCGTTCCGGTTGCGAGTGTTCCCGCTGAAGCGCTGGCACGAGCACAGCAGCAGAGTAGGCCAACGCCAAGTTGCCAAACGAACTCGCGACTTGACCCAAATTGTAGTCGGGATTGATAATCGCGGGATGGTCCGACCCAATGCTATTTAAGAGCACGCCAAGAGAAATGGCGTCGGCGAGAAGTGTACCAATACAGCCAGCAAAAGCTGCACTAGCCCCTTCTTTGAGTGTTGGCGTTAAGATCACGGGGAGGAGCATGACCGCCATGATAATACTCCAGTATTGCTGATCAAACGCATCGGGAGAAATCCCATCGAGCAAGATCCCACCAAGTACCAGAAAGGCACACGGTACCAAGCAACAGACACCGAATTGGACGAAAATCACCAGGTACCGTCCCATCTTGCCACAACACCACTCGCCCACGTCACCATACGTCTTGACGGTCGGGGGTGCCGCTAACATGACCCGTGAGATGGCGACGCACGAACAAATGTTGGCAAATGCCATGAAGAGAAGGGCAGTGGTGGCCAATGCGAGACCCGAGCGGGCAAAGTTGGATGGTACACCTAGTGTACCGATGCCGTATACGGTACAGAAGAAGTTGAAGGAAATCTTGAGATCCTCGGACGTAAAGAAAGACATGGTGATGCGGGGTCGAATGGCTCCCAGTCTCGTCCCTGGATCCTAAATAGGCTGTGGCGAGACCAGAGCTAATCGAGAAGTGGCCACGACCGTAGCTGATCTGAGACTCAGACGCAGTGTCTCCAACCACTAAAAACAGATGCATGACCTGTACCATTTATATGCAAATCCATGTCAAAGACTAGATATGTAACACTAAATTAATTATGGTACCGAACGCGCTGATCAAGACGTATCTCTGTCAGACTGGATATATATATATATATTGTACCTCAAGGGTACATTGCCTTGACTCTTTCTCGCATCGAGTTGACAGCCGGGTCTGATGTTCGGTGGAACTTTTGGGAGTCGGTGAAGAATCACTGCTGACATGCCAGCTTGTCTTGCTGCGATAGGCAAGCTACTCAAACCCATATGGTTGAGCTGGTCACGGACCAATGAATTGAATGACCATGAACCGAGCCCATGAATTACGATCACCACATTTGCGTTTTACATGTACCACCCACCATTTGGCAAGATTTGTTGATCGTACCCATTTTTGCACGAAAGTCGGTTCAATGCCGTGGCTGTAATTAACAATGGCATCTACTCTCTGACGAATATTCCAGATTGGAAAATATAAGGCAGCAAGAAACAGCATGACCTTACTAAGAAAGCCCCCTTTATACAGAATGGTGCCATGCCATATACTCATACGACGAAGCTCTTTTTTGTAAAAACATGCTCTTACTGTGCTACTATGCTCAAGGGCTTTGGAAGAATCCGCTTTCCACTTTATTTCATATGCGAAGGATACCAAACGATATGCCAAAACAATTTTTTTCTTTAAAATTCGCAAAAGCTGTTTTTGTCAATACTACGACAACCACTAACAAAAGTGCATCGGGGGTTATTCTGTTTGAGGGGTAGCAAATTCTTGTTTGACCGTATATGACTGGTCTGTTAATGCAATTCACGGGATCACGCAATCATCGATATATGTTACGCACATCTCAATATCTCAATGTCCACCATATGAGATCATGTTTCCACGCTTATAGCTCATGATTCCGAGCTGATGAGTTCATGATTGTACGAGCGCTACTTGCGTACGCTGCGGAAGTCGCATCCACCAAATGTACGTTTTACTTCGGGCTTTTGAACCGTTTTTTACTTCGGGCTTTTAAACCCAATTATATAAAAGTGCGATCGAATTTCAAATCTATCACAAGTTGTAGTGCACAATTAGTGAAAAGCGGTATCTTATTCCCGTGTGCTTTATGAAAAAAGTGTGCTCCTTTACAATTCAAAAAGTCAATGCTGAATCGTAATCACGCACTCAGGACGTAACCGCGCGGGTACACATGTCCGATCACAGGAAGTACGTGGTTACGGTTACCACCGCGGCGAGCGTGGCCCCCACGGCACTTGCAACATGCGCAGCACCACTCGAACCAGAGGCCGACGCGCTCATCGATGCCATTTCCTTGTCAGTAGTCGACTCCACGCCGGTCTCGCCCGGCGTTGCCATGGGATCTTCCATCCCACTTGACGTCATGTTCATGCTAGTGTCCATGTCAGTCGACGACATGGTGGTCGATGGATCCACAGTACTTGGCGATGTCGTGTCGACTGGGGTAGCACCATTCGCATCCGCTTGGTCGGCAGTCGCGGGGTCAGCCGGGGTGGGAGACGAAGCCGATGCACCCGTCGGTGTAGTCGCCGCTGATCCCCCCGAAGCAGTCGTGGGTGTGCTCGTCATCGTGGTCGAGTCATTTGAAGGGGACGTTGTGGTCCCGGTTGTTGTCTGAGCATTGATGGCAGCGATCGAGAGCGCGGTCATGGCGACAAAGGGAAACAAGACCTTCATTCTTGATTTTTTGGAAAAAAAAGGAGGAGGTTGGACTTGAAAGCTTCAAAGTAAAAGTGAGAATGAAGTCACTTGGACACGTCACGAGAAAGGGAAATCGGTGGCGCAGGCTTTCTCGTCAGCAGGAAGATCGCAAACTTTCATGGTCAAGTGAGATAAATGAGGCGTATCCCTATAAAAAGTAGGAGTGTGGACGCGAGTTCTGACTCGAAACCTTCGTTTGCTTCAATTCACAACCGAGCGACTAAACGGCGCGGACAAAGGATCGACGCGGAGATCACAGCTTATAACGGGGTAAACGTCGTCATAAGGAAGAGCCACGCGCAGCCCTTTTGCTCACAATAACTCTTTTTTGACAGCGCTTTGTCAAATCACGTTGCCCGATAAATCAGGCGATGTTACCTTATTAAAGCTCTATTTCATGGGATTTGGGGCCTGTCCTCGGTCGTGGTCGACAGAACATGCAGCCGCGACAAGTTCCAATGAAAGCCCAGTCCTCACTACAAATAAACTCGCAACGCACCGCATAGGGTATAAATGTCATAGTGTGAATATCTTTGACGGTCAAAAGGTTCGTCTTACAATTACGCGTCGTAACGGCAACAAACACGAGAGCGGCGTATGATTTGCGAATCTTATCGTTACAGTCGCACGTTTTTAATGTGAAACTCCTTGTTGGATTATATCTGTCATTGCAATTCATTGAAGCGTGATGCTATTGATTCTAAGAGGCTTTATGGCCGACTTTTGGCGCTTGATTGAAAGACAAAGGTCTGTATCATTAATTGAGATGTGGCGATTGTTACGGTCGACAGTGAAGTTTATGATGGAGCATTAGTTGTAAATCTTTTGGTGCCGCTTTGATGTATCTATCGGATCATCAGGCATTTCTTAATGCGTTCCTAGCTGGTTGGCCTTCATTTAGAAGAGTGAAGAACCCCTCTATCTGCTCAATGACTAGGCTGCAAGCGCTCAATACTAATACACTTCTTGATGTCGAAATAATACACAATCAACGCCAAGTAGTAAACCACAGTTGAGGCATCATGAAGGCTGTTCCATGCAGCCAGTATTTAGTCAGCGCGTATTGTCAAGAGCTTACGTACCACCGTTCTATTTAATAATCTTTCTTTCTAAATTACGCGCGAAATGCCGGATACAGCATAGCAACGACTGCTCTTGAAGCTCAAGCTTTAAAATAGTTTTATTTTCCGGCTTATTTAGTGATCAGGAATGGCTTGAATAGGTATAATGTATTGGCAGTAAAAAGACGATTTTACCACTTTATCCGCATAGGACTCTCGTCACGGGGCTGAATTTGCTAGAGCAATCATTCTTGCAATGCGTGGCTGGAGTGTTTCCACATCTCCATTTTTACCTCATAGGCTTGGAAATTATCCACATTCTTAACCTTGAGCTTGTCGCGCAAGCTTGTGATTCCTTGCACCCATCGTTCGACTGGGCACTTCTCAGGGATACCGCAGACGTGTGCGGTCTGGAGCTCTTGTAAAAACTAGCATTTCGG
This sequence comes from Plasmopara muralis, assembly GCA_003676415.1. Classification (NCBI taxonomy): domain Eukaryota; phylum Oomycota; class Peronosporomycetes; order Peronosporales; family Peronosporaceae; genus Plasmopara; species Plasmopara muralis. The sequence goes on along the minus strand of RCHQ01000087.1, from coordinate 64,162 downwards.
CAAGATGAGCACGGTCGTTCAGCGATGGCATAGGCTTCGTCGTGTTACCTTTTGTAGACTCTAATCCCACACGCAGTCTAGTTTGGAAGGCCGAACTCCCGAGCAATATTATGCGTGTACTGAGGGATACAGCTCGTTTGTTTGGAGGTGGCTTAAGCATACTAAGGTTTTAGTTTTGACAACAACGTAATCAATATTTGATATTTCATAGGTGAATGTTGAGTTACACACAGTTTACCAGATTATTCAAGCGACTACTCAAATTGAATGATGACTGTGTGCTATGCTAACACTAGGACGTAGAAGTCGCGGCGGGCGTACAAACTATAAGTCACACAGTGAGCTGAAGATGCATCCAGAGGAAGCACTGAAGTCCCTTTACTTTCATAACGGGTCAGTTGGTGCAGTGGAGTTACTACCTCTGTGCCAAGTCGGTAACGAATCCCACCGTGGTCGAAAACCGACAGGTGAGGCTATTGGAATAGTCGAAAAGTTGGTAGCTTGCGATAAATACCCAAGATACTGTCGTAAGGGAATCGTTACAGCACCTAGCCATAAGACGTTAAGATGCGAAGCTCCTGAAGTAGACTTAAGGCACGCCAGCTACTGTTGCACTCATTTTGGCCGGTGTTTTTATGTAAAAGAATCTTATATCTAATTACCTAGCTTTGTAAACCTCATTTTGCACAGCGATAACACTCCAAATCTCAGTAACTACATGACACTGCACAGCATAAATGCGATGAAGCGAATTACCACTACACTTTGATCGGTGCTGTAAGCTCCGAGGAGGCGATGGAGCAACCTTCTCTTTCTAAAATTTTACTTTACCCCAAAGCAATACTCTTCAGAAAAAAACATTTACGGGAAGTGCGACTCGTGAGTAGCGATGCGTGATTTGTGCAGATTACAAATAGCTTAGAGTTAGCCGATGGTAATTGAATCTGACGGGAGCATACTCCATCGCAAATAGCTCTGTCATGAACAAGTTTATTTCTGGCAATCTAAAGCTGGTGAGGAGTCAGCGTGCTCACCCTATCTCGCCCTCAGCGCTTGGATTGAGCAGTGCAACGCCGATAGAAATCTGACGTTCACGAATAGTTATTTTGATCAAGCAGGAATTGGATGGGCACCTGTAGTAGGACCTATATAACATTGTCATCAGCCTTACAAGGCTATTCAAGGTCTGCCATGAACGATCTCGTCCAGCTTAAATATAGCATTCACGAACTGGATACGCTCCAGGCTTTAGTTGCCCTTAATCGTACATGTACCTCCCTAAGTAATAAAAATGACGGCATAGCGCTCTGTTCACTAATCGATATGTCTTTCTTAGACTTCTCCGCTCAAGACGAGACGTTCTTTGATGCTCGATGAGCGTTAAATACGTCGACATTTTCGAAAAGATGCTCTATGTCGTATACGCAACGACCGGTCATGCGTGATGCACCTCCGTGTACATTGGCGTCTAGTGGGGGTTGTGCTCATTAAATGTCCCGCTCAGCGGGATATACGCCACTTCACATGCACTGAAAATGCAGTGCCTCAAATGTATCAGCCTCAGGCCAAAAGTCTCACGTGCGAGCGCTGTACAGGATGTACGCTGCACAGTGATTTTATAGTACCTTTGAAGGTAGATTCCCAGCACGAAAATTGCAAGGAACATATTGCACCTTGGAGCATATATCTTCCGCGTTGGCTATGTCATCTGTCTTCAATTACTCCACAGATAAGCTTTAGAAGAGCGCTTCAGCTGGCAAGTCATGCAGGCTAGCGTTAGCATTACCCACGTCATTTTTAATCATCTGCAAAAGACCAACAGCTTTTGGGTGTCCACAAATTGGACTCGCACTTTATGTGCTAAAAATGGCGCCGATTTCCTTTTTGTACTTAAACCCTCGTCCTGTTGTAGGAGAGACCCTTCAGCTGCTCAATAAGCTCATCTCTTCATGTATTCTCTGGAGAAATTTTACCATCTTGACTCTTTAAGAACAAAATAGGACACTATCCCAACGTTATACTGACCGCTCAGAGGATGGCTGCTTCACGATCTAAACTGTGAAAATGATGCCTCTTCTCACACGCTTAATGAAACACCTGCTTGGTCGCCTAAGCTCTGCCCAACACATTAAGTGCGGTAAACTTTGATTCTCCCATGCGTCGCAAATGCATTATATGCCACTCCTCATATTGCATAAGTAATGTTTCGACCTAAAATCATTGATATCATTTTCAACGAAAGCAAATGACGGCCACCCCCGCTAAATTGGGGTCTACGCCTTAAGGGAATGCTATTCTGTTAGCGTTGAAGTCATGTAACGTTGTAGCCGCTGAAGAACTTGCAATACAGTCGATTGTATAAGCACATTTTTAATGTGCACGTGTCTGCTTTTGTTCAATAGTGCTGGCTTAAAGCTGGGGCTGTAAGGGGCAAAAGACAAGGATCGAGCCAGGATACTTTGCTAAATGGTGCGATACTAATTTACTCTTTTGTCTCTTTGGCACGGTGATGTTCTCGTTGATACCGTTCCCATCTCGCGAGAATTTAAACGTCTCGATCTTGCGAGCCTTAGGCCAACTGTCAGCCAACACATCTTGGTGTCGACGTATTTGGCCTTGGTCATTTCGCGCTCTTTGATTATTAAAATCAAGTGGCGCTTGAAGTTTGCGTGCCCCGTCCGAGTATTGTAGCCAGTACTTTAGGTTGAACCAATGTGCCCTGGTCACCTCTTTAAATGTTGGCGCCTCCTGATGAAGTGCTGCTACTATATTCGCTAGCACTACACACGTTGAAGTTTGTTCGCATTAACATAAACTCAAAGCTACACTTTCTACTAAGCTGAGAGACACTGCTCTTTAAATTTTGTACCTAAAAACACAATGGGAACGTTTTAAATCATCATTATGATACAACATCAATTCGCGAAGGATACGCCCTGAGTATCAATTTTCTACCCCTGACTTATTTAACGATTTTGTGTCTGTGTGTCGACTTGAGGAAGCGTAGCACTCACAGCGTAGCACTCTAGGGCTACTGCCCGGGTTATTCAAAATAAGCGAAAGTGGTGTGGCTATGAACGATGCCAGGTTGCGTACACCGTGATATACAGCAGACATCCAATCTGAAGATGGAGCGGCTTTGGTATTTAATTTTTTTGTTTGAATAGTAGAGGTGGTGATTTGGGACAACCAATTGATCGAAAAAGTCAACTGATTTTTTGGTTCTGATCGAAGTCGTTTTTTAAAAACGAGGTGTTGAGAAATTACGACAAGTATGGTTCTTTTTTCATCAAAATAAGGTTTCAATATCTTTATGATTTGTTAAACTCATAGAGATATTGGAACTTTATATTGATCTCTTTGTCTTCCTGTTGGCATTCGCTCCTGGCGTCTGTAATCTGACAAAATCGTCAATAGGTCTTGATTTCTCTTGCCCAAAGCATTCTACCATGCTATCGATATCTGATCAATACGGTTCCAGCTGCTGTGTAGTAGTATGTTATAATAATCACAATAATTGTTCTTGGCTCGGACTTTTCATTCTAAAGTGCGTTCTATAACTAGTTCTGCACGTTGTTGACGATCTTATTCGTCTCCTTCGCAGTTATCTTATCGTTTACATAGATACAGACGTAAATTGAGCCTCTTGATGTCGACACTTTAATCTACATCGCAGCTCGTAAATAGTTCTCGTGAAGCCTTCGATAGATAAGCTGGTTTCATGCACTTGTAACTTGCTTTAGACCACAAATGGTCTGGTGTAGCTAGAAGTCGTAAGATGTAGTGCTCTCGATGCCAAAGGGTACAACTATATACACACGGTCATATATTGCAGAGTCTGCACTAATTGTTTTACTTTGCACTTGATCGGATCAACTTCAGGATTGTCACGGATAAAAACGTCTCGACGAAGTCGATTTTGTATTTCGGAATATAATTCTTAGCCTTTTTGGCAAACACCTTCCCATATCCATGGTACGGTCTCCTACTTTAAGATGCCGCGTTTACAAGAGCGAAGCGCTACCTGTATACTAGCTCAGTGTGTATGTTTACACGCTGTTGCGCAGCTTTGTCACTAGCCATTACCTGAGCGTATGCTGACGGTATGTCTACAGCATCCTAATGTCATGTATCTTAAATGTGACCTGCGTACGCGAAGTTATTACCATCACCTAATCAGCACGCCTGGAAATGGTGTCTTCTGACCTTTGATCTTCTTCAGCATCCGTTACATCCTCGACAAGGTACACTGGTTCACGAAGACTTCCGGACCGTTTTATCGGGGATGTATCATAACTTAACCGTCTTCATGACGCGTTAGACAGTGCACGGAAATATTTTGGCGCCAAAACAGTATGTATAGGTTGCATTTTTGCCGATAGGTGCGGTGGAACAGGAACCTCATTTAACTCAGCGCTCTTACTGTTAGCATCCGGCGCGTCATTCTCTTTACCTTTCATAGGCTCATCTACTACAGGCTGACCTTCCACTAATATAGGCATGACAGCATAAAATTATCCTCGCTGATGTGGACAAGCTTTATATTTCAGATGCCGCTCACCCCACACTCGTCTGACCTGACATAGCGAGTCATTCACTTCAAATTCTTGGGACTAAAGCTTTGTCCACTTTTCCTTGTCGCTGTGAGCGAGCTCATGTGATTCATACAAGCGGAAGTATCCAGCGTAGGCTCTACTTTGGAGCCAAGCTCATACAATATCAAACTTGCATGCTGTGCATTCGTGAAAGAATCGATGATGTTAATCTGCCGATAAGCTGTTTGGACTCTAAAATGTACTGTATTAACGAGATCTTTCTACCTTGGAATTTAAATAAGCAATAGCTTCGACGCTGTCTGTCAGATGACCAGCTTGAGCTTTTGCAGCGGAATTAAAAAGGTGATTTATTGGCGCATCAACCATCACTCTGTTGGGCATGTAAGACAACATATTTAAACCGGTACAATTAATTTTCCGTTCTTCTGTAGCCTTCAGAGTACGGACCTGTGGCTCCTATTTTTTCTTGAACTTCGTTGAATTGTCCGACCTGAGAGACATGAAATGTTTCTTCAACTGCTACTGACAGAGCTCAATAAAGTCCTCAAGCTTGGCAGTCACCAGAAGTAGACCACCAAGTACTTCAAATAGCTGCCTTGAGCGTCAAAACATACTTTGCACTTCCCCTCTCAGTAAAATCACATCCGTGTGGATCATATCTGGAATACGTGATGTCTCAGCTTAATAACACTGTCATCATCGACTTCTCTTTCTCTAACAACTGTACGAAATAGAGAGGGCTTGATCTTTCGTTCGTAACTCGTTGTGGCATACTGTACTTTACCTCATGCGAGCGTGCCATAGCTCCACTAACTGTCAGCTCTAACGTTTTGTGCAAATCGTGTCTCGTCCTGACAACAGACCAACTTGTACGTCTTGCTCATCTTCTTTCCTAGCACAATAGGATTGGCACTGCATTAAATCACACGTAGGAAGCCCCAGCTACATGATAAGCTCGCGTTCCGCCAATTTTCTAACGACAGCAGCCGGTTATTGAGGCCAGGGATGTGGATTTAAAAAACGTTCCTGAACTTTGTATGCTTTCAAATTATATCATATGGCCGAACTATCACTTGATTTGTAACGGTCAACTTCTTGCCATCCACTGCCGTGACCTACAGCAAAGACAGCAACGTCGTCAACAATGTCGCTTCGTACCAAGCAGACCCGTTTTACGTGGCGGGTCTGGTTGTTGCCCCGTAAAGTCACCAAATTTTTTTGGACCATCTTACTTGCGCTCGCTTATATCGCCGCCCTTCAATTTCATCTTGAACATAGATTCCGTGGCCGTGTCTATCTTTTTCACGCGCTCATACTTCCTGAGTAGCTTCTCCTCATCTTAGACTCTTTTAATAAACGCGATGAGCTCGTACTTAGCCAGTAGACTATCGAGTAGAGCTATCTGCTTTTCTAGCGTCTGTAAATTAACACAACTCGCTGACTGCATTCAGCTACTTGAACTTGGATGATATGGCCTCTGTTATTATCTCGTGCAGCCGGCGTGACATCGTGGCACGATTCTGTATCGTGATATGGCTATATGAGTTTCCGCGACGCTCCTCAAAGTCCACGCCTCAACAGCCTAATATTGGTCTGGTACCGGTGCTCCACACCTTGAGTGACAATGGCTATGGCCTTTGCATCATTCATCAGCCATGCCTCGATGATCTCGTTCTTAGGCTAGATAGCTTCACGTGAATATAGGCCCCATTTCAGTCAAGGTCATACACATAATCTATTGGGAACATTTTCTCGGAGCATCCAGTATGTGCAGCCGAAGTCGAGGCTGCTAATTGGTGGTCGCAAACATAAATTGCGAGGGGTAGAAGCCACAGCGATCGGATTAAAAAGAAGTTTAGTCCTTTATGTCCTTCTACAAATCTACTTCCATCTGTCCTCCTTATTGTCCACTCGTGGGTGCTTGTGCGAACCCCGCAATCTCTACTCACGAATCGTTAGATCTGGCAAGTCAATCATGGAACCGTTCGAGGTGAAGTTGAATGTACTGCTAAATCGTGCTTATATCATAAAATGACGAGTCTAGGCAATTTAATGGTATGTCTCTTATCATAATTTTTAGCTAGTTTTTCGTCTCTCGTGACACATTGACAAACAAAATTATTGCTGCGAATCCTACTACGGTCATTTTGCCTGTGCTATATTTTAGATGCCATCATTACGGTCCAACAAACGCTACTTCTTTATTTCGACTAGCTCTTAACTAGATTACAGCAACGGTAGATAGTGTCCTTCATGCAAAGTCTTTTCTGTATATATGTCTTTTTAATACTGGCTAGTCAAAGAGTTTATAACATCGTAGTCCACAGACAGCATGGCATTAAATAGACACGTCAAATTGCGCACCATGTATAAGTATTACCAAAAGGAGTTGTATCGAACTCTTCAGCAATGTATTATCGAGCGCGACATTTTCTAAATAGATCTTTATAGTCACCTGCGATTATTTGAACATGCACTTGCATTTGTTGCACGACAATCGCGATTTCTTTTTGTCCCAAGATAGTATGATATCGTACAGTGTCTATTTGTAAAAACGTCGCCCAAAAATGAATAAACAAACATACATAGTTTTGAGAGGCCGACAAAGTCGCGGTTTCAAATAAGAAGCGACTGAACTAAGATAAGATTTTCCGCTTGAATGACACACATTAGCGCTTTGAATTTAATGTTCAGCCTTTCTCAGCGCTTCGACTGACGTACAAGTATGGATATTGCAGCAGCGATGGGCAATAAATACTACAATTATCTATGTATTGAATGTGCTTTACTCTTCCCGCAAAAATCGCAGCCGATAATGCATCTATTTCCAATTAATGTAAGATGGTTTTGTAGTTGATTTTGGGGTGTGGTGACATTATTCGTAAAGCAAAATCCTGCCGGCGAGCATCTTAATTTATTGAGTGAATAGTTTAATAAACTAAGATGCTCCATCATTTCATATCGACATTAATTAGAATTACGTAGCCTACTGCATAAATAATATATGATTTGGGTTTTCCTATCAACTGCATCGAGTGTCACAAGACGGAACTGATAAAGCTCATAGAGCAGATTAGCTTAATGCGATCTGATCGAATACACGGTATTTAGTGGCAAGCTGTCGCGCCTTTTTATATAAAAGATTCAGTATACGCATATCGCGCATTTGCATTCATCACATAGCCTTCTATAAATTCAGCAAGCAAATATGTGACTGTCTACTCTTTTGATACAAAAAATGATTCGAAAGACTATTATAGTGTCGCGTCATGTATATACGTTGCTACCGGCTTCAAATGTCGGTGTGTCAAAAAGGTTGGCACTCAATAATTCTAGAAGCCTCCAATAAGTTATGTACAGCAAATACCAAAATTTTTAATATGCAACATTATTAATTGTTTCCAGACTTAAAGCTAATCAGAGATTAAGAAAACCAAGTACTTTTTGCACTGTTTTTTGGACCAAGATTTGCTTTATCCTGAGCTTTCAGCCAAGTTTATAGTAGCGGATGCAAAGAAGCATTGCGCTTATGCATATATTTTCCACTTTGCTTTGTACCTTGACAGATATGAACAGCAAAGAAAATTGCACGAAGAATGTATACAAGATTACAAGCTGTTACGGTCCGTTACGGCCCAGGTTTTCATAATGAGCAGCTTGTTCTACGTCAGGTATACATCTCTGAACAATTTCGAACACATTAACTGACTAGTTTCAGTGTCCGCCCCTAAGAGACGTCTATCACTCACTGGAATTAGGTTCATTACCCATCGACGCTCCACCGGGTGCAGACAACAATGGTCCATTTAACTCAGAGCTCGTGGTGCTTCAGCTGAACCATGGCTCATGCCTCAGGCTCATGACCAACGCGCTCGACTCCGCATCTAAATCAACTTAAGTTCAAGCTACAGCAATTTTTCTTTCGTGTTGTTAGACAAGCAGTGACAATATTTCGCTAACGTGCTCGAAAAATATATCTTATGGCTGAATTTTTCCGACAGTGGAGCTTCGAGCACATTGGCCCAACGGCCGATGTCAGGCGTGACTTATAAATACCCTCATTCACGACTAGAAGTCAGCCTTCAAAGCACGATCTGTGTTGTAAAACACAAAGACCTTCCCGTGGCTAAGCCTTGTTGACCCCTTTCCTTCTTGATGCTTGAAACTTGTCGTTTCCTTTGTATGTTGCTGCTAACCTTTGACCGATCGGCCGTAAAATTTGACTTTTTCCTTACCTTTTTGCGCTTGACTAGGAACATCTCAACCGTGAGTGTTGCCATAGATCTAGCGCCAACAGATGTTCAAACGCTGTTCTGTAAGTTGGAGGTCTGCCTTCTCTTCATCAGCATAGCTAATATTTGCGGGAGCTGAACTTCCCGATAAGCCTTTGCTTTACAAGCCTGGTTTATCAATAAACCCTAACTAAATGGACCCGCTACTTCGTATTGGCACCCATTGCCCAATTGAATTTTGATAAAGATCGGGTGTACACATAACATGTCCGTCCGGGCTAACCGTGGGCAGTCTGTTCATAAAGACGGAGACAGGCACCTCTTCCAAACGAGAATTTCCGACCATTCCATCCAATAGATCTCTTGTATTTTGAGCAAAGTCCATTGATCTCATTTGATCTTACGAGCTGTAAGGAGGCATGGTTAGTATGGTTAGATGGTGAGAAATTTTGCATCAGCTGACGTTTTGACTTCCTACGGGGGTGGAATACGTCGCCCAAGCTGAGGCTTTGCTCGTGAGTGCCCATTCAAGGGCTCTCCCACAACGCTTTAAAGTAGTCAACGTCATTTTTTTCCCTTCAACCAAGAAAATGCAGACATCTTTGCTATTTGTAACGCAAAGAGCCAAAGCAACAGATGCTCTTCTTCCTTTCCTGCAAAGGTCTACAAACTCACCGTGAGTGAAGTCGATCCAAGCGGGTCGTCTACCTCAAATAGACGCAACAGTCTTATTCATCACCCTATGGGGGCAATAGCTCCACTGTTAATATTCAAATTACTGATTCGCACTATGCAGCGGTCATAAAGCCATGAACTATTCCAAAGTACTAACTGGACATCGCATCACTCCTGTCGATCAATAAGGTATTACCGTGACGCACATTGGATTTGTATAATTGTATACCAACTAAGGATGGTGTCGGCAAAGTTGATTTAGCTACCTTCGTAGGCATATCAGTACCTACAATACCTTCCTTATTTATTTCGGGCTTGTATCGGTCCAAGCTTTTTTAAAGGCACAAATACTTTACAGCTCTTCCTATTAAGGCCTTGTTGCGTGGATTGACGGACCGACACCTTAACCTTTTTCCGCGAATCGAGCTCAGATCTCATACTTTTCCAGCATTGACATGCCAATGACAAAGTTAAACTTGACCTGAGCAAAGACATAGATAATCTCGTGCAATCAAAATCTTCAGATTTGACAGTCAGGTCTATACTGACAGCTTAGTCTATGTCATTGAAGACTTATCAGACAGTCTTAATACCAGAATTGACTTCACAAGCAGTCAACCCATTTTGTCTAACCAACTGTTTGTCGGCGCACAAAATTTGTCAGCTCGTTTAACTCGACCGAGACACGGTATGGTCTCGTGAATTGTGTGGACAACTAAGCGTCCGCTGCTGCTTGTGTCTTCCTTGATAGCTATCATGCTTTATAAGTCAAAATTTTATGGTGTCGATCTACTACAAACACATCATAGGGACTTGATTCTGCCGCAGCTGGTCTCCCCGCTCCCACTAGTGACCTAGTTTTAAGGGTGAGACTTCGACTCTTTAAAGGCTCTTTTCGATTTAAGTCCGCTTCACCGAATCCCCTTTTGTACCAGTACCGAAGCAGAATGCTGGGTTCCCGGCAAAGCTTAAGCTTATGATAGCTAGATGTGATTCAATGGACCCACGAACATTACCGCTTAGGCTCGAAAAAAGTAATCACAAACATCTGCTTGTCTACGCCTTTTCCCCCTTAAAGAGCAAATGCACTTTGAACAATTGAGTGCAAGGCAGATCTACCCTTTTAAACCTCGATTCGTATTTTTTGTTGATTAAATTTGCGCCTTGCTTGCTTGCAAGAGCAGACAAAATCGCAATTTTCTGAGATTTCCGAGCGTTTATTTTCTTGTGTTCTCGGGACACAAAATGCTCAGGTAGAGTGAGTGCACGACTTATAGCCCGAATATCCCAGTGAAAGAGCGCAAGTGCCACGTGTACCCAATTTTCTGCGACCATCTGGTCATATCTACCTCCTCGGTTCAAAATTAAAGATCTCGATTTCATATACCTCGAGAGGTAAGGCCTTAAAAATCACCTACCGCCGGGCTGCCGATATTTTTGCTGAATAACAGACAGAGCATAAATTTTGTATATAGACTTAACAGCAGGAAGAGCTGCGAATGCAGCTGTCTCGTTAGGTCCATAGAAACTAGCAAGTATCTAGCCGCGCAATTTGCGTTTTCGATAGACGGGAGAAATATGGTCACATCCTTTTTCTAATCTTCGCGAGGATTCAATCAGACAATCTACCCGCGTAAAGTATATTTGAAAAAATGTGATGAGGGTACATAGCACTTTGCACTGAGGAATGGAAGGAGCAATAGGCTGCACTTTAAAGACAAGAGTATTCTATACAATGTTCATATTTTTCGGTCCCAACTAGATCTTAACCAGAGTCTTAATCTTCTTTCGATATTTTGAGAAACATCTCAGTGTATCGATATCTAAAGAGCGTCTGGCTTTCAAAGTCAACTCTTCAAAAACGAAATGGACTTATTGCTCAAAATCCACGGGTGAGGCTATTGTTGCGCTGCTTACACGCCACATATATATAAAGTTCACAAGGGTGGAAATGATAGATGTATTCTGGCCGGCCGCGGTACCGGTACAGTCGTTCGTTACTTTTCGCGTTCGATCAATTGTCAGTTTTCGCTATTTTTCGCAGGGTTTGGCGACTGCGCGCACCAAACGAGGCAGAATAACGAATTGACAAAGAATCCGCGGCGTTTCATCTTCTAGTATCAAACGACCGAAACGACATTGCGTCCAAACATCGTGCGTGAGAAGGTATCCAGCTTGTATATTATCATGCATGACAAGGTTTGCTTTGTAGCTCTGATGTAATTGTTGTGAGCGAAGATTGAGCCGAAAAGAACAGCGCTCTATATTGACTTCAGAGAACGAGGCGAACGTCTCTTAACATATTAAAAGTACGACAAGTCGATGCAAATGAGCTCTGGCAAATGAACCTGTACGCTTTGTACAACATTTTATAAAAGGGACTAGCAGCTTCGTGTTGGTAGGTCAACCCAGTGCGGTGTAATCTGCGACTAACGCAGAAGGCAACGCGCCTCTCCCTCGGGCTTCCTCGCTGGGTTTTTCTTTAAATGGATTTTATATGTGCCAACGCGCCACTTTTACATCATATGGCGTGCTTCTCCAATTTTCTCACAAGTGTCTTCCCGTCGTCCAACGCGAAGTTCAGGACCACCACCGTGATCCTCATCGCCTCCCGCGTAGCAGATGGCTCGAGCGGAACGGCTCCAAATCACTGCTGTCATGGACAATAATATGGGAGAAACAAAAACACATAGCAAAGTCTATCGAGTAGTCCCTCTTTAAGCGAAAAATAGGTGCAAAACATACAGTACGGTAAGAAGGGGCAGGGGCTATCCCTTAGAATCAAGGCAACGCAAGCGCGATTGCAAAGGCAGACCAGTTCCGCGCTGGACTTTTCAGGTAAGAGCAGAAGCCAAGAGTGTTCTTTTTATAAGAGAAAGAGCCTCCAGCTGCTTTCTCCCCAACCCCCTTCCGCTGGCTCTCTTGCTCTCTGCAAATCATTTCACTGCACGGAGAAACGTTCCTTTCCATCCTCTTACAAATTCCACACAAAAAACCAGAGCGGGGAAAAATTCCCACTCGGTCATGTCAATCCCCTTCCACCAGCTGGTGACTCGAGCCTGTCCACGTGTCGTGCCACAAGGTGGCAATGTCGCGTGATCGTCTGTCAAACGGAAGGGAAAGCGATCGCGAGGTTTTTCCACGTCCTCTCTCCCAGCGACGGATGCTGAGCATTCACTCATTTCCAAATTCACTCACAGGTGCTCAAGTCCAAACCGACTCCTTCTCCTCCATCTTCGAACCATGAAAGTCTTCCAGATCGTCGCTCTTGCTGCCGTCGCCGCCGTTGCTGTTAACGGCCAAGCCACCCCCGCTGACGCTACGACCCCTACTGTTGGTGGAGAACAGTCGACGGCTCCAACTACCACCCCTACGACTGGAGAGTCCCCTACTACTACCGCTCCTCCTGATGCTACGCCCACATCCGGGAGTGGCAACACTCCTACTGGCACTGGTGAATCCACGGCCCCGACGGACGCGCCTGCTGGTGGAGCGACCCCCTCTCTGGATGCTACGAACCAGGGGACTCCAACCTCACCTTCTACCCAGGCCGGTTCACTCACTGAAGGCAGCGCTGCTGGGATTACCACGGATGTCGGCACGCCGGACGCTACCACACCCGACTCCACTACGGCCGATCAGAACACAGACTCGACCACTCCCTCGACTACTCCAACGAGCAGTGACACCCCCACCACATCGAGTTCTTCGGGCTCAAGTGGCGCCTCACACATCACCATGGGAGCTGCGTGTGCAACTGTCCTGGCCATCGGTGCTTACTTCATGTAAGCAGTCGATCGACCCGGGGATGCAGCACCCTCGACTTGCATGTGCTGCTAGATTTTGAGATTCACTCTGTGACATACTGTAGTTGCATCTAATACAAACATCTTTACCAAAACGTCTAAAATTCTTTTCGCTTGAGTGCATCCACGACATCACGAGCAGTAGCTAGAGTAGGCGCTTGTCGATGAAGCAGTGTCCGGGTGCAAACGAAAGAGTAAAGGAGACACATAGGGCGCGAGATTAATTTCTTTGACACGGCGAAGTCCTGGAGCCGTGGACATCCAGGCTCCTCGCCGCACACAATCTTTAGCTTCGCAATCCAATTGCCAGGTTATATCATTTTTCTCAGCAGCTTTTTACAAATTCAGCTGCGCATTATTCATTTCAGAAATTGAATCGATGATATTTTAACGTTGAAGGATACAGTTTGAGCAAGTTCAAGAAATGTTTTTAGATTAATAATTATCTTAATTGACTTTCTCATTTGTATTAAAATAGAGAGAATAGCACGTAAAACTCTTCTTCTACCTTCGACCTCTATCTTGGCATAGCTCTTCGCCTGGCTAGATGGCGTCCAAATGGTGCCTTTATAATGCAAAGTGCAAATGACAATCGCAGGCAAGGCCGTTAGCGAGCGAATTGCGTCTGTGAGCGTCTAAATAGATAGGAAGGACAGATCTGTGGTCGTACAGCGTCTCAGTACTTTTAAAGAGTGAGTATACGCTTAATTGTGGCACTATTGCGTCTGTGGACCCAAAAGATTGCAGTTCTTTTTAGCTATCTGGTGGTGCTTATTATCATGAGGAATTGTTTCGCATTTGACATAAAAGTAGGAAAGTAATTTTTATAATGAATTGAGACTTGAAATTTTTTGGCCGCCATCTTGGCCAACTAGCTCAGGTCTGAACTCCCACTTTGTGATGAGGCCTTACATAGAGAAAGTGTGCCGAAACATGTCCGGCTTCTCTGCTCAGGGATCAAATGTGCATTAGGTGTACCCTTTCAACTCTATTCCTAAGAAATAGCTAAATTTATTCAGGCAAGTATTATAGATTAATTATCGCATTAGATAATCTTTAAAGCTCCTCATGAGGGAGCGCTAAGAGTCACCATTGTTTTATGGCCTCGATAAAACTAAAGAGCTGCTTTTGAATAAAAATTAGGCTTCAGGTACCGATTTTCCACACTAGGTTTTGCCACAAGTCAAACGAATTTTAAATCGCTATCCGTATAGTTGGTGTACAAAAGGTCGATCAAGCCTCAACGAGACAAAACCAGCTGCAAAGAAGCTGCCAGTTGATTGATCTTTCAGCGATGACATAGCTGGAGAGCAAATAATTCCTTTTGCACCCCGGGGTTCATCAAATACAAAGACGGCTTCTGCGCCATTTCCTACACCCGCAACATGAGCAATATGTACAATATAGTTCGCCCACCAAAAAGACACTTGATATCTAAGAGCTTTATAAAAGTGTCTCTTAGAACCACAATTCTTTTCGCGTTGTGGCTCACAAGTATATCGATCTCTGGATGTAAGGAGCACCATAAGTAGTTGCCAAGAGGCAGCGTAAAAGTTTTAAAAATATAAGTGTCTTACTAGCTTCATCAGATGACAATTCGCTTGATCTCATCAACTGATTCGCTAGCCACGCTTAATGCCTCTTCCATTGAAAGAGGAGTATAGCAGCAATTGAGGGTGAATGATACGCTTGGAGACGTCCTCTTTGATCATGTCAGTAAGATTGGAAACGATGATAAGGAAGAGCAAAGTTATAGACTCGGTCAATAGTGTATTTCCAATAGCATTCTTTATTTTTCTCGAATAAGTTTGACGATAGGCGCAATGACTCAACATTAATGAAAAGAAAGCTGGGCAGCTGAGCTCAATGAGTGTTTGCGACTCGTAAGCTGTGAGTGTGCTTTTCTTGTCTCAGTGTAACACGTTTTTATCAGTTATCGAATCGAAAGAAATCTCATTAATATTTCAGAATCGGAAGTGAAGCTAGGACTAATATTATATTTTCAATCATGAACTAAAACGGTCATTAAAGTGTAATTTCATCGATCAATTCAAGCCCATCGTAGTGAGCGGTTACCAAAAAACTTTCTATCTTCAAGGTTGCTTGACCTGTGCGCGATTTTTTGTGCGACTTGTTCACAGCCGAGAGCCAATTGACCTCAAAGTGACCACCGTTTCTTTGGCGCTATGAGCGCAGGTTTAGCCAAACACCCGATCCGAGGAAAGACGTGCTTCCCAGCAACACGATCTGACGTACTTTGTATGATGGGCTATTTTTACTAAACAGTGATTATAATTTCAAATAAGAATTTCGATATAAACCCTGAAGGACAGGTATAAGCGCCAAGTAGCATGCTATGGGCGCAATTAGGGATGCCGAAAGATTAATCAAAACCCCGGTCTCGCTCTCAGCTTTGGCTACTCCTTAAGATTTAGGAAACACCGAAGATAATCTTTTGAGGTCATGGACACCATAAATTCACGTCAACATTGACAAATGTGTCTTTGTGTCAGAGGAAGATAAAGTTCTCGGCTGCTCTGAAGTAGCCATGGGATTTGCGCAGACTCTGAAAGAGTAGAGGTCGTCTTGACTAGTTCCACGCCACATATCCGAATTATTTAGAATATAATAATAGGCCTAGCTAGCTAATTGCACAAATCCAATTTTTGCTATGCGCGTTCCGCGAAAGTCCTGACTGATCTGCTAAAAAGGACATTTAGCAATGTTGAGAGAGACAGCATGAGAAAGCTCTTGACATCATCAAATAAAGCCTTAAGCAGACACATTTCTGGCTTTGCTGGACTTACCAAGCATTGCTTGTGCCACTATCGGCTACGTACGTTGATGATCAAGCAGTTTGGAGCTTTCGAATGAAAAACACAAACAGTTCCTTGTCATTAAGAATGCACAGGTAAATTTTCAATTGCCTCTTATGCAGTCAAAGCTATTTGTGGTCTTTCAGACCATAAAGTACTGAGTACGGCAAATAATACGCTCCTATTTTTCAAAAAAGGCAAGAAGGGTGTCATCGCTCCCAAACTATAGCTTCCTCGAGAAAATATAACTGTCAAATTTTACGTTCTTGCTGACTAGCTTTTGCGCAGGTCAATTGATGAGTTGGCGAGTATTATCAAGAGCGCTTTTGGCGTATAAATTGATTTTGTTCACAAAACGGATGCCAATCTAGACCGAAATATTTAATTATTTAACGCAGTTACGATATCAAAGTTGAGCAGTAACTTTGCCATTAAAATTGCAGTCGTCTCGCTATGACTCAGCATCGATCTAGCACAAAATGTTGTTTCGAACGACGGACCCATAAGTACTATATACTTTGGAAAGCGCATGATAATCTAATCGGCGGTCATTTAGCTGAGCAAACCTTTCGCGGTTTCCGCAACAAATACGTAACCACACATTCACAGCTAAGAGAATAGACCTGCACAACCCAGTTTGGCTATTTAGAGAGCACAATCCGTGGCTCACACGTCGGCTCCTTAAAAGAGCCTGCCTGTACTGGCGGACTGACAAAATCCTATACATCTTGATGTTTTAATCTCTTGAAAAAAAGCAATGACAATGCGGGTGTGGTGATATTTATGCTTCACCTGGGCGCGATGTGCATCGAAAAGTATAAAGCATGAAGAAACAAGAAGGTATTTATGGAGACACTACCGGTCTATAAAAATTATGCTGGATGGGGCTCGCAGATAACCGCTGAAATGTGGCAGAAACTGTGCCAGTTTATTGAGATCCTGCTTACTGCTTTCAGACAATTTATCGGACGACAAAGGCATGTGGTCGAGGACACACTACACAGCATATACACAAGATGTTACATTCGAAGGTTAAGAAATGTTGATTGTTGAGCTTGCATTTAACGGTGCGGGTCACTTATCGTTGTAATATAAAAACCTTGCAAAAAGGGCTAAATAATCCAAGTCTTTTATTAGCTCTTCAAAGTCCGATTGCTTTTTGAGATTAGTAGGAGAATTTGGATTGAAAAGCAATATTCTTTCGGGCTCTACATTGGGCCAGGTTTTCTGGACCCGATAATCATCTGACCCTGCAAAATTTGGCTGAGTTTAATCAACAGTACAGTGAGTGCAATTTTATCCGCATAAGCTTAGAGCAAAAGGACATGACACAAATAATTATATTTGTTGTTGCTGAAATTAAAGTGCATTGACACAATTGCTAGAGGAGGTAAAATTAGTACTTACGAGCTTATTAAAATAGAAATTTGTCGGACTTTTCGGGCTTTGCAAAGGCATGCTTCGGCTCACACCATCAGCCCTATTTTTAATTGTCGACAAATCCCAAGGTTGTCGTCAGAGGTATGTCGATGATCAGTACTCCGAGTCTAATATGAGATCTGTGATACCTCGGGTACCCTTTTTAGATGTTGTCCCTCGCTTGGCTTAGCTTGTAAGCGAACGTGCGGTCATGTGGCGGCTGAAAGTGCCAGTAGCTTTAAAGCGCTCGACCAAGTCAGAAGCTCACTACAACGAGAAGCAATGCAGTTTAAACATCTCGGCGGTCGAATTGACTGCGAAACCTATGAGGCACATGGCAAAAGCAAGCCAACTCATCTCTAAGGCTAAATCTCCGAGATTGTTTTGAAGAGTTATGGCCGGACCACCGTGGCTAATTCGGTCATACGCGAAGTATGCACTGCTCGAAAAAAATGGCGTTTTTTTGCTTGAAAAGACAGATACTTCCGCAGCCTCTTCTGCTTTCATGGTGCATAACACGGCAATCAAACTTCGTTTGAAGAGCGTGTGACGTAAAATTTAGGCTATATAGAGCTCGACAGTCCTTGCGGAAGCGCATTCTGAGATGATTAAGAAGTGGTAGATAGGTGATATAATCACAACTGATTAGGTGTGCGTTGCTTTTGCACTCTCGTACCTCGAAGTCCAGACAACACAACCATTTAGTGTAAAACTTCGTGTCCTGGAAACACATGGAGAAACGGCTGACATAGGTCTCTTTTCTGGTAAACGCTGAGCTTTACTAGCGTTTATGCTTCATTGACTGCAGCAAATTAGGTGCAAACACAGTGGTTGTTATAAGATTTTACGGGAATTGACGATCTGCAATATTGGGGCCACTCTCCGAACATGCTTACTTCTCTTCGCTCATAGACGACACCCACTTAGCAATCATTTAATATAAGTGCGAAGTCTCGAAAACGCGATCTAAAATACTTTTTAATAGAAGAACAGCCACTAGCAGGTTTTCCCCCTCCAGATGGGCAGCTCCCCGTTCTAGGTAACGAAACCCGGGATCTTATTAGCTCGTATCCGGGCACCCGCAGTTTTGGCTGCATAAGAAAGGGAACATAATCTGCGCCATCGTCTCACACAAGGGTTTCAAAGGATTGCTGAACCTTCGAGTCCATTAAAAAGCTGGTCCCAGTAGAGATGGGGTGCCTTAATGGGAAGATAACAGATTTTCATGATAGGGTTGAGTCTTATACACACTACAAAACTAATCTTCTAAGATCAATAGTACAAAGGAAAGTAAATCAGCATCTGAAAATTTCTAAATGTACCCGCAAATATACAAGGTTAAACTGATCTATTTTAAAACTTAATGTATTGCGACGAGCGCGCCGAAAAAAGATTAAAGTGAGCCAATACAGATTGATTGAGGCTCTAAGAGAGCAGCAAAAATAAGTCACTCTCGATTTGACTGCCTTATGGGACAACAACAAACATCTTTAGTCAAATTAATTTTTGTCGTGACAAAATCATTCTCGAAAGCGTACATTTTTCGCCTTTGACGGAGATTAAAATGAGCTTGAGGAGCTTAGAAAAGCAAGAGTTTTAGATAGTTTGATGAGACGAGGGCTTAAGGGCAGCTGCTCAGTCCCACGCGACGGGCTTTTGTAAGTCATGCTTTATCCAAGAAAGGCTTGGTCAAAGATGCGCTCAAAAGTTTATGGGGGGTATCAGATGTGCTATCACCTCCTCAAGATGAACATGACGACGTTGTTGAAGCTATCTTTGTGGACAACCAATCTCTGTTGGCAGCACTGTATAGCGAGGTTTGTTTTCATTGATGTGGGCAACATCGTTTCAAAAGTAAGTACTAAATTCGGGAGACCAAGTGCTTTAAGCGGTCTGCAAGACACGGTAATCAACAACGTTTCAAGCTGAACGGCATAGTTCGACCAGATACAGGCGGCAAAATTGCATGAGTGGGCAATATTGATTTGCAAGAAGAGAACGATGATGCGATCCGGGACCAATCTTTGAGTGCCACGAACGACTCTGTGGCAGATAATAATTCCCTCTCCAGGAAAAGCCTTGCTCTTCCACCTACTCATTGTGTCGCGTCAGATGCACTGCATTACCTAAGGTGTTGGAGATACCGAACCTCAAGGAACTCAAAAATATTAATTTTTGGCTGGATTAAAAGCCAGAGCTATCTCAGATGTGATAATCTCAAGGATGCTAACTCCTTTTTAGATGTGAACACATCCTCCGCTCTAGACGAAAATGATTTGGATCAGTCTCTTACGCGGTGCTCGATGCACCTTTACTAAAAGCTTAAAGAATACCAAGGATAGAACCATACCGTCTATTAAGCAAATACTCTGATGTGGTGCTCAAAATTTTGCCATTAACATTTTCACAAGGAGTAGGAACGAGATGGGTCTCTTATCAGGCATGAAGAGCTACATCAATACTCAACAGTCACTAATATGAGAGCGATGTGAGCCCATGGAAGCTTTCTTCGCCGAGCAAGCACTTAAATGGCATGATGCAAGGCGAGTTCTCCGCAAGAGTAATTAACAATTGCTTTGAAGATCGCGCAAAAAATGGTGCTTGTTTCATGCTTACAAAAACCTGAGTAGTGCAACAATATCTGCATAAGTTTCCATTTCGAGAGAAGACGAGGTGCTTGGTAGCGTATTTAGGTGTACGTTTTACAACATGCAAGTCATGGTAAATGGCTACCTGCTCGAGATTGTCGATTTTTTTTTTTGAATTATAGAGGAAATTATAATTTTAGAGGGTAAAGTATTGCTGTTTATTGAAGACCTAGCGATTGCCTTGCAAAACCAAGGCAAGATCAGTTTCCTTCCGTATCTTCTTGTGCGCTAAAGCTCATGCTGTAAGAAAAAAATGACCTTTTGAAGGCCAATTGCTTCTTGTGATATATATTAGGCATCCTGCTCAACAACTTCGTAGCAGCCACCGGATCGGCTGTGGTACGACTCATTGGTTTGGTCGGAACTTCGAATCCACAAGCAATTTTTACGTATGCTACGATCATTGATCACTTGCTAGGATATGGTAGGAGTGAGCTTATACTCGAGATCGAAACTTAAGCTCCCAGCACCTGGCATGGCAGCATGCCATAGACGAGACTTGTATTGTCTTCGAACAATCAAGCACATTCAGTACATAATTTGTTTCGTCTAAATACACTAATGATTCACTTAACCCCAAAATTGTATCCAAATTGAGTCATGATGGACATTATTTTGGAGGGCCTTCTCATACCCACCCTTGACTTCTGGTTTCTTACGATGTCGAGTTTATTATTGAGTCATAATTAATGCGTTGCTCAAGCATTTGCATAACCACCGAAAGCCGTGCTGGAGCAATGGCTTCTTTAAGCCATTTTTTTTCGCGAATGGCACACGATGAGTAGTCTTGAACATTCTTTTGCGGCACACATAGCAGATAAGCGTATTGCTCGGCGCCTTGACCAGCATCAGCTACCGATAGTATTCAAAAGTTCTCTTGCTCCTCGTCGGAACAAATACTCAGAGAGCAAATAATTTTTTTTTCATGGGCCGGCGGTGCGGAGACATGATACCTAAGTCTCGCTAGCAAGCTCCACGGTCATTAAACACATAAATTTGTCACTTACGTACTATCACGAGGATACTTGTACTTCTTTAGTCTGAGTATACCCCTTATGTACGATTTGATTTACCTAGATTAGCTTGCTTTTCATCTGGCTTTTTCTATAAAGCTGAGCAATTGTTACACAAAATAAGGAACATACTGGTAAACTTGCAGGTTAATCGGAATCATTGCCGAGGGAACATAGCGACGTGTCGAAAGCACAGACGGCGCTCAAGTAGCAGCTGAGCATCGCGTTGTTGAGTATCCCAAAGACCGGTTGGGTTCTTAGAGTCAACCCTATAGTATCCTCTACCTTTTTCGCATTTTGTGTACCGCTCAAGTTCGTTCTTGCCAAAATCTCAGGGTATACGGTTCTATTCATCACCTGCACAACGAAACGATCGAAGATCAGTCAAGCACGCTTGGTTTCAGTCAATCGTCATTGCACCGCTCTTGAGTTTAGTCAAGTCATGCCGTTTAAATGGTGAGAGAGTGCTTTGGCAAAAATTTTGTGGTGGCTTATGAATACGGCAATCCTCACAAACCAAACCTTAGCGACTAAATGTGACATTAGGCCTCTCGGCTCAAACGGCTTCTATTGATTTCTCTCTTGTTTCTTAACATGAGGGCCTCCCGCTCGAAATTACTCACTTCTTTTCTCTGACCTCATCTACAGCTTTTCTGGTGGAATAAATCCTTTTTTTCGACAAGTCCGTAAAAGCAGGTATTACAGTAAAAGCTTCACACGATGAGTCGGAATCGAACAATGGGGCATTGGTACACATTTGCAAACTTCTTTCCAACACGGGATACTATTTAAACATGGTGCGCACGGTATCCATGGCCATGGCTATCCTAGTCGCACCCTCGATGGTACAAGGGTACGCCAAGTACGTGGAGTTGACCCCTAACGGCGGTAATGTGCCAAACAACCCAAATATTGGCCATCTCGACCCAGCGGGCGAGACTGGTGTCAGCGTCTTTGGTCAGGCCTTTTCGACGGCCGGCAATGCGTGGGGTCCCGTACTGTGTCAAGCCGACGCAGATGGAGATGGCTTTACCAATGGACAGGAGCTAGGAGACCCGTGTTGCACGTGGGTAACGGGCAGCACAGCTGGACTCGTCACCGATGGCATCAGCGACCCATCCGACGCGTCCAAGACTCCGTCCAATGCTGAGCTTAAAGCAGGTTGCTCGACTGGTAAGTCTTCAATCTCTGCCAACTTTTCAGGCAGTGGAACAGCCAGCGACGTGGTCGGGACAGTCCTTCCTGCTCCTTCCTCTGCGGGCGGTCTACCGCCGGATGATGATGAGGATGACTCGTCCGAAAGTGCCGTGTTAACGGCCAGCGCCTCTTTAGTGACGACTAGTCGTCTTGTTATGGGCTTGGCAACCGTAATTGCTGCGGCCAACTTACTGTAATTGCATGGCCAACTTACTGTAATTGCATGGCCAACGTGGTTGTGTGGAGTTTATATACATTAAATTTGTAAGAGTAATTGTACAAGCACACACTGTTCATAGTTTATTGCTTTTTACTATAACTATAACAATAGTGATCGGTGAAAAACAAAACAAAAACGCCTCGGAAGAGAGAGCAATGACGACAATACTTGGTCTCTTGGTCCAGAACGTGCCCCTTGATCCTGTCCCAAGCTCTAGTGGCAAGTCGCAACGACCCTCTTCCACTTACTTTGACGATGGAGTAACGAATACAATGATCAGAATTACCACCAACACGGCAATGACACCGTATAACTTGCACGCCTGTATAAACAAAAGCAGCACAAGACCGTTAATCCTCTCACGCTCCTATTTACTAAACCCCGTCACAACTTGCCTTTTTATTGCGCGCATTCACCGCGCGCGCTACTTGCTCTTCTCTTGCAATGTCTTGGGTAGCATTGTCCATCCGCTAACCAATAAGCACAAACAGCATCCACAATACGTTTGTCAATAAGCGTGCTCCAGTCAACACCAACGACGTCCTTGCTGCGTCACTTACGTTTCCAATATCATCAATCATAATGTTTTGCTCAATCACTTCGCCATTAATCGCATGCGCGTGGTTCTTGAGGCCCACCACGCCACCGTGGATCTGGTCCAAGAGCGCATCCTGTCGCGCCATATCATCGGCCCGACGCTGGTCGAATTGCTGCTGCGCATCCATGTTGCGGTAGTTCTCTCCGTTTTGGGGCATACTACTGGATAGAGTAGTGCAGTGCAAGATGGGCTCTCAGAAGGCCGAGTTTCGCGTTGTATGTGGGACGGTAGAGAGGTCGGCAGCCGGCTGGCTTCATTTCGTGTGCGCCACAGCAGACTTGACGCGGATTTTTGCGCCGATTACTAATACAGGGCTAGGCTGAGAGAGTTCCCACCCGTACGACGCTACGATCAAAGAAGATCTCACTTATAGTATGGTGCAGAAAGGGCGTGTTGGGCCTTCCACGACGAGGTTTAAAAAAAAGGCCTCCTTATAGTTGTCAGCTTGTGACTAAACCTATACTCTTTAAATTCCTCTGGTTAGGGTCATGACGGTCTTTTCCTTTTCCTTAAAAGGCTTTTATCAATTAAGGACACGTTTTACGAAATGGACACTACTTAGCAGGCAAGTGCACAGACTATTGTCATCGACGACTGAAAGAAACCGGAGAAGGGGATCATACGCTGCAGGGCCGGGTAATGTTTGCAGTGGCAGGTTCAAAGCCGAGCTACGCAGCAAGCTAAACTTCCTTACTTTAGCATGTGCGCAGCAATTTGATTTTTTTCGTGTGCCATTAATAAGTTGCGTTACTCTACCGTAGATAGCGCTTTCGTAGTCTTGCACATGAACACATATCGATAAATTGGCATGTAGCAAACAATAAAAATTGGAATAACATTAAGAGAAATTACTGGATGTGGCTACCCGCCTCTCGCTTTTGAATTACTACGGGATCTTCAGGAAGCATAGGAAACGTCCAACACCCACGCTTTCCATCGATACAACACTCAAGTCTCAACTTCATACAATAAATTGAGTGTCGCTGCTTCAGCTCTAGCCTTCCCCAGTCTTTCGAAGACATAGAGTAAAAACTTGCCTGTAATCTCCCAATTATGATCTCCTACATTCAAACACCAGTGACAACTTTGAGGGGCTGCAGGGAAGCACAATCAAAGCTGCAAGACTCACCTGTAAAATCGCAAAGACTACTAAATTCAGCCCATACAAGTGAAGCTCACAGCTCTTACTAGATCGAAACCTATCTATATCACTCGAAGTCACACGGCAATTTCTACGAACAAATGCGCACCACACATCGAGTGGGTAGACCCGACCATTTTTAATGCTCATGGAACACTGACCATTTGTCCTTCGTCTCAAAATTAATCATTTGAAGGTTGATAATGTCCTCGATCAATTTGACCTCGCAGTGGTAGGTATCCCCTCCTGGTCCGTATAGTTCAAACGGTTTCAAACCTTGCTTGCTCATTTCCGCTGCACTTGTTGGAGGCAAATTATTAAATGACTATTCAGCACTAACAGCAAGCGTTGTGCAATTAGTCAGTCATGTAACATCTCACCGATATGAAAAAAGTATCACTAACTACCATAACTCGGCTAAATAACTACTACACCGTCATAGCGACATTGTAGTACTATTATCAATTACGCACTTACTGCCGAGTGTGCGTTCTCATCACCGATCAATAAGTTTTGTATAATTAATTGGTTTTACCATTTGCATGACACATCCTATAACATATTATATCGCGGTAATTCAATACTTTTTTGTCGTTTGACGATTATAAGGATACAATGTCCGTGTGTAAATGTTATTCAGTCTGCTTTCAACGGTTAAATACATAAGTGATATCACCTTTTAACTTTGTAAAGACGTTGGCCACTCGTTTCAGTTCGGAGACATTGGGCATGCCAAGTAAGTTGATGCAGTACAAACGCTTTAGACGAATGCTAATTTCCTATTGGCCACGCGAATCCTTTTATGCGTCCGTAATCAGATAAGAGATTAAAGTATTTTTCATTTTCCAACTTGCTGTGGTCTTTCAATGGAATATGTGCTTTATCTAACTAAGAATCAGGATCACGCTATGGTCATAGGTTCGGGAAAAGGATTGGCTCTGAGGGTTGGGCCTAAGGGTCTTGTCAAAGAGCTTGTGACGGTCTACGTTGGGCTGAGTCTGGACCTTTCGAGGATCGGATGCGGTCTGATGGTTGTGGTGCTTTTGCTATAATTAATAAATAGTGGTACCGGCTGCTGTTTCTTAGTGCTTTGCACAATTCCTTTAGAGCTGGACGGACGAGGGGAACCCGACTGTTCAATAAAGACAAATCATATTTTTATTAGTAAATCTTTGAATCCTTGTAATTACTCTTCGAAAGATGCAAGTATATTTTGATATGCGGAAAGTTCCAAAAACACTCGCAAGAAAGCGTATTTGAGTTTTGAGAGCGTCTAAATCCTTTACCTTTTATGTCATACAGCTACAGAAGATGCCTTCTTTCGTGCTGAAAACACTAAATTTATTCGCGCTAGCTTGACAACCACTTTTGATTGATCCAATAGAAAGAACTCAAGGATGGGGTTGGCGATCCCATTTATCACCCTTTAAAGTCCAAGCTCAATATCTTCGGAAAGTACGACCCGTACACGTTTGGACCGGCCGTGTGTTTGCTGTGCAATTGACTCTTTCACGTTCGGTTCTTCCCTGTGCCACAATTTTTGTGTATACTTTCGCCGTGACGGGGAACCCGTAAAAATAGCAGCAAGTTCTTTTTTTATTATATTGTTGTTCTTTAGCTTAATCACTCACCCTTTTTAGCTTGATTGATAATTGGATTATCTACGTTCGATGTGTCCATATATCGCAATTGATACTGTCAACTACCAGAAAGTATACAGACATTGAAAGACAGAGTTTAAGCACATTAAGCTTTTTCTCGAAATATAAAAATGGGTTAGTAAATCGGCATCCCACTTTTCTATTATCTCTTCTACAAGAAATAACCTGCTTCTCCCTATGGTCATGTGGTCCTCTCGCTGTTTTTCAAGAACCACTGTAGCAGTAATTACTCCATATACTTCACTCTGTTGGAACATTGTGTGTCTATGGAAGAAGAGTGTTTACAGCTAGGTCCGCTGCACAATTGTCGCTCTTTTTTTATTTTAGGCTTCACCCACTTAATATCAAAGTATAATATGCTGTACATTATATAGAGGGCGTGAGAAATTCGATTGCGCTTTATACATAAGGCCAGCTCACAAGCGTACAAGTGTTTTTTTCTAAAAAAAGAAGCTTACATTTACAGGTCGGCGTCTCTAATCCTACGTCTACATTTTTGTTATCTAATCAACACAGAACTTTCTTTCAAATTGTCGCAAATATAAATCTGTAAACACAAGTAGATAGAGGGAAATTTTGCTCAGGTCTATTTTTTAAGTACACAGTACCTTCTGCAGTCATTCTTGCTTTTTGAGCGCGTGAAGCTGAAAATTTACACACAAGCTAATTTTAACACCATACAAGGAGTAACTACGAGTTGCGCATAGCCTTCAAAACTTACTAAGAAAACTAATAATAACGACAATGATGTAGAAGATTCAAAATGTATCTCGTATTTGTTGGCCAAAGCTAAGAATCATATATCCTCTCAATGTTCGCAGTGAGTTGAGGATCAGTCGAGGTTGTTAGGTTTATTGCGAATGTTTGCATTGTCGCCAATACAACATTGTTGGTAATGCAATGGAATTGTGAGCTCAATAAATTGCGTTCGTACTGTTCTCGTTAGCTCATATGTTCATGTTGCCCCGCTACTTAAATTACTCGCGTCAACACGACAGCCGGTTAATCTTTCAGAGATAATACTGATGAAAGCATTGAATAGCGGACGCTATCTTTACAATCAAGGTGAGACCTGTCCGTGAAGCAATACGTCACGATAGTGAGCAGGTTGCGCGCAAAAAAATACATTTCGAGACATGTTTTTTTCGATGCAACCTTCTCACATCATAAGAAAAATTGGCGTGGGCGATTACATATAGCCAAACTTTTGTATGAAAGATTGTTCCGATTGCAAGGTACTTGAAGTCCAGGTATTAAAAAATACGTATAAACCCTAAAACAAGATTGAGTGCAAATAAAGGATTTATCGGTAAGCCCAAGAAGACCGTACGATCTCAAATGAAGCGGTCTTTGAGCTTCGATCCATTGTACGTTCGACGCTTTATAACTAGAAATAGTGACCGGTCATTTACCTAAAGATCGTGTTTCTTTCTGAACGCCTCATCTGTGCAATGTGCTAGTGACCCCCCGTTACACCTGGCGATACTTTTCAATCAATCCTACGCTCAATGCCTACCGAAACTCTTGCAAATATTTCGGAAAATAAAATCACCTTTCAGTATCGGCTATATGCGGACTCAGAAATGACTGGCTTTTATGGGTGGCCGCACTTGCCGCTTTCCTGCTGCCATGCAGCCGGAATGAGTCTTGGTGTCCGAGTTTACAAGTAAGGTTCATACTTGGAGCTCAGGCAGAAGGCAGCATGCGCTACCCCGGCGGAGGCAACTATTGTAGAGTTCTGAATCCAAATGATTAAGCGCGCGTGGCGTTTGCACTCTCTTACTCGAGAGGCAGAGTCAAATCCGGTTCTCATTCTACACTGGTGCATTCGTAAGCTGTGAGCACGAGAGAAATAGCATAAAGCAACGTTCCTTACGATGACTTTCGGGATCCACCAACGCTCACACTTTCTTGCCTACCAGCAAGATCTTATTGAAGAAATCATGAATAAAAAAGTTGATTGTCTCCTTTATCAGAGTGTCACTTTTTTAAGATAGGTAAAGTGACTATGCTCTAGGATTATTCACACCGTACTCAGCTCATTAATTTGCATGCAGCAGCAGCAGAAGAGGCAATTTAAGTTGCCCTTCAAGAAGAGTACAGCACCATCGCTCCTCTAAGGCGCTGACTCGGATCTACTCACTTTTAAGATTTATACATTACCGAGCATAGTATCATTGGCTGCTCTAACTGTGGTAAACAAAGGCACAATTCGTGCCTGTCTTGAAGAAGACGACGAAGTGGATCTTTATAAAGCTTTAAATGGCTGCTGGCGATAGCCGCGCCGGGAAATACTGGTCACCAGTAAATGCAAATCGCCAATGTAAAGGAAGGCCTTAGTCTTTAAATTGAGCGTTTGTGGTGGGTACACACCATGAAGACGTATCTGTTCAAGAATGACAAATTTTAAAGAAGAGGAAAAACGCAAAGGAATGCTTGACGTACACACAGGTGTACAAGGATATAAATCGCCATCTAAGTCTTGATAGACTCTGTGCGTCGCAAACTTTTACACGCCATCAAACGTTTGAAGCCGACTTAAATCGTTTGATTGATGTTGTAAGAGATGGAAACGCGAGTAAGTCCCTCTGATTCGGCAGGCTAACGCAACCGTTTAAGAGATGTGTAGAATAAAACAAGTCTTGTTGTGTAGTTTTCGAACTTTGAAAACACAGAAATCTTTCAACTCTTGACAAAGACAACGATGATCTAATATTGGGCATGCCGTGGCCGGAAATCACGACTTTGATCGTTTGGCGGGGCAAGGCCGTCGCTTCATGTTGCACCATTCCGCGTAGTGGGGCCGCGATGAGTCGTGATTCCTTCTCTTGTGAGCGTCCATTTCTTTCGAGTTTTAACCTGGGCAAGCGTATGCTCAAAAGACTATAAGAGGTACTGAAAAGGCTGAATGTGATGTTGTTCATCAGCGGGTAGCCAAGATCTACTGGTAGCAATGGTTGCCGGAGAGAGCAATATAGCTCCACAGATGATCTAGTTAACCGCCCATTAAACACTATTAAACGCGTTGTTAGCATAGTTTTGCAAGCAGATTCTAAATCCGCGAATGATAGAGGCTCACTAGTGCACCGTTAAAAGCGGGCATCTTAAATCGACTCAGAATGAATAAGGATATGATAAAGAAGATCGATTGCTTTGTATCACAAACCTCTCCGTAAATTAAAAAGAAGCCGTTTTACGGGGACAATTGACAGTGCAGCTTATTGTAGGGGTGTATGACAGTTCAGCGAGTCGTTGTGTAACAGCGTGTAGGTATCTGCTCTAGGCACCGCCAAATGCGTCAAAGGTACAGAACACCAAGAACTAAAAGATATCGAGTTCTAAGCTGAATTATAGAGATGTATTTTGATTCTTGAAAATAAAGACGCATCCTCCTTGCTTTATACAAAGATATCGTTTTGATCAGCCTATACAGCGTCCGTTGTACCTGAGCTTACAAATTCTGAAGGGTGCCTATAATTATTCGCGATAGGAGTAAAAAGATATGGTGTCCGGAGAGACCCAGGCAAAAATAGAGGAGTAATACTAGATCATGCTCTCAATAAGCTAAACAGAGCAATAATACTTTTACAAACACCCGTTTCGTGCTGCTTAACGTCTAAGGTGTACGTTTTATAGACACTGTATTTGGTGGATGGCTACAAATTAGTAAAACAAAGGAGCCCTTACGGCGTTCAGTTCATGGTATGCGAGTGACCAGTGATGTCGCAAGAGCTATCGAGCGCCCGGCGAAATATTTGCATTTGATCATGAGATCGCTCTCACTGTAACTGCTTCTATTGTTTGTCTATAGCCGCCAAAAAGAACTTGTTCGGTAGTGGGCACCCATTTAGGCTACCTAAGGCAGGTTTTAAAGTGATAAGAATCGACAGTCTTACACCAGCGCTAGAAAATGTGTCTTTGCAGCCGAAAAACTCATGCTGTCCGCTACATTGTAAGCACCCGTGGAATATAAACAGACCTTAAAAATTAAACGACAACCTTGGTTGAACCACGCAATGTTCACAGCAGAAATTACGGAAGTGACGTGACCTAGTCAGCAACTTGGACACGTACAGTGAGTCTTGCAATGCTTCTGTCGGATGGATTTAGAATGAGTGCTCTTTAATCCAGCACTATAATGCTTTAGTAGCATCAAGGAAGGCTTTCATCAGCAACTTGTTCGAGCTTTGTCGGGCGTTACAGAAGGCGTTTAGCTTCATGTGAAATGTGTAACTAATCCATTCGGTGCGCGTTATCGAAACACGATGAGGATGGCAATATGCAAGTCGCCTCGTCCCATCTCCAGCATCTTAATCCTACAGCACGGAGCTTTCCTGTTTATGACAAGAAGTTACTTGCCTTTAGGTATGCTCACTAGAAAAAAAAATCGTTTGAGTTTCAAGCTTTTTATCGTCTGTCTAGCCATGCATTTGTGAATAATGCGATAAACACGCTTCACTTGTCGTACAAAAAGGCATAACAATTGCCTTTTTTGCAAGAATATGCCCTCAACGTTGTATCTTTAACAACTAGACTATAAGTCGGCTCATATAGGCAGGGGTACAAAGAAGCTCTAATGACTAAAAATTCCGTCATATATATTTATAACTAATCAATCCAAAGTCTCGATCGCAATATATCGTCGCAGGTGAAGATGGCAAAGCCAAGAGGATAACACTTTGGAAGCGATCCTAGCTGTATCGCTAAAAATGACCAATATACTTGCTCTAACTCACGGAGACCAAGCTGATTCAACCCACGTCATTGATGCAAGCGATAGCGAACTTAAATAATATATACTTTGGATACGTACGATACGATTGCTTGAACCAGGCCACAATATACATGTGGATCCACATGTATAAGTGGGTGACCAAGCACGCCAATACTGGCAGAGGACCAGGCCCCTGGCTCATGCATATAAATTCTGCGAATACGGGCGGATTGTCGGAAGTCCATAAGCCTCGCCTTTGTCTTTGGCTTGCCGTAGAGTAATGACAACACATGTAGTGACACCTGAGCAAATTAGTGTGGTGTGCTTCTCAGGTGTGTTCAATGATCGAAGTTACCAGCGCAGCGGTCGAAGCTCGCACTTGATCGCCGTCCTGAGCGAGGTTCGCTCACTCTTTGGAAAACGTGGTGTCCGAACATGTGTTAGAGAGCATGGCGCCGAGCAATAAGCTCAGTTGCCTGGCGCACCATAAAGGGCTTTCCAAATGCCCCTCATCGCATTGCCTTCAAAAAGGCATTTATATTGTAAAGGGCCGTTCTTTACCCTTTGCTGGCTATGCGCACGCTTCTAGTACCGTATCGAATCTTGTAGAGCTTTACGAGGCTCCGTAAAAGCCAGAAGGCAAGGGTGGCTTACATCAAGTATTGATACGCCCTTGGGTATTATCGCCACCAGGAATAATATTCTGGAACTGAATGAGCCTACAGGGTGTTACAACCCGAGCCTTAGCGACATTGGACGTAGTAAGTTACATTTATGAGCTTAATTTACAATTTGTTCATTTTTGGTCGAAGACAACTGACCTCTGAGGTGGACTTTGGATTAATGCAATGGAAACGTAAATATTAGCGCAAGTTTGGATATACTCCTTCCATGCCTCAACGTGCTTTAATTAAGCCGTGAATATGTGGAATTGACTTCAGTAACTTACGTCCTGGTCCTTAATTTTTATGACTTCTTTGAAAAAGGTCTACAAGATTTGGTGGTAGCCATCGAATCTGAAGCTTTTGTGTTCATACGGACGAGTACTCTTGCGTGTCGATTGAGTTTGACGACAAGTCAGATATTTGGGGGGGGGGCGCAATCTCAAGCGATAAAGGTATCGAACGACATGGTCGCTAATCCGAAACTTTTCTTTCGCCTTCGTTTGCAGAGTCAGGCAAATGCTCTCCAGGGTGTCTGCGACAAATTTAATCGTAGGTCTATGAAACCCCAAACTACGCATGTGATGCGAGAAGTGGAAGACTCTTTCAAAGCTTTTCTTGATAGAGCAGCTCTTTAGTAGGTGCACGCTAAGGTTTCCTGTCTACGACGCAGCGGCATAGCCTTCGTTGCAGGCACACTCTTTTTTGCAGAGGTAGTCTTTGTTGTAGGCGCAACTTTAGGCACGAAGTATGAAACCGTTGCGGATGCATCTTTTGAAGTCAAAGAAATTTTAATAGATTTTGTGTTGGTAGACCCATTTGGCCAATTGTCTTCTTCAAATTGGTATAACAATGACCAAAAAGACTTTGCTGTCTATTTGGTCATTATTATATCAATTTGCCCTCGCGTATAAAAGTCCGAGAGAAATGGATGACACTCATTCCTCGTCTTTTGGATAGTAATTGAGTCGTAGTAAAAAAAATATAGCACATGTTTTCGTGCTAACCCTCAAAGAAATTTTACAAATAATAGTAGCTTCTGGTGCCTGACAGGTTTTTCTATCGCAGATGCCATATTGAGGTCCTTTATACGATATTGGGTCGGATACAGCTCCTGCCTCAGAATTAATTTCAAAGCTTGGGAAGAATGACTCATAAGATCAAAAAGATATTATTTAATAAATAAGCTCTCAAACTGGTATCTAAAAAGTGTCATCTTGAGAGTGGGAAAAGTAAAAGCTTGTCCGCCGGAAGACTGTGTGTTTTCCTCAACGCCACCTCTGTGCAAGGTGCTGTGTGCCGCAGTATTTCTGACGTCGACAAACTTCACAAATCGGTTGCCCTAATCCTTTGTGTTCCGGCTGCCCACCTACTAATTTTTTTTAAAGAGCTGATCGCGGCCACCGCATGTGTCACGCATTATGTACGTGATTTCAGGATCAGTTAGGTTCATAAAAAAACTTTCAACGTATTCTCTGTATGAACTTTGGCGCAATAATCATAGCAGGGTACCGAATAGTTTTGATATCGACCACGGTCAATAAATATCTGCTTAAGGAAATATGCCCGTCGTAAAACCGTACAGTTACTTAAATGCTGTGTGAACATTGGCATAGAAAAGACTGGATTTGCGCTCCGTTCAGTGGAGATGTTTGTCATGTCGGTGCAGCTATGGAAAGGATTATCAGATTGCATGAAACGCAAGCATTTGCGTTCGACCAACTCGAAACTCCTCATGCATGTACCGCATCTTTTTTCATGCACGGTCGACGAGGTATCTTACCTCGGACCGTGACAATTTAAATTGCAATTCCGGCATCGCATATTTTGAGTGGACTCATCTGTATACCTTCTCCCTGCAATCTATGTTTTTGTACACTAAAAAACTTATGGCTGCAATATTCTTTCACGATTTGCTTTTGCTATAGTAGACAAGGTTGTAAATCTATACTGCATACTTTCTCGATTGATCAAGCGAAATCGTCGCTGACAAGCATGCCCATGACTTTAGGTCACGACATTTCACGTCTGCAGTCGCAAACGCAGGAAGGCATAATGATCTGCACCTCGTATGCCAACAATGCCTACGTGTGCATAGACTTCAAAAAAAAAATCAGCCACTCTTAGAAAGAGCAAGGGAGATGAGAAATGATATTCCGGATTCCCTAGCTCTCGGATTTCTCGTCCGACTTCTTTTGCCTACAATTCTGGAAATGTAACCCATGAACAGCTCGCCTTTCATCATTGCCATTTTGCAATTTGCGTACCATCCACCCATTCTCGAAGCTTCTACTTCACCATGTCTGTGTCAAGTTCCCCTGATTCGTGCGTAGCGATCACTTTCAACGCATTGCTTACAAATCCCTTCGTGACTCAGTGCTCTGAAGATGCGGCCTATTCGTTTACGACTCTCTCACAATTAACAGATGAGCAAGTCGATCGTATGTGCGCATCCACAGCCTGCCAGAATTTTGTGCAGGATGTTCAAGCTCTCAACATCACCGAGTGCATTCTCCCCTCGGGCATCCGCCTCCAAGGTGACCTTCTTGGATATGTGACAAACCAATGCAACGATACTACGTGGACCAACAATGGCAACCCTACCAGTCAAAGTGACACTCAAACTAACGGCACTGCTGCGCCGACTACTGCCCCGACTGTTGTCCCGACGGACAGTCCTACTACCCCCAACACTGCTACTCCAACTTCTACCACAGAGAGTCCTACGACCCCCAGCACTGCTACTCCGACGTCTACCTTAGAGAATTCTACCACCCCCAGCACCGCTGGTCCAGACCAAGAAGCTACTCCTACCGCTAAAAGCCCCACTACTTTTGCCCCCTCGTCCGAGGATGTATCCCCCACAACAACTACCGATGCACCAGAGATTTCATCGCCATCTACGAGTTCAACGTCGTCGGGCTCGAGAGTCGCGGCGTCATGTATGGGTCGGGCGCTGAGCGTTATCTCGCTAGGTGCAATGGCCGTCGTAACCTACTACATGTAGCGTCATGACCCCATGCGATATCAATATAAACACCTCTGTTGCTTAAAGCTCTTCTACGCTAAACATTGTGTCGAATAAGGTATTTTCGTATATTAGAGTCCGAGAATAAGAGGTGCTATCTGATACGTTAATAGATTATGCAATTTCAATAAAAACCAGATGTATTGCATTGGAATTGCTGCATTGCACTGTCTATTGGTGCAAGCATTGTATCCTTTAGAATGACGAAACACCGCATACGTGTACACGTGTGGCTTGGCAAATCAATCATGAAGCCACGCCCTTGAGCATTGTTCGTCTGCGGAAAAATTATGCGACGGAGTGAGCTGTATTCGAGTGTGCGTAGCCTTTTGGCCCCGGGGACTCGTTGGCCCACTCCCCATGGTGACTTTCAAGATCAAGATGGCAAGGCAGTCTTGATGTTAGTTTGCAGAATAGCCGACGTGCGATTGGCTATAAAGCTCATCGACTTTGTGTATCCGCTCACGGCTAGTTTTTGGGCAGTAGACACCCGAAGACATCACGTCATTATGGACGCTTGCGACTATGGCGTTCACCCATCCGTGCTGCTCCGTCTGATGAAGTGTGCTCGAAAGTGTACGCTCAACATGGTCGCCCCAATGTCGATGCTAGACATCGATGGTCTCGATGCACTGGAGGTTGCAATCAAACAAGGACATGGCGAATTGGCCTCATGTTTGCTTGGGGAACGAGAACCGGCATCATACTATGACTCATTTTGCAACCATTATCCACTTGAAGTACTTGAGCTCGCCATTGACTCCATCAACGAATCGTGTGTAGGCACCATCCTCACTAATAAACGTGTCCGACGGGCTTTACAGCCAGGAGCAACGGAGAAGATCAACGCGTCCATGCGGTCGATGCAGCGCCAGAAGTCGCGAAAGAGACTATTTAATTTATTCACGTGTGTGGGTGCTGCGGTGCGCTGCAATATGCAACAGACTATACAAACTTTGCTACAGATAAACCCGAAAGAGACTCGCCAAGCTGTGTGGTATGCCGTATGCACACTCAAATTAGAAGCACCAGAATTAGGTGCGCAATTGTCGACCGAGTTGAAGCGAATGGCAAATATTTATTTTCTAGACAAAGTGTGGCCTCAAGTTGGTGTATTCATACTGCACCGAAATCGAAATCTTGTGGCTAGTGCGAGAACGGAGCGCTCGCTATGGCAGCGAACTCGACAATTGTGGCAGCGCAGTCGTCGAGATTTGAAGGCACCAGCCTCGTTACACCCGTTGGTGGCAATTCCGCACGAATTGTTTTTCCGAATTCTGATTTTTTTACTGCCATCTGAGACGGCTAAAATTAAAAAGTCTGCATTTTTAGTTGCTTTTTAGCGCACATAATGACCATAATAATATATACTTAATAGTGTGTGCATTAAGTTCGTCCAAATGCTGTATAAGCTGTGCTTCTCACTCAAGGACACGATGCTCGCGCTCCGCTAAACATTGTGATAATAGGATCTGATCAGAGTAATAATCGTGGATATTAGCAAAGTTTCAAATTAAAAAAACTTGCCACGTAGAGTTTTGTACATGTAAAGATAGTCCACTCGTCATTTTTTTGTACATAGGCCTAGAGTGCATAGAATTGTGACATATTATTGACGTAAAGGTTGGAATTACGATGTCGAGCGTAGCTCTTTCCATTCTGTCGAAGAAAAGTTCTTAACAACATTGTTGTCGTCCACACCAGTTTGCACTGTGGATGCAATTGCAGCGTTAAAATCGTACTGTTGACGAACATCTTAAGGTTGCCAATACCATTACAAAAAGTCAAAATGCGGGTTGCGACACGTGTGCAATCTCAATCCTCATCGATGTGTCGCATAATTGTACTCAAATAACTATTGAAAAAGCCTCGGCAGTTTGTAATGGATTGGTCCGGCTTTTTCTGGACAGTTACAATCCTACAACTAGCCAGTGTTGACGCAGCTAACGGGCATTTCCACACTTGCTATCTACCCGCAACAATACGGGAATGAAGGTCCAGTTATTCACTTTTGCCACCATGGCGGCTTTGGCCTTGACAAACACTCACGCGCAAACACTCGGCGAGAGCATGGTCGCTGGTAATGACATGTTTCCGGAT
Source organism: Plasmopara muralis (assembly GCA_003676415.1). Taxonomy (NCBI): domain Eukaryota; phylum Oomycota; class Peronosporomycetes; order Peronosporales; family Peronosporaceae; genus Plasmopara; species Plasmopara muralis. The sequence goes on along the minus strand of RCHQ01000087.1, from coordinate 27,676 downwards.
GACACGACGCCTTCGACGGCACAAGACACGACGTCTTCGACGAATGATCTCGCAAACTTAAACACCACAGACACTGCGTCTTCGTCCAACCTAAGCGAACAGGTCGGGACCAACGATCAAGACGACGGCAATGACAGTCCCACGACAGCTCCCTCAGATACACCCTCGTCGACGCCCGACAACGATGAGAGCAGCAGTACCGACAATAGTGGTCCTGTGGCTCCCCCAAGCAGCGATGCAACACGTCCTGCTCTTGCTGTTGGCGCCACCGTGCTTGCAATTGCCGTAGCCATGATGTAGCCACAGTCGTGACTTGTTTCTCGATTTTTCTTTTTTTTTTAAATATAAATGTCTTTTATTTTGTACTCAACACAACTAATTCCACATTGTACAACTGAAAATCTCCCACTTATCCGCTAAAATCAAACGAGCCGCACCGATTCAGCCGTAAAAAGTCATCATCATCTTTCGTCTCGAGAAATCCCACTTGTGGCGTTGCAGACATGGGTGAAAATGCTTTAGAGCTCGCTACGGACGCAATATCGTCATCTTTTCGCTGCCGTCTCTTCTTTACTTTCTGTTGCGCTTCCTTGTCCACCATCTGGGAGATCACGTCCACCATGTCTGTATCAAGCGGAGCCGCGGATGCACGCAACGCAATTTCAATCAGTTTAGCATGATTTTTCTCCTCGTATTTAAATTTGCTTTTCAATTCTTTGCGTTTTCGCGTTGGAAACAAAGTTGCCATCATAGAAAAATTGGGACCCACTTGACTAAGACAATAATAAAATTGCTTGGTCTCTTCCTTGCTCCAACGTCTCCCAGGTCCGTTTGAAAGCGACGTGCTATCGCGCCAACTTGGATGTCGAGGTGGGAGTCGAGTGCTTTCTTCAATGCTCTCTTCACAAAGGGCCAAGTCGTCGCCCAATGTTATTGTACTTTCCACAACTACCATTTGGCCATCAATAATTTGCACTTGTGGCGTGACAAACGAACCGGCAAATGCCACTGGTTCCGACGACATAGAAAGTGTACGCACGCGATTAAGTGCGTTCATATTTGAGAATTGCGATGCGCTCTCTCCTGTCCCGTCCAAAGTGTCCACAATACTTTCCTCACGTTCGTGAAGCTTCCTGCGACTTCCTTTTGGCACAGTCAGTGCCAACTCGCCCATTGTCATTTGAGACGGCTCCTTCTTGAGCAATTCTTCCATTTTGCTCCGAGAGAGGATGCCACTACCAATTCCAGTCACAAAAGTAGAGACAAGAGACACATTCGGGTTGCTGCATTTCTTGCGGATTGTTTTTGCCTTCTCCTGAGGCTTGACGTTGTCTTGAAGCAGCGACTTGGCCCACAAAGTTGCTCGTTCCCGTGCAGGGACATAGATCTAATGGTACAGGACCGAAAATAAGCTATCTCATCACAGCCTACACTTTTGGACAAAGAGCACCATCAACTTACGTTCGTTTCGTCTTCTGGCAAATCAAGATCATTCGAATCATCATTGCGTTCGTCCTCGGGCTCACTCGTCGAGCTGCTCGTGTTGTCCGTCTCCCCGTACCTTAAACGCGTTGTCCGTTGCCTTGACGATCGACGTGGTGGACGATCGGAGAAATGACTTATTGTCGCTTCTATGGTCTTCTGACGCTTGGCCGACACCACGTGCTTTTTAGTTGCTGCTTTTTTTCTCGGTGGTTTTCGTGCAACTGTAGACTGATTGGCCAGCTGGATGTTTGGAAGTTGCTTGCTTGGATCCGAGGACGATTTTCCACCCAATAATAATGGGGACGCTGAACTAGTTGGATGACGCAAACGCTGCAGCCGTCGAGGGGACTGATGCGGCTTAATGTCCAGCTTCCGTACCCTTCGCTGCTTTCTTGCGTCTTGGGGACCAATAATTGGGGAGCTACCAGTATTTGTAGCATTCAAACGTACCCCTGACGAACTTCCAATATTTGTGCCGTATGGACGTATCCCTGGAGAGCTGCCAAGACTCCCGGCACGTGGACGCACGACCGGACTGGCGCGATATAGTGGACCTGCTGACGTAATCTTCGCTAGCCTTTCAGGACATTGCTGCACCGGGAGCACCACCGGAGAGCGCACAAGTGGCAAAAAGCGTGTTTCATGAGTCTTGAGCCCACTCGGCAAAGTTGTCAGGTGTGTGCCGTTCTGGGTGATCGTGCCTGTCGACTGGTCCTGACTCGAAAACGAAGCCCTGTTGACGATACCTGTAGCCTTTGCTGCATTTGTCATGAGTGTTGTGGGTTTAATTTCCGATGACTTGAAATCAGAGACGGTTGAGCCCTTTACCGTAACACCTCTGGATGTTGGATCTACTGATCCTGCAGACTTTTGAGTACTTGACATTGATTTCTTTTCTTGAGTCACGAATAACTTGTCTGGAGTCTATAGCAACAATTAAACATGAGCATTTATACAATAAAACGCTCTTAATATACATTCGCACTTCTTTTGGTTGTAAAACGTCTGCATCTTGAGAAGTGTTCCTCTCTAGAGTCGCTGGACGGCTCCCTCGGGGTGCTGGAAAATATGGAGACGACATGAGCAATCTGGTTGTAGCAGAGGTTTCAATAGAATTTGAAGACTGCTACACACCATTCGGCGGCTTTGCGCGTGGAGCGATAGACCCTCGTGACGGCTTGCGAGCCTTGGTTTTGACCAGCAGCGGCACTCGTGAAGCCATCTCGAACGATACGAGAAATGTATGGTAAGTAGGATCGTGTTTTTTGATTGGAGGAAAGTGCCGACAATATGCGATTGGCTATAAACCTCTACCACTCGAGCCAATCCCAATTGGTCAATGAGCAATAATAGCGGATTGGTCACCGTCCGCTCCCTTTGTACTCACTCATTCAAGCGTGAAGAATGTCCGATCCCGTGGCCCGTGCACGTGAAATTGCAGCACGGTTGGCCGCTACGGCCATTCCAGGTGGTGATGCATTGGGTAAGCGCAAGAGCCGCTGGGAGGTGTGTCGTCATGTATATTTTCATTTATAAATTGAGAGAGACTGTTTTGCTAAGTTATTATGACCGATGATTGGGTGTCAAACGATAGGGGGACGGTACGTTCTTAAAAGGTTCTAAATGGTACATGTGACGTCATTACTTGAGCAATTTCTTGTTTGTTGCAGTGGATAGTAGCGGACGCCTTGCACCGGGTTTGGCCGCGAAGAAACGTAAAAAAGTGTACATTCCAGTGGACAAGTACCCGGACATCAATTTCATTGGGCTTTTAATTGGCCCTCGTGGCTCGAATCAAAAACGAATGGAAGACGAATCAGGTGCCCGCATTTTAATCCGTGGTAAAGGGTCGTCCAAGGATCCAACGGGGGATCCCGATGAGAATGAAGAGCTCCATGTGCTAATCACAGCCGATACGGACGAGTCGTTAGCAAAGGCTCAAAGTGCGGTGGAAGACATTTTATTTAATCCACAACAAGCTTTAAAATTAAAGCAAGAACAATTGCGTCGAGTTGCAGAACTCAATGGCACGCTTAATGACAATTACGGGGGCAATGACACGGTTGGGAGTGGGTTACAAACGGGGTCAAGTACTGACCAATCGTCTTTTGACATGAAAGTCCCGCGGGATTTAGTCGGGTATATTATTGGTCGAGGTGGCGAAACCATTCGGGACTTGCAATTGAAAAGCGGAGCCCACATTCAGATTGTTCGTGAAGAAGAAGGCGCGCCGCAGACTGCCGATCGGTTTGTGAATATTACGGGAAACCAGGACACGTTGGCACAGGCGCAAAAATTGATTCAAAATCTGATTGACGAGCGACAGCAAAATCAGAATGCTGGGGCATTTCGGGAACGGGACGACCGGGACCGAATGGCACGGTATGGAGGCATCAATCCGGATGGGACGGATTCTGTCGAGATTTTGGTCCCGAACGAACGCGTAGGTCTCATCATTGGACGTGGGGGCTGTACGATTAAAGCAATTCAACAGCGTACGGGAACGAGCGTGACTATCCCGCAGACGCCCGACCCGAATAATCCCGAGATGCGTCTGATTACGATTCGCGGGACCGCTGAAGCGAAAGAAGCCGCGAGATTTGAGATTCATTCGTTAGTGTCTGAAGAGCCAGGACAACGTCATGGCTACGGAGCAACTGCAGGGTCAACGATCTACATGCAAGTACCCGATGATCGCGTTGGTGTGATCATTGGGAAGCGCGGAGAGACAATCAAGGGCATTCAAGACCGTCATGCGGTTCGAATTCAGATTCCACAGGTCGCCGACCCGGGTTCCAACCCACCCGTCCGAACCATTTCGATTCAAGGCCCGACCCAGAGCCTGACTGTTGCGAAAGAAGAAGTCGATATGGTGATCTTGCAAGGTGCAGGAACCCATGGGTACGGGACGGGCCAATACGGCGGGGACAATAATTACGGACAGGTCGGAACCTATAGCCAGCAACAGTATGGGACGTATACTCAAGACCAATACGCTTCGTACTACCAACAACAAGGGCAACAAGGGCAGTATTATCAGGACGCTTCTGCAACAGGAGCTGTTGCAAATGGGGACCAACCGGCGACGGCAACAGCTGATCCAAACGACCCGAACGCTTACTGGAATGGCTACTATGAATACGCCGCGTATTATGGCGTCGACGCTGCCAATGCAGCGTGGGGAGTGACGGGGGCGGCTGCTCAAGCGAGTGCAGAAGCGTATCAACAGTATCAACAGCAAGGAGGGGCGACCGCAGGTGAAGCGGCAGCCGCGACAGAGGCCACCGCGCCGGCCGCGGCTTCGAGCGACATTCCTGCGACCACAACGAGTGTCGACCCCGCAAGTGACACCTCTCAGGTTTGTTACGTGTATATTTTGTGTATGTGTTTTGAGAGGTATTCCTCTGGCACTCGAGCTCAATGCTTTGATCGTACGTGCTCGTCATGTCTGGCATTTGGTCCAATGGCCGAGTGTTGTGGGTGATGACGAGCATAAGATGAGGAAGCATTGATTAAGCTCTTGGTGATGGGTTGTTGGTAATGGTTTGTTCCCTGTCTTGGTGTCTGGTCCTTGTTTTATTTACTTGCTGATCTAGCAGACGCAAGGACCGCCAGGTACGGCGTAAGACTCGATCATTTTGTGGAATGTGTACGACTGGACGATTGGAGAAGAGGTCAAGTGAAATGGTTGACGTACAGGAAGAGGTGGGGGACGAAGGAATGGAGAGAGGTAGTAAGGACACACAAGACGTGGTATGACGAATACAATAGCAGTCGCAATTCTGGGAGGGATAGCGCGAAAGGATGTTTGTGTCCCATATGGGACTTTTACACTGAAGACTCGAATCCAATGGTTTGCATTTTAAATATTGTCGTTGCTTAAGTATTTGAGCAATTTGAGTCTAACACAAGCACCTCGCGCACTCTGACGTCGCGACTTGCTGCCACGTATACGTTGACAGCACTCAGCAATTCCACACTAGCTCAGCTGGATTGAGTCGCCTTTTAACCCTTTACCACGAACCTCAGTGTCGTCCAACTCGAGCGTCGTTTTTAATGTCCAACTATTACATTCATTCAACGTCAACTAGGAGCTCGTATTTTACCGATATTTTTTTTGCCTGGTATAAGATCGATCTTGTACCTTACTTTTTCCTCTGGTAAGGTCTTGATGACACACCACTTATATGTAGAGTACATGATTCCTCCGGGATCTCCAAATCACGGCGCAACGTACGATGCTTAAATGGCTGATTCAAGGTATTTTCGTCTAGATCGAGGGATTTCGTAGCATTCCCTTGAGGTGTTTTTGCCTTATGGAACACCGCTCGGCAGCAGAGAAGGCGGCTATCCCATAGACCTATAGGAGCCAGCAATTCGTTGAAGCAGTGCGACCTGCTCGTTCAATAAACATGGGAGGATTAGTGTCTCTATCCTAGAGCTTTTGCAAGGAGTTGATACCCGTGTGGGCGTCGGATCAACTACATTTGCTAACAGGTGGGATGTTGTCACACAATACGTTGCGTAGAGGAAATGTGCAGGAGGACGCATGATCTTTGGGAGAACGAAATATTTTCGACGTGTGCAATAAATTGGAAAGAGTGATGAATTTCATACAATAATTATCCTATTTCTGTTTTACGTATAGTTCTGTACTGAATTATTAATTATCAGGGCAGGCAATTCTTATACTTTGCTCCGTACATAAGTAATAGGCCATAATAATTAGTTTTCACCGTACATGTCATTACAGAGAGTAATGCCTCGTATAGTACTTGCGTAAGTACTACGATGCAGTCCGTACCGAGTCTACCACGAAATTTTCAATCGACTGGTGATGCAATCTCAATAAATTGCAAAATGAGGGAATAATGAAGTCAACTGCGACATTTGTCAGTGAGTTGGCTCTTTCGTCGGTCTTCATTTCATTCAGGCGAAGCTTCACAAATGACCGCACTTGAGTCGCGTGCTGAGTCTTTGATCGTGAAGTTAAGGAGTCTTCGTGCACCATGACCCAGCCTCCTTCTTCCGTCGTTAATTGCGCAAATCCCGACGCAGGGTCTTCAATCAACCACTCGGAATGAGACTCGGCTAATGCTACCAGACCGGCAGCCGTCGGAAGGCGCTTGATGACCGAGTGGACTTCGAGACTAACGTTGGCACTTGTACCAAGTGGCACACTATGACGAGCAACAAGCGAAATCATGTTTGCAGTACTTTTACTTGACAAAGTACTGCCTTTCGTCACGACTCCCATTAGATTCACAGCCTTCCACACCGCTTTCGCCGTGGCATCCTCGCCAAACGGTAGCAAGCGGGCGTGCCTGAATTCGACCGCAGCGGCATTGTCGAGTACTCCATCATGGCAAATCTCCACCTGCTCAAACGTACCTTCTACTCCATGTGTCGGACGCGCTACGTTAATGATGAGTTCCATTTCAAAGGAGCGTGCATTGATTCGCCTTTCCAGCATATAAAAGACGCGGTCATGGTTGACACTCCATTGTAGATTGCGCATCTTTTCAAAGCGAGAGGAAGAAGCCAAGCTTGATGAAGTGTCACACAATTCCCTCAGTTGAGACGCTGCCGTTACAAGCTCACGCTGTATCATGTCCGACGCGCGTGCATACGACTGAAGCTCACGCTTCAAACGTGCATTCTCGCAACGTGCTTTCTCGCATTCTTGTCGTGCAATCATGGCCACGGATTTCCACATTTTTTGATTCGCAAACGACTTTCGCGTCGCGTTGCGCCGATTCGCTTCCATGTGTAAGAAAATGATACGCGTCTCTAAGGCTTCGGCTTCGCAGCGAAGACGCTGGAGCTCTTGCTTGCGGCGTGACCACGACGTGCTCCGTTGAGTGCGACCTGCTGACGGTGACCTTTGTGCTGTCTCTAAAGGCGCCACAACTTTTGCTTTCTTGATTGTTGGCTTGTCGTGAAGAGCAAGGGCGTGTCGCCGCTTGCCAGTCGTGCAATCACGAGGTGCATCTTGAAGCGAGTCGAGTTCGTCGAATAAATCCGATACATCAAAGTCACTATTGAGTACATCCCAGACCAAGATGGGCTCACTCGGTGACTTTGCAATGTCTTGCATGTTGAGAAGTGAGGGCTCACGATCTCTGCTTGTATTTGCTGAGTGAAGGTGGAAGTTTGTAATAAATCGTGGCCAAAACCTATCTTGTGATTGGAAGTCTGATTTTAATATCCAGCTTTTAGTGGCAATGATTGGGTATAAAGATACGTGTGCGGTAAAGCGGTCCTTTCCTTGTCCGCGGTAAAATCTAGTTAAGTGGGTGTGCTGACTTGAACTTTTCGTCACTGTTCATTATACTGTAATTTACGCTCGCCCGACAATCTCGTCATCCTTGGATTGTCCCGATTACTTACTTAAGCCCATCCGAGCCTGATTGACGTAATGCAAGTCTCCCAAATCAATGACAGAGAGAGTAGATTACCAAAGATGGAGATACGTGTCGTAGTCGATTGCATATTATCTGCAAGAAGTTCACTTTAATGACCGCGGAAGTAATCATGATTAAAAGAGGGTAAGTTTACGTAGTGTATTACGACCTTGTCATCATACACGTGTACATATAATATTCAAACAGCCAGCCCGGGTGGTTGTCATAGCCGTGCGATCTTACGATCTTGTAGACTAGCTAGAAGACTCATTGAGTTTAATCTAGTAATTATTCTGGCTGCTCTCTGTTTTTATGCGGATCTTGAATGCTTCAGTGAGACGAATTCCGTTTCGGCCTTTTTATAACTGACCCTGTGCCTGACGACAATGTTTTAACCAGGACGGACCTTTTAGTTATCGATATGGATGTCACGTTTGCTACTTGCACGATGTGAAATTTTTTGTAAGACAGTCAAACAGTCTTTCGCCAGAATTTCTCGCTTGTGCCCTTAAGGGACTCGTCAAGTAGACTGACTACACATGACGATGGGAGAACCAAACCGTGCCCCAACTATTTACCGTTACCGATGCTGCTCTAAAATTTGGCTAGAAGTGTAATTTAGAGTCTTTGGAACATAAGCAAATGGACTTTCCGTGATCGTGTGGTTATAATTAGAAACTTATACACCTTATTCACACAACATTAATACGGGGCATTTATAAGGCGCGCACGAGTTAGAGTTACAGTAAAGATAGTCGCATAAGGTGTCGGTCGAGGGCGCTGAGTTTACGTGCACGGCAGGAACATACAAAACATTTAAGTACCCACGATCCACCGAGATTGACGTTCTGCCTTGAAACCTTCAAGACTTCTAAAAGGTGGATTTTTTTGTACTTGTAAACTGCAAGCCTCAATCGTACCTATCAAAGGGTCGGATGGCGAAGTAATGCCTCAAATGCAGCTCCAACGCAGCCGATGGCCTTTAGGGCTACCCAGCCACTATTTAGATTCAAGCTCGACCATCTGTTCGTACAAGTGAAAAGAGATTTGCTTGGTTTCTCACGCATTATCGTACGTGCTGTGGTATGGATCAAGATTCAGTCGCGCCACCCAGGCCACCCATTGGTTACTGTGCCTCTGTTTGTACAGTTCCTAGTAGGATGACCACACCGATAGCGTCTCATTTCAAAGTTGATGCGTGGACACGTTAAGTCAAAATCAAAGCTTCAAAGACTTCCTCCAGTTTCGTCATCTGGTATCCGTACGGTAAAAGTATAAGCGCTGCTGCGTCTGTCGCGCACGTGCCTACCCACAGACGTACGTCGAACGCTTAAAGCCGGCGTGGTCATTGTTGCGGATGAAGAACTACTAGCTCGAACTACGAACGCGGTGGTGTGACAAGCTCGTCAGAGAGCTTTCAAAGAGCCTCATACCAAGCTACGCTGAGCTAGCAGACGACTGCCGCACTTCCTTCAGTACATCATAGTGTGGCTACATGCTTGCGCTTTCCTGCGTTCTTGGCATTGCAATAACAGCTAAACAAGGCTAATTGACAAAAACATGGCCATTAATGCTCTTTTGAATGACACGACGCTGATTAATGATACCTTAAATTCTCTCGGTTTTCCAATACAAATATCTATTAAATGCTTTTTAGAAAATAATTATTCCCTTATATTTCTGCTTCTGAGAGTTGCTCAAGCTGATGCTGTGTATTAACGAAAATGTATGAGATATCTTCCAACAAGTATTTTTGCAAATGTGTGCCCTCCGTGGTGGCCAAACCAAATACTGTCTGAACTCGTGTGTCTCTGTCGTCCTCATTTAATTGTAAAAACTGGATCAATACGTTGAGTCGTGAGCGCGAGGTCACCCGAAACAATGGCACGTATAGGTAACGATATAAAGAGCAGGTACAGCCACCAAACGTTCGCATTGATTGTCCGTGCGCCTTGCTTGTTATGTTAAATGCTGAATGCATCGGATACTGACTACAACGAAAGCAGAAAAATAACTTACGCAAAGTGTCACTACTGTAAAGCGACTCTAAAATTGGCACGTGCTGGCCCCAACGCTCAACTGTCGTGATAGATGTATGAAGTACGTGAGACTTTAGCTGATCACTCGAAAAGCTTTAATTACGAAACAGGTCTAGGTCCAAGAGTGCATTCTCATAAAAAAGTGAGCTTTCTTTATGGGAGGCTTGAGTGGCTTGCTTCATTAAGATTGTTTGATTGCTGAATTTTAGTCTTGGAGAAACTGCCTTTTATCGTCTTTATTGATCGAGTCGCTCAAAAGATACTAATATTAATCTTCGCACCATAAATCGACATGCTCCGGCAATGGTCGTCGTCAATTTATTGTGGCTGGCAGTGCTTTCATCGAAGTGTTGTTGATATTCGCATATATGATTTCAGCGATGCAATTGATCACATTCAAAACCAGTTGAATTATTACCTTCGCTATTGTCTTTAGGCAACACAGTCACGGAGAAAGCTGATTATAGTCGGTCGTCGGACGAGGCTGAGGCGCGGGCGGGGCAAATTCGTAGAAGAAGGAGGATGGTTGGTTGCGCCGTCTCTTCTTGAGCCAATTGACTCTCCACTCGGTCCTGCAGTAACAACTCATCGCCTATCCTGCATATCTTCTCTTGAAACAGCCGAACAGTGTAGCTGCAGCATCTGCCTCCACGTTTACACTCGTCGCCTCTTGCTTAAAAGAAATTGAAAAGTAACATCTAATGGAAAGCTCGTAGGACTTACTACAACTTGACTGGTGAAACTCCGCCATCTTCTGCTACCATCCTAAAGGCATCTGGCTTTGTATACATCCTAGAATAATTACAGCAAATATGATATCTTGATTTCCAATGGTTTTGGGACACCTGGGACTTTCTTTTGGTCTGTAAATGCATAATCACATCTAGAACTAATGCATATGTATTCTGGGAATAGTAAGTTATAATGCGTAAAAGCTGCCGCTGGCAAATTGCCGGTGACGGCGATCGCGTCACACATTATCTTCTTCACGGCAATTGTCACCTGACATGTCGTTTGAAGGCTTCGAAAAAATCACGACAAAGCGGTGTGTCTTTGTGCATCTCTTTCTAATATAGAGGAAAGGCTCTGGACAGCTCTTCTGCAGTGCTTTCATTTTTGATCGACAACACGCGCATACTTACCTTGAGATGATTATTGAATGCTTGAGATCTTCAAGCAAGCATCAAATGTTTCCACTAGGGTGCCACACGCACACTTAGTGAAAGCATTTAATTGAAACAATCGGACACCGCGCATACTTTTCCTCCTAAGATTTCTTCACTATTGTATAGTATTTCTCATTGCAAGTGATTCGTAGCTTTAACTGCTCTAAAAAACGTTTTTTTTAACCGAGTGAGCCTTTGCAGCGAGCTCTTTCAATGCGGACGGATTTGCGATAGAGCAAATAATGTAAGCGTCAATAATTTATAAAGTACGCTGTGCGACTTCAACCAATGAAGTATTTCAACTATGCTAAAAAATGCGATTGTAGTGATTCTTGTCAAGCGTACTCTTGCAAGGAAATCACAAAGAAGTGTAGATTTTCCCGTAACACACATCTACCGGTGCGGAAAGGTTTTGACTGGCTTGCAAGTACTCCACTGCGCTCAAAGATATTTTGGAGTCTCCAAGCAACTTTTCTTTCAGGCAGTTATTATAATTTAAAAATTGAAATTAGCAATGGTTATATCTCTTCAATATGCGACGAACAAGATGACGCAAATATCATGCATCCAAAGCTGCACCAAACTTATCTATTAAGTTTTTTTTGCATTTCAGTGTACAGCTTGAGAGCTTTTAGGTGCGCTATCGGCTTGATGACTTGATCGTTAGGCTCAGTACTGGCACATATAAAAAAGAGTTACTTACCTTTCACGATCAAAGATTTAATCTGCTTTATCGACAAAAGACCCTCTTAGGCGTATCTTCAGATTATTAATGGCGTGCGCTTTGCCCTCGGTCGAGTTGTCAGGTAGTCGTTTACAGGCTTCCACTGAAGATTTCGACACCAGAAGTAGAGTGTATCACACTGCTCGGTGGTATCACCATGTTTGTGACACTAAGTTATGACCATTGATGAATGCAGTAATCAACTTGAAAGTGAGCAGAAAGCTAAGTGCACACTAGTAAGCATTGCAATATAAGATGCAGTACTAACTTGCGGGAGACTTGATTGATAAAGCTAACTTAAGCTCACCTCACACTTTAGAGTTTAAATGTTACATAGCCAGAAAGAAGACGTCAAAGGGCGAGATCTTAAAGACAGTGTTCAAACATCGACAATTTGAAGCTGTCAAGAAGGTCTATCCTGTAAATGATGAAGAGCTGATCACGATGAAGTATGCTCAAGCAAAATTTAGTTATTTTGCCTGGCTCAATTCATTAATAATGCGCTATTTGTGGTTAATACGGAGCAAGCATTATTAATCGCTGCGACAAAGTTGCCTCTCTTGTCGCAGAGAATGGTTAAACGGCTTTCTTTGCTTGTAGAGTTCAAAATTAAGTTTAGAAAAGCAGAATGCTTTAACTGATGCTTAATCACGTCGCCTAGACTATGAGCAAGCTCAATCTCGTCTGTGGTCTCGTCGGTATCGGATCATTAAATGGCGCACTAAAACTGTGTCGGCACGGTTAAGCGCCGAATTCGCGGTAAAACACAAACCTGAACAAGGAAAATTGCAGCTGTTGCTCTCTTATGGCACCCGTACACTGATTTGCCACATGACTTGGGTCATTGGTTATCTGGCAGCAAGGGTGTTGAAAAGCTAAATTGCTCGCTTCGTACATGAGAGCCTAGCGAGCGTGTCTTTAGTAATACCCCGCGTGACGAATTTATAGCAGCGTATCGGCAAGAAAGTATATTACTTAGTGTTTTGATATGCAAATGGATGCCAGACTAAAATTGCTGAAGCATATTACATACACTCAAATCCACTGCTACCAGCTTGATGGTGATCTGATTCTATACAGCATCGACAAATTTGACGCACCACGTTAAGTCGTTTTGAGCGACGCTAATCTACGCACTAGAGTCACTGTACAAAAATAATGACGCGGCAGCCGGCGACCACTGGGGTTGCAAAAATCTTTCTGCAGTAGTATTGCGAGATTTTGTTTGGTGTCACGCATCAAAGGTGGCTCGCCTGTGGTACAATCTTCTAGCATGTAAAACCCTCGCACTCGTTGCAAAACTATGTGCGACCTTTTAGCTGGTGACAGTGATTTGGCGCCCAGTGCCGTAAATTCGCATTTGATCTTTCTGCTGACTATCTAGTATCTTGTACTCGTGAATCATCTCGGCAAAGTGTCCCAACTAGGTTGAAAATACAAGTGTCTTGACTTCGCAAGCCGGGCTACTTTCCCATTGCCCACTAATCCAGCCGAACACTTGCTGGCCTTGCGTAACATGCACCCGACAACATTTCAAAGATCCCGGCCCAACAAGTCCATACAGAGGCAGCGTCGGTCTCTCTTCCACTTTGTCAATGAAATACTGAAATTGTACTCGGAACACTGTAGCTCGTTGTAGAAAAACAAAAGGCGCAGGCGGGTAAACATTGTCGCAAAGTTGTTGTAGCCTACGAGTCACTGCGGCAGGCTAAATTTTTGGGTTGTGTTCATTTTTTGCCGATCTCGAGCGACACGAAAGCTAGGAACACGCAGCGCTTCTCATGATGCTGAAACATCGTCCAGTACTGATGGAATATATGAGTGCCACTATCACGTGGATAAAGCCTTGTGCGACGCCGTCGACAGCGTCTAGCTCACTATCATATGATAAAAAAGAAATAAATTTATTCGAGAGCTCATGAGAACTTAGACTCCACTTTGGCGATACCATCAGACGCGTTACATTATAATTGTCGGCGTCCATGTCAAGACTTCGCTCTCTGACCCTTGATTCGAAGACGCCAAGGTGTCGTAGACGCGTTTGATCATTACGATCGGCAACCTGTCAAGACTGGATAAGTTACTTTACTGGCAGTCGTCTTAAAGTTCAAAAAGAGTCATACCGAGAGTACCGCGCCTTTATCGACTTTGTTGAAGCTGTTGCATATGAGAGGAGTAGCATTTTGTAATTCTACACCCAACGCTTGGAATTTCTTTTGTTATTCTCGATCCTTGTGCATGGGGGCAGGAGTATTGCTGGTAAGTTTATCAGTGTCTGCAACGAATCTAGTTTTTTTGAGCCGCCAAATGAGCACGTTAGCTCTCATTGACAAATTTTTGTGTCGTAACAGCCTGGGGCTTTAAGCTGCACAATTCTTTCGCTGAGCGCTTACTGAGGCCAGGGTATGATGTCGAATTTACTTATGGTAATCGATGTAGCCGATTAGATATTTATGGCCAAACTTGCAGGTTTCCTGCAGAACTAGAACTAAGTGATAGTCATTGCTTTTGAAAAAACCTCATCTTCTTACGCCAAACAAATGGTGATGACATCATAGTTTGGTTCAACAGGCGAAATTTCTTGATCGGAGAACAGTTATGGAGTGCATGGGGTTCGCAATGAGAACACTGATTGTTCACGAGCATACGGTGTGCGACATTTTTAAGTGGCTTGGATGAGTGCAGCGCAGAATAGCATCCAATTATCCCTTTGAACTATGTTATGAGCATCAGTCTATCTATCAAGGATCGAGATTTGTCTAGGGGAGCACTCTCTCTAGTTATTCCTTAACGCAGATCATAGCCGACCACAAGGCTTAGCTTATGTTTACTATGAACAGAGATTGACCGACGCGCACAAACATATTGCATCAGACGGCATAGTCTACTTACGATGATCTGACGCGTGATACATCGACACTGTAAGTCTAGCTCGTGTCTTGGCCTAAGGTATGTGTTCTTTAATGAGTTGTGCGAGCTTCTGAGAAGAGGCACAAGTCAAAACTGGTTGGTAGAAGCTTCGTCAAAACTGGTTGGTAGAAGCTTCGGACAAAATTTGATTTGTATGGACTCAAGAAATCTGGGAAGAGTGCAATGAATACTTTTTTTCATCTTCTAGCTGGTAGTTTTGCCAAATCACGGGACATAAGTCACGCGATGCTATGAACAAGGGTAGGAGGGCTATCCCTAGCACTGAGAACTTGACGGATCAATATTATTTGGTCTAATGCCCACTATTCAATGCAGACTAGTAGAAATGGCTTTGACAAATGGTAACAGTACAATATGGATATACTATCTATACAGTTGCTATATTATGTGAGAGTTGGATCAGGTCTTTGCAATAAGCCTTGTAATATGTCGTTGAGTCAGGAAAAAAGGGATGAGGGAGCTCTTAGTATAACACGGAGGTCGAAAACCAGACTTCTGAGCAACAGCAATCGCAGCCTTACTGCATTCTAGTTTTGTTAAGTACGTGGGTCACGCATCAATGCTTACGCAATATGTTTGACCCACTTATCCCAACAAATGGCAGGGAGATTGTCCTTCAATGCGCGCAGGACTCATCTGAATCTGACTTGAAATTGACAGCATAAGAGCTCTGATATTAAATAAATCCAACAGGCGTACAAAGCTGATGCCAATTTGGATTCCCCATTGCGGTCAAATCTTGCTTCAGCTGAGCAGTTGACATTCATCGATAGGGGTCTGGCTCATTGGCACACTTTGAATATGATAATATGTGAATACTCACGATTACAGCTACCAATAAGGTACTTATCATACCCTTCGTCCTTTCTCGACCAAGTTAACCGTATCGTAACTGTTATAGAGAATACGAAACACCGTCGGTCACCTTGTTCAGTGCTATAATACACGAGCTTGATTTCCGTTGAAAATCGATCTAACTTCGCGCTTTACCATGCCAACAGTATCTTGTCCGAATACCTAACCTCACCGGTCCACAGCCTTCGGTAGAGTTTCACACATGTCATCTCGCACACACGCGTCACGAATAGGATTGGCCACAGTTGTATATGAGTCGGGGCGACGCACTGGCACATTAGGCAAGCATTGTATGTTTTTGGCCTGTACTTTTCTATGCAAGAGACGAGGCGACTACGTATCAAAGAGTATTGATGCATGATCTGTAAAGATCAACAAATAGCTTAAGGAAGTCCTGAGCTCAACGAGAGCATACTCTATCACAGACTGTAGAAGCCTTTCCATGTTTTGACAAAGACCTCTTAATGTTACCTTCATCAGATTGGACAAAAACCTCACCACTCCTGCGCAATTTGCACTAAACGAGTACGAGTAATCAGCCCGACGAAGCCACAAATTTAAGTCCTCCTGTTAAGTAAAATCGGTCAACTTATGATGCTATTAGCCTGAGCGGGGTTTTTCCAAAGACCATGCTGCCCAAAAGTGCATTTTTCCAAGGAAATTGTACTTCTCTGCATTCACTAAAGGCTTATTTGTGTGCTTGCTTTTAAAAACCGCTCGCAGGTGGATAATGCGGTCTTCATTTGCGCATACGTCCTGTGGGTCTCGAATGAATATGTCAAATGTAGCAGTCACGTTTGAACTTTTAGGGCATGATTAACAACTCCCAAAACATAGTCAATAGTATTTGCCACTCTCGTACATGAAAAGTTAAGAATAATTGCCGACTGACGGGACTTTTAAACATCTCTGGTACGATCTTTGCACGAAAGAAAGAGTCAATGATATTGCTGCTTTTTGGTAAAGGCCTGTGCATTCTCATACAGGAATTGTCATTTAGAACCAAGTCAATTTTTTACACTAACCTTTATCAAGTGGTAACGCCGAAAGCTGGTCTATATTCATTTTTTTATCAAGGAGTATTACAGGTTTGATGAATATTTCACGATTCAAGATGTATAAGGTGCATTAAATGCCTTCTGATTAAATTCAACACCGCTTTACGTAATAGCGGGGAAAGGTGATAGTTTTGTTTTGTCATAAGATAATGCTGTCGACCTTACATCCCTATTCAAGCTATCCCCCATAGAGCCCAAGCAGAGCGTTCGCCAAAAAAGGTTTCAGACTATAATAGTAGCGATATATCTATTTTAAAAGGGTACAAAGATGAGAGCTAGTGTCGTTCTTTGGTATGCCTACTTTGAAACCGTCTCGGCCAAGACGAGTGCTGTGCGCTATCACTAAAGGCCATGCGCCCTTCACTTCTTCTTGACAAAACGACGAAGTAGAGGAACGCTTCGTGTCATATTTGCGCCAACACGATTGATCCTTGAGACATTGGCGTCAACATTGACCCTCAGTAAAGAGCGGCACGTATCGGAGTCCTCGCTCAGAGTAGTACGCGTGTACCGAAAGGGCAATGCCCCGGAGGCCTCGATTTCGTGTCGTCTATGTCACGCCAAGCAGACAGCAAACGCGATTCACGGTAAACTTAAAGCCTTGACTATAATGTCTCGGCCAATGGCTAGCCATACATCATTGGCTTCAACGAACGCTGCTCTTGCCAAGAGTTGCAACTTCACGTATTCTCGCAGTTAGTGTCATCACCTACTGAAAGTCATACCTTGGAATGCAGCGAGTGCTGTTTACGATGAGCGATGTTCAGTAAATAGCGTACCATTCCACAAGCATTGACTGGTCTCTTTCATGGCTCATCAGCTATACACACTAATTATTTGATTTTGAGCGTTGTCCTAAATAATCACTGCTTACTGCTCTACGAACGACTTGACGCTTAGTGGTAAAACGTCACCGGAATGCTTTGGCTTACGATTACCCCTGTCATCTAAAGAGTGCTCCGTCTTGCGAGCACCTCTCAGTTGCCCTTTGGTCATCTTCATCATAAGTGTTCAATTCTAACATTCTCATGTTCAACAAATTAACCGATATGACCGAATTTCGCACCAATAGCGCTACTGAATCTTAGCAGATAAGGATATATGACCCACAAAAGCTACGCTTACAGCAAAGGAGGGGGGGGGGGCACTCAAGGTCTTTGAACTTTAATCAGCCCACAAATATAATTGCTCAAGCCATGTCGTACGTAAAATGAGGTCGCAACCCGCATTCAGATCCATGCCCGCATAGCGCTCGACGCTTGTAAAGGTTAAGATTTTCACATCGAGACCCTAGGTAGAGTGATTCTAATCTCGTCGCGAAGCGAGCGGTGAAAGTGTCACACGACTGTGCTTGTTATGCCCATTACATGGGCGACTTAACTCGGGCAACGAGCGTCAATCAACACTTCAGACTCACTTAAAGTTTTCGAAACCCTTCACGGCTGACTTAGCAACCAGAAAGCTTGGCTTGCAAGCACGATCCGTGCTATAGATCCCAAGATTCTTTGGGGGTAGACCGTGCCAAAAGCTTTTTCCCTACCTTCCTGTCTTCAATACTTGCTAAAACTTCACACTTCAAATCTAAACCAAAAGTATAGCTCTTTCGTACAAATTTTTCTCTTTTATTGGTATTGAAAAATACTTGCCTTGTGTGACATAATATGGCAGCATTACTCACTAGTGTAACACTCACTGAGTTCGTGTAAATTCGTCACATTTGAAGCTCAGCCCCGGGCGATGAAGTCGTTTCGACAACGCTGCGCAGCTCAGCGGGCAAAGATCCAAGCGATACTTTGCCAGAGCGCCCACGGTGCTCCTTATCATGTTCATCCCCGAAATGAGGTGTTTGCGCATCACCGAGCGAAAACGAATCGTATGCTAGTCATTCCCCGCCGTAATAGAGTGTATGTGTTGCTCAGATCTTTTTTTGCTCTGGCAGCTTTATGGTGGGCAAACCATTTCTGGCTTGCTGCTCACGACGCAGGCATACGTTTTGTCGCAGATGTAGCCTTTGTCGAAGGCAAAGCCTAGGCGCACAAACCAGAGGCAACTTTGAGTGCTAAAGCAAACTTTCAATTACATGACGTCATTTTCTTCGCTTATAGAGCGGTATTTTTTGTAACCATTCGACTTTTCGTAAGAAAAATTCAAGATGCATATATAACTCTCATTCCGATCCTATTGGATGTGATCCAAGTCTCGAAGGGAGGAACTATCGGGCCATTACATCAAATTATGCTTTTGTTCTAAAAATTGATCAGCAATAAAAGAACTTCTGGTCGATATGCATAGCATGAGTAAGATGGTAAAAGTCAAGTCATCAACCAAGTTGCAGTATCAAATTTACTCGCTGTTTAAGATTAAGGTAAAATCGAAACATATCAATCTTGATACTGTTGCATTTAGCCTATCGTTTTCTAGTATTATGAAAAGCGGTGACCTAATCCTAGAGGTTATCTAAAAAACTTCTTTCTTTCTTGTCAATAATCGATAAATATATTGATACAAAATATTCCAAGTCGTAGCAAAAATCCCTCGACCCGCGCCATCAGATTTGAGCTGTCTCACTTGCCAAACACGGATATGAAGCCGTATCCGGGCCATCATGTTTGATGTGGCAACCTTCGTGTCCTTCATTTGCCATGCCCTAATTTTTAGCATGTTCTCTTCAATCAATCTTCGAAATATTTGCTAAAGCATTCCCCGCCCTGCCTAGTCTGCCGTGTCGTAGGACGTGCTGCACATGGTCTTTGCATTACCTTTTCGGTTACACACAGTGGCCATTACACACCCCTTTTGCATCCATCTGGCACTTTCAGCGCGTTTTCGTCCCAAAAAGAGTGGGGTCTTCTCCCGTCTTTGGTCCGGTCGCGTGCCCCACTCTTTTTGAACCCCTTCCCCCCCCCCGCAAAATGTCGGGAGAAGCCACAAGCCAATTTTATTCGGTTTGCGTGGCCCCTTTTGTTGCGCCACCAGAGGAGCAAAACCTAGGATGAGCGCAACCACATCATGTTTTTCGGACCAGGCCGAGACGGCGGCCCACGTGGCGTGGGAACGGGACATGGAGCTCGCGGTCGAAGGGCGTGGTCGGACGCGGAGTCGCTCCATCTTGGCCGACGACGCGCCATCCGACGAACTGGCGGCACCGAACGCCGAACCGCGCGTCCTCTTGCGGTGCGCGAGCTCCCACGAATTGAGTGGGACCAAGGACGAGGTCGTCCGCTCCCGACGACGCAGCTGTTCGTTCTCGGCGCTCGAACTGCCGAAAAGTCAGGAGGAAGACGTGGAAGACGTGGCCAGTCTGGTGAAACGCGCGGCGTCGCTGTCGAAGATTTATTTAGCGGGCTCGGCCCCGGTCGACGTGTCGAAATTACAGGACGACAGTAAGATTGTTGGCGTGAAGAAAGTCAACGTGGTCCAACCGACGGGGGCGCTCTCGGCCGCTGCCCTCGATGCGTTGTCGGAAGGGTTACAATTATCCGTCGAGAATGGTACCATGCACGGGGGTACGCAATTGACGGAGGCACAATTAGAGGAACAAAAGATGGAGGAGGAGGAAGATCACAAGATGCAAGTGGCGAAACAGTCGGCCAGAAGGTCGTTGGGCGTCCGCGCGTCGTTGTTTCGCACCATGATGTTTAAAAGTACGTCGCGGTTATTGGGCAACGCAGAAGAGGGATTGAAGCTCGAAGCAGCGAAAGACGTGGCCCAGCGGACGGGTACCGTGGGGACCGACGACGTGACCCACGACGTGGTACCCGATGCTGTACTCGTGGGGCCGAAAAAGAGGCACAAACTGAAATTATTGTTGCTGGGAGATAGCGGTACGTGCTGGAGATAGGATGGAAGGAAGGCGAAGCTTGCTAGTCAACTGACCCTACTTTGTGCGTCTTTAGGTGTCGGTAAAACCAGTTTAATGCGCGTGTTTTCCGGGGATGAGTTTTCCGAGTCTATGCTTGCGACGGCTGGGTACGTGGCGATTGAGGCTGATTAAGTAGTAGGGAAGTGAGCGCTCATTGTCGTTTTTAGTGTGGATTTTAAGCTACGCCACATTGATGTAGGGGATGACGCGATTACGCTCCAAATTTGGGATACTGCGGGTCAAGAACGGTTCCACCGCATTACAGCAAGTACGGTGGCTACGTGTTGCCGGTTGCAATGAAAGAATGCAATGCTTAACTCGTAATTGCATGTGTATAGCGTATTACAAAGGAGCAAACGGCATTGTGCTCGTGTATGACGTCAGTGACCGACGTAGTTTCGACAGTACGTAACGTGGTACCACTTGCACGAGGTCTCTACTGACAGTAGTGTGTGTTGTGGGTGGGTCCAGACGTTGGCTATTGGATGAATAACATTCGGCAGTACTCGACCCCGACGCAAATGCCGGCGATGTTACTGGTAGGCAACAAGATTGATCTCCCAAATCGTGTCGTGACGCCGGAAGAAGGGCGTGCGACGGCGAGTCAATATGGGTGCCGATTTATTGGTACGTGGACAGCTTGAGAAGGGAACGGAGCGTGCCACGGAGTAATCTGGGATTCTTTTGCCGTTTATCATAGAAACCAGTGCCAAAACATGTGAAAACACGAATGGCGCACTGGAAACGATTGCACGGGATGCGTTTATGATTAGTGAGGATCGTACGTGGTGGCGTGGCTTTTTGACCAATGTCGTGGAGAGTGACGGCTTTTATTTTTTATTGGTATTGTTTAGCTGCACTTACCCAAAAGATGGTGATGGATCGGGAAAAGATGCTTACTGGGCGCCGCAATAAGGAAAATTGCAGTGTGCAGTAAGACACGAGGAAGGGACGGGTTTAAAGACAAGGCTTTTCGAGCATTCACAACAGAGGTTGTACACGCATAGCAGCAGCAAGGCCCACGGGTTTTTCGCCACGATGAACTGGGCAAGTGACTCGAAGCGTAGAGTTGCGATTAGATTTAATAATGGAGACCTGATATTTAACCGAGTAAAGCGGATGATTGTGAAGGAGTTAGGAAGTATTGTTTACGTTTTTGTCCATGGGGTGGGGTGTCTTGCCTACAGTATTGGGCAATTCTGGCTGCTCTTGGTCGGTGGCTTGTGTCTGAACGCGGGAACGCAGAAATTGTTCGGCCTCGGCCTTGCGCTCGGGATTGTTCATGAGTTCCATAAAGTTGCGTGTTTGTTGCGCTTTGAGCCGATACGAAGCAGTGCAGGCGAGCCTGTGACAAGAAAAGGAATGGCAAAT
The DNA here is from genome assembly GCA_003676415.1 of Plasmopara muralis. NCBI lineage: Eukaryota > Oomycota > Peronosporomycetes > Peronosporales > Peronosporaceae > Plasmopara > Plasmopara muralis. The sequence goes on along the minus strand of RCHQ01000087.1, from coordinate 5,781 downwards.
TAGAGGTGAAAACATACTGGTTTTGGTAGGTACAGGTGGTACCAGCTGCAAGTGCTGACGAGCAGAAAGGTGCCGATGGCCCAGTCGCACGACGAGCGGATGTGTTTGATGGTCCGGAAACGATGGGCACCAATGACGCTGGCGACGCCGATGCCCCACATGAGACCGGTACGAAAGCATGGCGGATTTTTGAGAATGACGTCGGATGGAGCCATAGTGTTGGATTTTTCATTTTGGATAAATGCGCTCAAAACTTGCTAACAAAAACCGGTTTATCTACCAATCGCCTTGAAGCAAAAGTAGATTCTATCGGTATTTCTATCAGCTGCGGGATAGGGACATTCATATTCTATATGTAGGACGTATATAGATATAGAGGCAGGTTAGAGTGAAGTTGGATGATGTTTGAAGCAATGAGTTTGTCTCTCAAGTGCATTCTATGGCAGGTAGATTGTGCTCCAAGATAAACTTCTCATATCTGTCGGATAAACAGTTGCACATTTTGAGCGACTTGCTGGCTACTATGGGGCTAAAGAGGCAGCCACTTTTGTAGTTCTACCTTCTGCCAATAGTAGCTAGCAAGTCGCTCAATCGCGTAGCTAAGTCCTATGAATCCGACGAGATCTAACTTTGCAAGATTTTCCCTAATCGTACTGACTAACGTTAATTTCGGCATTATATATCAATATAAGGTCTTCTCGAAATTGGTCGGGCGTGCACTAAGCAGACCGCGCCCGTGTGCAATCTTTCATCAGAACGATGCCCACTAATTACTCTAAAATAATGCAGCAAAGCCCACAATTTCTAAAAATAGTCCACCAGCCTGTTGGGTGGCAAAACGACTTGCGTCTACTGACGCTTCGACTAATTTTAGGTGGAAAGCCGCTTAAGCTGATGTATTACGCATGAGTGCCCATTTATGTGCTCTATTACCGAGCTTCGAGAGGACCAGAGTCTCTCTCTGTTGCTCCGACAGGAATGAAGCAAACAACATGACTACTGGCCTATCAGCTTCGAATTTAGAGAGTCTCTCATTTCTCCCTATGAATGTCTTAACGCACACCGTTAACGACTTTTGTTTTAATAGGACATCCGTCTCAGGCGCCGGATTCATCGGCGCAGATGACTCTATCACACCCATTGAATATTGTCTATTAGAGCATCCTCGGGACCCCGACTTCCGATATACGCTGACTTCGTCGGGTTTTTGTGCGACTAAATCTCGACTTCCCTCTCTATGACCAAGCAGGACTGTCGATTGATTTAGCCTTTTGCTTATCGTAACGCAAATAAGCACACTGCTTAAGCCTCACCGGATAAACAGTCGTATGGAGTTATAAGGCAAAAGTAACGCTTTCTTTCGACCAGTCGTATGAGAAAAAAATGACGCTCTTTTCAAACGCGACAGTCTTATCGAACATTCCTTTGCGAGTAGTAAACTCCTGTAGTTGCACCGGTAGCCGTAAATGCTTACGTTAGCAGTGTAATTGTGGGTGACATAGCTACACATTTTGGTAATATAGGTCCGCAGAGCACAGTGTATAGCATAATTGCACAGGTGGATACAATAGAACCATCAAATACGGGTAACAAAGTTCCGCAAGACGCAGGGAGCCGCGTAGGACTTAAATGGTACCAAGTAGATACTAAGACTGCTCCGCTAGAAAGAATAAAATTGCAACGCGGGATTAATTCCTGGACATCACAAATGATTGCGTGATTGATGAAAAGACCTCATCTCTAGAAATAATTGACAGGCCAGCTGAATGTTGTGTAATGGCGAGTGCACGCCAGAAGTGTCAGACTTACTAATTCTCGAAGATAACGGCATCACTGAGCTGTTGGTCATGAGCATTAACACCACTCCTTATTGAGTCAATAAGGCATAAACCTTTCACAATCATGCCTGTGAAAAGTTGCAGTCAGTTGTTAAAGCTAAAATTGTCAGTAGGGGTTGCATACGTCGGGCATTCGATGTCGCACCGAATTGTGTCAAAATTCGATTGCATAGCTATCCGACGGATTCATTACGGTCATGCAAACCCTCTTACTCGTCAATGATGGTCCCAGCAGCTACGACTTTGTTTGGCTATGAAGTGGCCGTCGTGTGAATAAAAGTCAATCGGCGGACCACGCACATTTACGCTACCGGCAAATTATTTCGCTTTAATTTACGATTACTTGTGTCATAAAATACCATCTTTATTGGATGCTTAAAGCGTAATGACACTAAAGCTTCCCTACCTAAGTCCCTATCCCGCCACAAAATTTTAAGGGTGGACTCGATGTATTGCTTTCCTTGCATTAAATTTAGGGAGCCGGTATAGCCACACCCGTTTTTTGGTAGAGCCGCACCCCCACCTCTATAATTTGTGCTGTGATTTGGCCGGACCCGGTATTTCCACACACACCCTTCCAGTATCGTCACCCCCCCTCATAAGTTGAGCTGCATGACCAGCTTCCGTTATCAATATGCGGCTTTAACCACCGTCAGAATACATCTATAAGACCCGTGAGGAAGCAAATAATTTCATACATACTTTTGCGTCGCAAGAAGATTACCCAACAAAGAAAGTGCGCACAAAGGCAAACAACAGGGAAATACGACAAAGGGTTCGGATGCTTGCGCTCATGATAGTGCATTGAAAGAAAGGTTCACGAAGCTTCGCCAAACATCAACGCGTCTTTCAATGTATGGTCGGTCACGATCCAAAGGCTGCTGAATCCTACTGCTGCGCAAGACTGGGGTGTCAATGTGCTGGTATCAACTCACAACCATGATGCAGCAGAGAGTGCCGCAGCATTCCCAGAAAGGAGGGCATCAACGAACGTGCAAACACAGCAGATAATGGATATCACCGCCACCTTTGTTGATTTTGGATGCAATGAGACGCTCCAATCCTGCTTTTATTTGCCACTGGGCAGGACATTTACAACCTTAAATAACGAGAAAAGTCACATTTTCTCCTTGGCCGTAGTGCGCTCGAAGCTTTACTCTTCACCTCACAAAAAAGTTCTATTTGTCACAGAGTTGATAGAGATTGTGCTCCTAGCCAGCTTAAACGCCTCATTATTGCGTCAAAAACCTGCATCTCAACCAACGCGGTTTTTCTTCCGGATGTACTTTTATAATGAATTCGACATACAAAACCAACAGGTAAGTGTTATTTGAAAAAAAACCTTTTGACTCACTATTGAATTAGAGCTAAGAGATTACCAGGTTTCAAATGCCACTAAACCATGTCATATGTGTGGCGTACACAAACCATTCATTTTCCCTTTGTTATCTATTTCTGCAGCGCGAGACTATCTAGGCACTTGAGCAGATAAAGGTCATTTCTCAAGAAAGGATCACTGAGCCGATCGTCACTGTCACCGACAGGGAGTTGGCATCGATGGCTGCAATTTCGCTTATTAATCCGGAAGCGAGGAATATACTTTGTTAGTGGCACATTGATAAGAATATCCTAGCAAATGTCATACAGCACTTTTCGAAGGACGAAGACTGGAATTTCTATGGAAAGTGGTTCGAGCTTTACCGATCGGCAACTTAAGCGGAATTTGAAGGTAGTTGAGAGCTCCTCAGAAATGAGACCAATAACGTAGGCTAAGCGTATTTGCAAAACACTTGGTTTTCGCATAGATATAAATTTGTACTTGCCTGGAATAAGGAGCTAAAGCACTTCGGGAATGTAGCATCATCTCGTGATAAAGGCGGCCATGCGTTCCTGTATAATGGATTGCAGTTCAACTTGAGATCTATCACCAGTTTAAGAAAAAAGTGAGTGAGATCATTGTATTCAACTCTTGCAAATGTATATACTAGCCATGTTTCTTCAAGCCTTTAATCAGAATCAGCAGGCACTGTCAATGAAGACCGCTGATAGCTGCACTCGAATTTTCATGAGCACAACAGGTTTGCCGTGCTCTCATCTCATCTAGCGGATTCTTAAATTTGCGTGAAGATCACTCTTTTAATCACTGATGACATCACAAACACGCACGTCCCTCGATGCACTCTTTTATAATTCCGCAGAATAAAAAACAAACTTTTCAGACACTATCAAAGAGCTGCAAGAGCGACATTTGGTCTTGACTAACGATTTCTTGAGCAGGATCTAAATAATCTTGTCTCGGAGTTAAGTATCGGTATAAGCGATCCAGAGACAGCAGCTCCGCGTGGACGGCCATAGGGATTGACAAGTACCAAATGCGATGCGTCTGCATTTGAGTATGTTGAGAGTAAAGGGTGAGGACAGCCTAAAGCAGATGAGCCCAAGCGCAAAAATGCTAAGAATGTGACCCTCTTGGTCATACGCGGCGTGAAAGGCCCCTCACTGAACATTGGCAGGCCTGTTCAAATACTCCGCGTGCCAGGCATTGTCAGCAGCCTATGGTATCAAGTTTTAGTATTGTTCCCTTTCGATAACTTTATGTGTTATTGCGTCATATGTGCTCAGGACGTGAAAGGCGATAGCAATTGCGGCTTCCGCACGATTGCAGTTTGTCTTAATCGCTCGGAAAGCCACTGAATTGCGGCCCCAGGAGAATTGTACAAGGTGATGATTGCGCACCCGAACTTCATCGCCAGTGGTTTGCGCAGCACTTTGATGACGATGGGGAAGTCATCGCCATGTTTTGGCAGAGTCAAGACCGGCACCCTTGAGTCATTAGCTGCCAATGCCCCAACTTGGCAATGCAATCGCAAACCGATATGGAAGACCTGTTCACTTTTCCCCTTTAAAATAAACGAGTTGAACATTTCTTCCTTCACGTGTTTGGGTGAAGAATTATGCCCCAATTTGCTCCGCATTCATCAACGACAACCATTACATCTCGCTCCAATTGCGGCCAGAATCATTTGCTCCTCCTATTGTGGTTTACAGATATGCTGCACCCAATGTAAAATCATAGGTAGTGCATTTGAGCCGCAAGCATCGATGATGGGAGGGGCTCCATGAACAAAAGTCAACAACAAAGTGTGACCTTACGGAACCGCATTGGATTGTCGGATCATTTATGCATACATGCTGACAAGTAGATCATGAAGCACTTTATCGAGCTCTTGTACTTGGGTTTGAATTAGCAGCAGTAGCAAAATTGGCTGCAATGGAAACTACATTCAAGACGTGGAGCTGTTATTATGTTTTGGGCTTTCGTTTTTGTTAGCACTAGTCAAACGCTTAAAAGGGTTTTGGAGTTCTTTATCACAGCAGTGGGGTTTCCCCTTAATGCATTTGAGTGAGCTCCGGATAGAAATTCGTCGGAAACCTATCAAGGATTCTCTGGCTTGGAAAGAAAGCTTTTACAGTTCTAGGTGTTTTTGGAGTTGATGCTCAATTCAATGATTATCTACTCAACAGCAGAAAACGAAGAATGATAGCGAATTTGTTGTAATGACCTTACCAGCGCCACGAATTTCTTCTGTGGGTGCATCCCCAGCGGTCTTTGTGTAAACTGCTACGGGTAGCCAGTCAAAGAAACCCGTTAACTTGCGAGGTACCCCCGCGCACCAAATGCTTCTGCTTGATCGTTGGTATTCGGGCAGCCTCACCGTTTGCGGAAAGGATGTATCACCGCTGATTCGAAAAATATTTACCACATGATCTGAATTTTCGCGGGGTGTGTGTGATTAAATGTAATTTGACCAATCGCAGCGCAAGTTATGAGGAGGTGTGGCTCTACCGAAAAGGGTGTGTGGTCTAATACTGTAGAGGCGAGAGCGCCCATCTGTCGCAGATCGCCCGTGCCATATGCTAAACTTACCAGCATTTCGATTTA
>RCHQ01000086.1:0-201496 GCA_003676415.1 Plasmopara muralis | reverse complement strand
TTTATTAATTTTATATAATAAATTATTTTGTCACATATTGTAATTTATTAACAATTTAATGATATATTAGACTATAATATATGCTCAGGGTCTTTGCGATACGGCTTCAATAGTGACGTGTGAATCACTATGTGCAGCTTCTATTCCTCCAATATTCCAACTCATAAAAGCTCGAAAACCTTCCTTTACGATCGGGAATGGGTCAAAGTATCTTGACGCGAGTTTCTTTGGCTGGAAAAACGCTTGTGACGGACATTCAAGTTCTTGCCGCCCAAAAGCATCATATCGCCAATCTAAAAGTCTTGGACACGTCAATTTTGGTGTAGTAGTATTTTATGCGTTCTTGTGCTTCGCTGATCGGGACCTGTGCGACCTCAGGTATATTTTCTTGATGAATTATAAACTCTCGTGCTGATTTCTTAAACTTGTGAAATTTTAAATCGGATACCACATCATCCGGTACGTAAGGAGCACATTCCAGATCCGCTTAGACCGGTGACATTACAATTGTTAAGTATACGCGTAGATCATAGGCCGTTTCAGCCAAGGCTGATGTTAGATTGCAAGAATGCATTGCTAAGCTGTACCCGTGATTTCCTAGCAAATGATCGGAAAAATTCTCACTCTTGGTTTCAACTTTAAGAAGCGGATGGTTAGGCTTACGATGGAGCTTGACATCAATCTTAGCGGCAATTGACTCGCTTATATACATCACTTGAGATCTGCGAGACGCAAGAAAGATCATGAAATGAAGCAGTGTCAATGACATTGAAGCGGATGCACGTACCGATTTCGCTAGATAATGCAGCACAAGCAATACAGTTTCTACCATTCGGAAATGTGCTGGTGAGTTTCTACATCGCTTACGTCCTTTTGCGATATTTCTTGTCGTGCTGGGCGATTGGAGAGATGCACATTTGTTGGCTCGGAACAAATTACCGTATAAGGAGAGACCCTTTGAGGATGATAGTTTACTCGATAAGCGCGCCATCTAAGTGAGAGTTTTGTGTAGTTCGCGGTACCATTTTGTAGCAATAAATGGAGCGTCACTTGTATCTCTTGCGTCAATATTTGTATTACATATGCTAGACAAAAGTTAAGGGTCATTCATGAAGCTTCTGCTACCGCGAATGTAAGCAATATATCTTTTTCAATGATAAAAGCTTTCTGGGGCAATTCTTATGGTCAAATTGCGTCCCACAGACGACTCATCTAGTGAGCAACCAATATTCACGGCCACCAAAACCCAGATTTATAATATGCCGCCCTTGTCTCTTCAGATACCAAGTACTAGATGTATAAACTTTCCAGGTAAAATCGATACCGTTGTTGATGCCAGTCACGCAATTCGGTATTCAACAATAAAGCTGCTCAAAATAACTTGCAAGAGCGACTAAAAGCGGCTAAGAATCTTGAAATCTTGGCGACAATCAGAATGAACAAGCTTAAAGTCGCTCAATTTGCAAAGATTATGTATGCAAGGAATAGAAACCGCAGTATTTCATCAAGAAGCTAAAAAAGAAAATGACGGGCCAAAGTTCTCATTGCAGGATGGTACTTTACATTACCAAACCGGCGAAGATGAGACTCCACGACTGTATGTACCGACGAAGAAAATTTCAAAAATCACGTCATCTATAAAACTTCGATTTTGTAACGGCAGGCCATCCAGGGTCTTGCAAGACCAGTTCGACCGTGCGTCAAAAGTACTACTGGCCAAATATGGCGAGGTACACTCAGCGCTGTGTCAACACTTGTGAAATGTGTCAACGCAACAAGACTACGCAGACCAAGCCCGGGTGTTTCATGAGGCAGATAGGTTGATACTTTAATGGACTTCACCGTGTTTATATAAGAACCAAAAGTGGTTTCAATAAAGTCATCGTGGTTTCTGATCGCTTAGCAAAAAGGGATTTTCAATCGCTACAAAAACGACGAACGATATTGCAGAAATCGTAAAGGTCTTCATGAAGAAATACATAAAGGTTCCATCGTGTCCAACCAAGATACCAAGTTCACATCTAAATTATAGCAAGCAATCGTGTCTGCTGCTGGAACGCAGCACAAGTTCGCTTCGGCTTTTAAGCCATAAGCGAGTGTACAAACGGATAGAACTAATCGATTTTCCGGAGTTACATCTGAATTGTCGTCAACCCAGCAAAAACGAGTGGGATGATTTCTTGTATTAAATCTGCTTGAACAAAGGTCGATATTGAGCAAGCTTATTGAACCATCGGGCTGCTCTGCGGTTTGTAGTATTTGCGTCAGGATCATTTCATAAAAAAATATTTTTGTGATCCGTTCGACCGTAAATGGCCGATAAACAAGATACACACGCCATACTTTCAGGATACGCCATACTTTCAGCACACGCATGATTGCACGTAGCTCTTACTCGCAAACTGAGTACTCAGCTCGACTGTCCTCATCTTCCGACCAGTAAAAGCAATCGCACACTCAAATTCTCATTTCTTTTAGACAAGCCCCCCCCGATCGCATTATTCGTGGAATCGATACATATACCAACTGATCTTAAAGTGTCCGGAAATTTAAAGACAATTGAAAGCGGCAAGTGACGCTTGAGTTTAGTGGAGTAGCGAAGTTGAATCTCCAAGAGATCGATCGCATCTTGAGGATGTCTCTTTCTCATTACTGTAGTGAAGTGGTCTTGCGAGTTCCCTAGAGCCATAGCAGAGCCTCAAGACATAAACTGTAGTACCTTAGAAGCACTCCATTTGCTTCTTTGTCTTCGGCATAGGGGAAATTGCAATGATCTTAGCCTTTCTAGGGTCTGTTCGGACGCCTTTTCGTCCGACAAAATCTACTAGGCATGCGATCCCAACCACGCAAAACGGGCACTTTGACAACTCGATTTACAGTAGCTGTTTTTCACACCGTTTGAGTACATGGTCTAAAATCGTAACGCGGTGTGCGACATCTTCACGCTGCGTGAGCCCGTGACTTTAGTCAAATCAGATTCCCATCACTTTCCTTAAGTCCCGAAAGACTTTCTACAAAATTTGGTTGACGTGCCAGGGCTTCCGCTAAGTCCTACGAGAGCGACTAGATACTTGATGTAATATTCGATTTACGTAATTTTTTCTGATTGTAATCTGAAAGAAGATCCGTGCACAAAACCCAATGAGTTTCGGTCATGGTGTCAAAGGTGTCTTCCTTCCACGGCTTCGCCATTGCCGGCAAAATCGTCGCTGTATTAAGCTGACAAAAATCGTGCACAATGTGCCAATCTAAACGCTTCTTGACACAAAGGGTGAGTGTCGAAAAAACAGACTGATTCGTAAAATGAGAATCTGCTTGAGCCATCTTTTCGGTCCATTATTTGTTTGCCCTGCGCTGTTCAGGACTCTGGCACCTTGTTTGACGAAAATCAGTTTACCACCAGTCTTGGGCAACAATTTGTGCTTAATACTTTCCTGTACTCAATTGCCTCACTAGAAGCTCTGTGCGAAATTTTCTGTCCGCATACTTGCGTAGTGATTCATACGCCGAATTGTACTTAAGCGATTCCTATCCTTGATTTTCAGAGCAATCGGCCCTGTTGGAATATTGCGAGTTGATGACAAAGACAGCTTCGATGTACTTTCTGTGACACAACATTTTTGAGAATTGGTGAAAAGAAATTAGCGGCGTCCATTCTTGACGGCTATAGTGAGCCATGGTGGTCTTGTGAATTTAAAATTTGCTGCTCTGACTTATGTTAGCCTTGCGTTGTCCACCAGCCTGTCTGACCGGAAATTGATTCTACAGCTTAGCTGAATTGCCATGTGGTGCTTCGTGTGATACAAGGTGCCATGCGTCGTGTAATTAAGCTGATGTCTGAATGTTGCCACGAGGCCATTTATGCCGATATATTTACTTATATTATAAGGAAGAGACATGACTTAGAGCGATATCGATGATAAAAGGAAATCAAGTATCTGAAAATTTATGGGCACAGTTCTCGGGGGCGGTGAACAGCCTGGTCGCAGCCAGTTTCGACTTGTATCATATCACCCGTTAGTTATTTCGAGCTTAAGTCGCTGGACCAAGTCTTCCGCTACACCTTTTGGACTGAGTCTTCGAATTCAAGACAACATCCAATGTCGATCAAGAGGGTGACAAATCTCTCTTGACAAACAATCTGCTTCGGGATAGCATATTTCATACTTTCAATTTAACGGTTGGCTTCCAAACGATTGAGAGCGGTACAATGCAAAAAATGTTTGGTCGACAACGCCACAACTGTTGCCTATTGTTGATATAGTCCAGCCGTCGTTGTTGGCCTTTCACCTTTTGAAACACTTTGACTTTTAAGGCTGTGGCTTGTTCGCAAGTCGGCCGATAGGCGATGTAATCTTCCCGAGTAATTGGCAAGCTTCGAGAGGAAGGCACTTTCAATGACCTTCTAAAATTTACTCGGACAAGTTTCTTTAATCTTTCTCAAAGTCTCTTCTCGTAATATTTTTTGAAAGAAGAAGCCCTTTTCCAATTCACTGACTTTTGATTTAGTTTGGGGCGTCAAGTCCTAAATTTAGAGATAAACTCATATATAGATTTCTTTGTTTCCGGTTAAATACCCGGTCCCGAGAACCATTCTCAAAGGCCTGTAGCGTATACGCAGTTGATGTTTGAACAGTGCTCATGTCTTGTGCAAGTTTATGCGCTCGCAGTCATTTAAAAAGGCACAAAACCATTTCAGTACGGATTTGCCCATATTACTCTTAATAAGCGTCACAAAGTCTAACGACACCGTTGTCATCTAGTGGTACTTATTAGCGTAGTACTATTCTGTTGCGAATATCCATAATTTAATAAGTTCGTCTAACTTCAATTCATATACAAGAGAATCTTTCTCGTCTACTCGCCTCCTGATGCGACGAGATAATTGAAGCGCTCACTGGCCTCCTGCCTTTTGCCTAAATATTACTGTTGTTGCTAAGTGAGATGCAGCATTAGCCGCTACATGGCCAATTTGTCTTTTCATGTTGCTGCAGAAGCGGTTGAAGAAGCCTGAGCGGTTGAATGCGCTTGTCCATTGCCACATGCCGCATCATGCGGCGTCGGTGCTCGTGAACTCACGCGCGACGTTGGCCACAAAGTTTCTTTGCCGTCGAGAGTGCTTATTCTGCTCCTTGGCAAAATCTCGGATTTGGAGATGAATGCTCGGCCGTACGGCCACTTTGTCAGGCCATACTTGCTGGACATCCCAGCGCTTTTTGTATAATCTACCAGGCCTAAAAAAATCTCGAGAATAAAAACGAAACTGATTACATTAAGTTGTAAAGACTGCAATTTTCTGAACAGATGGATAATTCACCCCCAATAGCTCTTAGGCTTGTGCATTAAGTTCCTCTTGTTTCGGTCGAGTTAAACTCCCTTTTTTACCGATGTTGATCACAAGTCCTTCCAATGATTGTTGATCTCCTTGTTACGGCTCATCAGGAACACAGTAATGTTTAAAAACGGGCTCACGAGTCTTGCTTTTTCTCATATAACGAATGTAAACGAAACAGCTCAGTAGGTAATAAATGTAGATCAAGCAAAGCAAGCGAGTAACTATCTGGAAGTTATTATCCGTGATTCCATTAGCGGAACAGGGATTCACCAAAAAGCAAAGGCACTAAGCCACAGATCAACTAAAAAAAGATCAGCTGTTTGAACCACACTAGCGTGCAGCCACACTAAGCGACCACTAAACGCCAACTTCGTGCTAGAAAGACTAACTTCTAGTAATCTGGTACTTTTCACCATGTAACTCGAGTCAAAATAATAGAATAACTCGCTTCTCACTGTGTGACCACGAGAATTCGTGTCTTGAACTTTTAAACTTGACACGGCAAGTGCATTTATGTAGCTTAGTGGCGGAGGGAGCTTTTTTAAAGGTCAGTTCTCGAACGAGGCTTGGGCGGCGAGCGGAGCGAAGTCGGTGAAGGAGTTGAGGTGTAAGTTTTTTAAGCAAATTGCAAAGTGATAATTTATAGAGAGCTCTCACGGATTTTTTGTATTGCTACTATCTAGCTTGTGGCTCTTACCCATGTACTGCTACCATCCTCAAGGCTATCTTTCTCCGTTACTCCATCGTCATCTAGATTATTTTCGACTAAAAAGCTCCCTTACCTTCTAAAGATTATGGGACATCTTGATCCTGCTTCTATGTAATCACCTATTTCTATGATAAGTATCAATGCCTGTATATATTTCAGTTTTATGGTATAAAGGACATTGCTGGCAAATTGCCGGTGACAACGATTACGTCACATAATTTGTGCGTGATTTAATCACGAATCCTTCATTCGCAAGACGTGAAAATTCTTCTAAATCAAAAAGTTAATCGTGTGATTCCCAAACCGAACAGGTGCAGTGTCAATTTACGCTCGAAACTTGCAAATTTCAAAATATCAGTTGTGGACATTAAAAGTTTGGAAGTCAACGTCCGATAGGATGATCTTTAGGCAATAAATAAAAAAGTTGCTACAAATAAGACGACTTCGCTGCACCGAAATTACCAGAAATCGATCACGATGTTTTCAGAGCAGTTTATTAAGGAAGCGATTTCGTAGTCTTACATGAATCTGGATACATTAAAAAGCAGTGACGCGATCCCTATATAGCCCAACACGGCAGCTGTGTTGCTCTACACGACTTAAATTAGTGGAACTACAACAAAAGGCTGATACAGAGACTACTGGTGTGTTATAAAGCGTAATACTATCCATTGTATGCTGGTTTCTACTTTGGATTTAATGGATCCTTATTTGCGGCACCCCCGCAATCGTGATTAGCGTTTATTTTGCCCGGTTTGTCAATTTATGGTCCGGAATTAAGGCTGCTTTAGCCCTTAGGCGACTCGCCACGAACAATCTGATCGTTCCAACTTTTCGGTGCGCACATATCAACGTAATTAATGCCTCAGTAAACTTCCATGCAGCATTAATTTGTTCAAAAATGGTTAATCTTTCAATCGCATTGTTAATCTGAGTCGCGAATTTCATAATTGTAGACATGTTAAATTCCACGAAGCGAGTCGGATATGAAAAGCAAAGACTGCAGCAATGTAAAAATCACTTTCCTCCCGATGCGTCAAACAACAGAATGAAGTCAAAGAGACAAAAGAAGAGCGCAAGCCCTAATTTGTGGCAATGACAGGAGCGAACGACCTCGTGATGCCCCCTGCTTGCGAGTGAAACGATCATGGAATCTGGTCAACAATATCATATGACCTAGCGTTGCATAAGTATGAATAGTGATGGCTACTATTTCCAACGAAAAGGGGGAGAAATCTTGTTTTCTATATATCTAATTCCAATGGTGTTCGCTCCAGCCAATCAAAGATCTTTATTATATGCTGCATTAAGGAGGGGGAGGGCTGGTTGGCGAAAAGGGGGGGTGGTTAGCGGCTCTTTTCTTAAAAAGTTTAGTATGTCAAGATGATGCACGCTGAGATGATTTATCGTAGGCGACACGAAAACGTTTCGCAAAGTTTCACAAAATAATTGCAAAACTTTTGGAGCCTCTCTTTGTTCATACGTCTTGTCGGCTGTCAGCTTGAGCATAGCAGCTCGTTATTACAGGATCGTCACGTGGTTTCTTACTTGCGCAAAAACACTCCAAACCTGTGTGTAGCATAGGCGCGGATCATTGCCTCGCACTGCGTGGAATTAAGTATTTTACAACTTGCACCTCACACTGCCCGATTTTGCAAGCTAGCCAAGGTTTTCATTGCGTCTATATACGATTTTGTTCGTGCTCGGAACAGCAGACGCCATATATAATGCACAACAACTAATAAGTATGTATTATTAGCCAATATTGTACTACACCTTCGAAGCGCTTAATTGCAATGGAAAGCGTGTGAGTAGAGGGATGGTTCTTGTAAAATGCTTTTTCCTTCAAGAAAAAGAAATTAAAATGTTTAGAATAGGGGTGCTGTATTAAGGAGAGGGAGGCTGGTTATCGAAAAGGGGAGGCTGGTTAGCGGCTCCCTTGAAGAATACTATTACTTCACAGCAAATTTGAATTTATTATTGAAAACTCGGTAAACTAATAATTGATGCCATATCCATAGAAAAAAGTATTGTATGCAACCGGGGTACGATACCGGTGAGCTATTATTGGTAAGTCGCTACATACCGGTGAGAAGATTTAGCGGTATAGAATCTATTGGAGTGCAGCGGTATGCACCGTAAATGCGGTCGAGTGCGCGAGTGTGGCTTGTCGCAGGATTCAATTGCGCTATGCATAAAGGACAAACTTGATCGCGACCTAGCTTCTGCATTCTTTGCTAAATTTAGAGTGAAACGGAATGTTTCGGACCATCAAGGTAAGCTCGAGCGTCTGTGTAAAAAGGTCCACTTCATTAGATACTGCTGATCGATAAAATGGCCAGACTATGTGACTACAGCAAAGACTGCAAGAAAGTACTATACAAAGTTCCACTTCATTAGACACTGCTGATCGATAAAATGGCCAGACTATGTGACTACAGCAAAGACTGCAAGAAAGTACTATACAAAGTTCCCAGCAAGCAGTATGGATCCTTGCATTTGCGAGTCCAGCATCTTGTGCGTCTGCCAAGTTGGCGTAGAGTATACCTGGAAATCATCAACGCGACTTCGAGCTTAGCAAGAGCAAGTTGCGTCGCTGCGTCGCATACTGTCTTGCAAAAGATCGGCGTCTGGTTGCCAGAGTGCAGCGAAGACAAGGATGGCATTGGCGCTCTTTTTTATTTTTATATGATGCTCTTATATTTTAGTTAAATCGACTTTCAAAATAATGCGAAGCAAAGCTTTTGATTATATATACGTCCGGATTCTTTTAGAGGTAAGGCTATTTAATTTGTTCGACTAGATAAAGGTGTGAGTATCTACCAATCCGTTGGTGCCGCGCTTTCATCGTCACAACGAATCGTACTCATTTACATTCGTTTCTGATACGGCGACAAGACCAGAAGTTTTCACCCAGATACCAAAAGAAACTCTGGCTATTGTCACCTGGAAGTTTGCTGTTCTTTTCCAAAAAGATGTTGTTGACCCCAAGATCGCTGCATGGAATCGATAGAATAATGTGCAATAATGTATCGCTGATAGTCGCGACGTCGTCTCAAGAATACTTACTCACCTGCCTGCCGCCGGCATAGATCATTACCACCAGCTGTCACGTTACACTTTTTATTGGAACAAGTTCAGAAGTTACAGTAAATCTGATGCGTTCTTGCCATGTTTTGAAAGCTCATCCATGTTTCGGATTCGGTGTTATAGACGACACTACACGTGGGCTACTGTATAGAACTTTATCAGAGCAGATGCTCTGCGCAGCAGTTGTCATCACGTAGTGCTCCGTACATTCAGTATTGATTAGTAGGCCTCTCCTACTTGCTCGCGCTTAGTGTTTATGAATAGCTGCTTCTTATTTTGATTCTCGTTTTCAGTATTGGCATGTCGGGCTCACCTTTGTTAATTCTTGCCAAAAAAGAGCCATCAATTGCATCGACTTTGTTTGAACGAACCTCAATCAAAATTCTGCGCGACCCAGGCAGGGGCTGAGACGCAAAGTGCGATGGTATACAGTTCATCGAGCTAGCTCATAAAGTTCGATCACTTCACAATTTCACTCCTCGCCGACAAGCAGTGCTATTGCATTGTATCTTTCGACCTACTTTCTGCTTGATAAGATGCCGACCGCGAAAGCCAAATCTGCATTTTTTACCATGGAGGATACTAAGGCATCTTTTAATCTCTTCTGCTGCGTCTGCGGTATCGGATCGTTGGCCATGCCTTCCAACTTTGCCCGCGCCGGTCCATTTTACGCATCAATTGCGCTATCCTTCATGATCTTCGCCAATACGTACGCCACGCTCAAATTGTCCAAGGTAATGCTGGTGTCGCCTACGTCGGTGAGGACATATGGTGATCTGGGCGAGTGGGCTCTTGGCAAATGGGGCCGCTACCTTACGGTGATCTCTCAGATGGGCGTGTGTCTCCTGGTGCCATGCGCGTTCTTGATTCTTGGAAGCACTCTCTTAAACGTGCTGTTTCCTGACTCATTCAGTCAAGTCTTCTGGATCATATTTATGGCGACCATGGTCGTGCCAATGTGCCTGATCCCGACGCTGAAGGAGAGTTCTGGCATGGCGTTTGCTGGCTGCATGGGTACTATCATCGCCGATATTATTGCTGTTATTGTGCTGCAATGGAACATGCGCGGCCACGGTCCAATTCCAGCGCCCAATATATCTCTCCACCAGATATTAACATGCTTTGGCAATCTTGCTCTTGCGTACGGTGCTGCAATTGTTGTCCCTGACTTGCAGCGCGAGCACTCACAACCACAACGCATGCCACGCGTGGTGGTAATCACAATCCTGTTCATTTCAGGCTTCTTTGTCACAATCGGATTGGTTGGCTACACGGCTGCTGGCTGTCAACTATCGGGTAACATATTATACTCCATCGTAAGCACATCAAAGCCTCTTGGTCTAGCTCCGTTGGGCTTCACTGCCGAACGCGGTGCTGTGGTGATGGCGTACCTCTTCATGCAAATGCACATTTCGGTTGCGTTCTCAACGCTGATGATGCCTCCATTTTTTATGGCAGAACGTCTGGTCCTGGGCATGCACAAAAGTCCGACAGTTGTGCGATTCAACGGCGAGGCAGACCAGGCAAGCGTGGACCATGACATGGCCCTTCAGGAGAAGCACTCATACATGATGAGCTCGACCCCGTTAGAAATAAATAATCACCAAGTGTCTGCCTCAACCATGGTTGAAAAAGAGGAGGGCCGCATGTCACATCTGCGCGTCGCTTTGGAATTTGGCCAAGAGATAACCCAAGAAGAGTTGAACGCGCCATACCGTAAAAACCCGCTACGATACATCGCTCTTCGCATTTGCATCATCGTAATCTTGGTGCTCGTGGCTGTATTTGCGCGTGAGCGTTTCCTCGACCTCCAAGATTTCACTGGTGCCACGGCTCACACTACGAGCTGCTTGGTGATGCCCATGATCATCTACATGCGAGTTTGCTGGAAGAAAATGTCGATCGCCGATAAGAGCGCATCAATCCTTGTTATTGCAGTATGTGGATTATCAGGCCTCTACGTGATGATCCACGCTGGCGAACACCTGGTCTCCCCCATAAGCAATGATACCATGTTTCCTTACTGCGAGGAAGAATTCATGGACGATCCGTACTATATCCGTGCCGTCTAGCTTAGAGTTTGTATTGCGGAGTAATATCTAGTCGAAAATACGAAGGATTTCTCGTTAGAATATAAAAGACCTTTAATAGAATTCTAGAGTTGTATAACCGCGTGGATGACGAGAGGACATCGCACAAAATAACATGTTTGTGAGTTGGAAATTTTGCCTCTGTCTAACAATATTCGTTGATCAGCTACGCATTTAGTGCCATTGTTCTTGAGGTACACTACGTCTCCTTTGTCACCTCGTAATCAGCTTAGTCCTTTCTCCCTGCCAACGGATGCTCGGCTTTCTTGCAGAAGTCACGAACGAAATAATCCATCCTGTCTATTATATATCATTTGCATGCATTACAAAACAATTAATCTCAAATTAAGCACACTACGCAGGATGTCGGCTCGGCACACTGCCTTTTCTTGGTTTGTCTAAATAAATACGATAGCCTGCCATACGTATTTTTTTTCAACACTCTGCGACAGCTATTTTGAGTCATATGTTGGACAAGAAAAGTATGCCATATGGTGTCGAACCATAGGTAAATCAATCGGAAATTCAGTATGATTATTAGACCTTCTTTGATGAGAGTTTGATCTGCATACAAAGATCGCGTGAAAAATGACATATCAGAGCCGAATTTTGGGTCTGATAGGCCGTTACTGAAGCGTAATTCGGTGGTCGCTTACTAGGACTGAAAGCCGAGCATTTTACGACAAATGCTCCTGAACGATTCCTTGCCTTTAAAGGGACTAGAGTTCTCCCGCCTTTAAGGGTGCAGCTTCTACGAGCGACCCTGGCTTTCGTCAAAGGGAAGCCTCTGAGAGATGGTGCATACCAATAACCCACCGAATACAATATATTGAGGGATTTTGAGGACATTGTTTAGATGCAGGATTAGATTCAGTCGCTTGTATAAAATACATAGGCAAGTATAACAAGATAACATTGTAGTACACAAAGCAGTTTTCTTTTTGCGCTCTGTTTCACAATTCCATTTCTTTACCGGGGAAAATAAGAAGTCGTTTACCAGAAGATCGTATAGCTTCCTTCACGCTTTCTCTGCTCAAGGTGCTCTGTGGCCATGTCGCACCTGGTAGCTTGTACTCAAACGCAAGTACATGTCTATCTGACTCACCACAACAATTCCCGGATGAGTAGAACCACCACACCAAAAATGTCAAACGCGCAGTTCGCCATGCTTCACTGTTTTAGGCTAAAGAAAGTGGCTGACTTTCATTTCTTTCCTAATTTTAAGTGGCTTATACGCGTACTGGCGTTTGAGCTCTTATAACAAAACTTATGCTTAGAAGCTCAGGCATCACAGGCTTCGGTAGACCCGGCCGAAGCGGGACCAAGCCAGTGAAAGTTATTTTTATAGCCTTTGAAAAATAGAGAACCAGAACCTTCTTTTCTGAGATAGCTCGTAACTTAAGCGGCTATGATCTCAAATAAAAAGGTTTACGTAGCGTTTGCACTCTCTTACCTGGAAGGTCAAGTTCTAAGCTGGATACGTACCCGTGAAGCCGAAAACGCAGAAAGCGTTCTCGAGCTCAACACAAGAAGTTCCGTTGGTCGAAGAGAAAGAAGTTGCTCACCGCTCAAGAAAGACAGAAGCAGTATTAAGACATTCTTCTGGATACCATGAACTTGCCATTGAAGATCGGTGCAGAAGGTGCAAAGGACAAAAAAGTTAATTGACTGCAAAAAGTGTCAGCCCATTTCGCATTATTAAGACGATCAACGGCAATTTTGCGAAATTGATTGCCTCCAAACTTGTCACGACTACATCCGACTTCTAATGTCAAGTTATTGACGCATTATGCGTTAAATCTAGACAAGTTTAAGATACGACCTACGTCAAATGCTGCACCATTCATTATCCAAGGACAAATTATTCTAAACGTTTCTCCACGATGTAGAGACTGATGCAGAGACGTACATCGTGGGGAACCTTTTAAAGTTTCGCAAGGTGCAATATAGACGCAAATGGCTTGTCAAATGGAAAGATTATCCAGAGTACGAAGAGGACGTGGGGCTCACAAAAAGAGATACCGCCAGCGTACTCAATTAAGTGTGATTTCTTGTCCAGCACTTTGCTGCAGTAACTGTCCAGACTATCAAGACCGTTATCTCCCCTCTTTGTTTCACATTCAGCGGACTTGGAACGAGAAAGTAAAGACCGCCAACGCAAAGGTCAAGTTCGGGGGGAAGTCATAGTTCACCTGTCATAATCTATGCTTCGCAACAGAAAGATGATGGTTAGGCGCATGGGCAGGCGTTATTCAAGTTGATTGCGACTCGATGGTAAGATGATTGCTAACGGACGGTAAGTCATTCTGATTGGCTTTGATACATGATTGGCTAAGATGTAGCAAGTAGTTGCGAGCTAAGGATTTTTAAACATATTAACTTTACAATTTGCCAACTCCACAACAATGGTGGGCGCATAATTTGCACTACCAACAGACTTGCTTTGGATGCGGTAAGCAAAGGCTACGATCAAAAGCTGGCATAGAAGTGGCCGTCTAATTCTAAAGGGTCGCAAGCAGGATTTTTAAGCCAGAGGTACTCGAGTTACCGGTAGGAGCCCTTAAAAGAATCGTATTCTCGTGATGGACAAATCGTGGGAGTTTATGTCCTGTGATATGGACAGTTTTGGAGTAAAAATTACCATAGGTAAGCTATTGGTTATAAACAAGATTATAAAAAAGCATTGGGCTATTCATACTTTATGGCTAGCAAAGAAATGCAAGCGTAATCAAGTCCCTAGCGACGGAAACACCTGTAATCAAGCACTTAATTAAAAGGAAAATGATTGCATTCCTTTGAGGATTCTGCGAATACGTATTGTACGTCGAAGTCGCGATCTGCGCAAGCGTCTTTATATGGAACAAAACTTATCATAGTTTAATCTTGTTCGCGGCTTTTTCATCGTAGCATTAATCAATCCCTTATTCATTACAAGTAAAGGGCGAAATCATGAATGTAAAAATTGCATGATTGCTCCTCTTAATGTAAAAGTTGCAAAAATTGCACGATTGCTTCCCATAAAAGATTTCTTCCTGACATCATCATGAAAGCTCGTCGTGCGTGGCAATACGTTACGCTAGACGTGACAGGCACGCTTCTCTACCCAGCCGAACCCTTAGGAAGAACCTACCTTCGATTCTGGGAGGCGGCATCTGGCCAGTCGTTCTCGTCGTTGCGCCGTGCCGCGCTGATCGCTGCGCTCACATCGCAATTCGTACCCGAATTTCGCCTACAGTCACGCCTTCGGCCAAACTTTGGATCTAACGGAGTAGCTACCTCTGCTTCCCCTTGGTGGCACGAATTAGTGCTTAAAGTGATGAAGCGCGCCGAAGTGATTGACTGCACCACAATTAATGCGGAGCAAAGTGAGCGCTTCACCAGCCAATTGTATGCTCATTTTGCGACCCCGGAGGCCTGGATGGTATTCAATGATGTGCATCCGACGCTCGAAATGTTGCAGAATTTGGACATTCCCATGGGTATCATATCGAACTTTGACGAGAGACTGGAGCCGCTGCTGGTCGGACTAGGGCTACGGAGCTTCTTTAATGTTGTTACAACGTCCTTCGGCCAATCGCACATGAAGCCACACGCTTCAATCTTCTATTCGACGTTCAAGCAGCTGCAGAGAGAGGATAAAGACGTGGAACCAAGCGAGTTTGTACACGTAGGAGATCATCTAGTCAAAGATTATGAGGCAGCAAAGGCCTTAGGTGCACATGCCAAGTTGCTGTGCAGAAATAGAGATAAAGCCACGCAGCTTATGGGGAAGGATCAGATCGAAACATTGCAGCTACTTTGATTTTGCGATGGAAAAGCTTTGTATTCCATGCCAGGTATAATATTATATGTTCGGAAAAACGCTTTTCTTAGGTCGAAAAGTACCATAGCGATCGCCTTGTGCTATCCGGGGTGCGTCTTTGCATAATAGAGGACGTCGAGCAGTACGCTCACAATCTACGTCGAATGTCTGAACGAACTTGCGCGGCCATAGGTATTGAAGTCGCTGAATGCGATGGTCCGCCATACCGCAGTAAGAAATTTTTAATTTTCAATTGTATTCTAAAAACTCGCTTACAACACCTCTTAATATTTTTTAAAGGAACCGTAATGCAACACCAATTTTCTGCACGCTACCCATAAGCAAAATTGCGTTGCGAAAATCTCATCATGTCTTTCGCCTAGTGACGTTGATCTCGTTACTACGTGCCTCTGCTTAGACGAGATAGAAAAAAAACTTGTGACTACGGACAACATTTGCCTACAATTAGTGAGATTGACATAACTTCCGTCAAAAGTCGAATATTTGTAGCGGTACTGAATAAAATATTTGCGCTAAAAAACGAAAGTAAAAATTTCCGCTGGTAAACCTGTTTTGCTTACTATGAAATTTTACGCCTTTGAGCGCATTTCGTGCGGCGCAATAATAACCTTCAAAAAGTCACCATTCTTTTTGGCGATGTTAGAATATGCCCCGGGTACCTCCTCAAGAGCAAGGCGGTGTGATATAAGCACCGATGGGTCCAGCTCGCCACTTTCAATTGCATCGAAGACTTGAGGATAATACTTTTGGGCTGGGGTGCGACCAGCATGAACAGTTACGCTTTTCATTGCAATGTGACCAATTGGGAATGATCTCACCGAGCGCATGTAGTCTGACACGATCGAAATGTGGCCGCACTTGCGAACAACCATCAGCATCTCCTTAAAAAGGTCTGCCGGCTCGGGCTGACTTTCTATTCCGATTGTCTTCTCCAACGTGGCCATCCAGCTGGACGAAGCTGAGCACCCGCTTGCATCAATTACAGCATCTGCACCTTCGGGTGGTAGTATTTGTTGCAACTTGGCAACCACTTGGGCGCAAGACAGGTCGCGGCGATCAATTACCTCGAGATTCATGTGATCATGGGCAAACTTGGCCCGCTCAGCGCAGCATTCAACTCCAAGCACAGTCTTAGCACCCCGAAGTTTGCACCAGTGAGCGGCCTGAAGCCCGATAGGACCCAAACCCCATATTACGACACAATCACCTTCCTTGACCTCGGCAATATCAACAGCGTGCAATGCCGTAACGGTTGTCTCTACACCCACTACTGCCTTGTCATCACTCACACCAGCAGGCAGCTTAAAGCAGTTCACATCGCCAAATGGTACACGGACGTACTCTGCCTGCACTCCAGGAACGTTACCAAGCATTCGAGAGCTCCCCAACACGGCGGAAGGTGCCCAACCACCGTACTTCTGCTTGAACTCCTGAGACGCGTTTGTGCAATTGCACGAAGCATACTCGCGTCGACGACAGTGCTTGCATTTACCGCAAGCTAGAACAAAGCTGACGGCGACACGGTCACCAACCTTGATGTTGCTCACTTCCGCGCCAACACTGTCTACGACTCCTACGGCCTCACTACCAAGGACCTGGTTCTTTTCCAATTCTCCGGCTTCGCCTGCACAAACGTCGGTTGCAAAATCAGGACTCATAGAGCATGCTGTGACCTTCACCACCACATCCGACGCTACCATAATCTTTGGCTTTGGAACATGGTCCAGCTTGACGAACTTGCCGGTCCACACGACAGCACGCATGCAGCCTGCCGGGTCCTTAGAGCACGTTTCTTGTCCGTGCGCGTGTGCGCTGAAGACCATTTTGCTGGCAATTTCTATTAAAGCGCTTTCCACGTTGAAAATGCAAATTTGATTTGATTTTGGCACGCCGAAGTCGATCAGGATGTCAACTCTTGTCTCAGAGCAGGCATCTTACGCCGCGTCGGTAGGAAGAAAACGTTAGCGGCGCTTCGCATCTAATTGAACAAAGTTTTATGTAGGTTTTGTAAGTGAACGCCTTCAACTGTAAGAATCTTTTACTTCATGAAAATCATCGCATCGCCGTCTCCCAACCGCTCACCCCACCGTTTTAAACAGTCATCCCTTTTGTTACCCACGCGAATAATGTCAGCCCGTTAGCGATCGAGATTAGGATGCTTAAAATATTGAAAAGAGGCTATGCTTCAAGTAATTTTATCGCTACTTTTTACTACTAATACTTTTTTTTTCTGGCATTGGCCCATGCTCTTATCAAGGAATACAGTAACTCTTTGCTCAAGAATCAAGCAATTGCTGAGCGGTGAACGAATGTCACCTTACATTGAAGAGGCGTTCAGGTTCTTCCATTAAGCGACCGTTCACTGCTCCCCGATCTTAATTTGTGTAATAGGATGCAATCAAAAATTGCTTATTTACTACAATAATAATATTGTTTTTTGTCATACTTACAATTCACTGGTTGGTGTTGAGACTAATATTAGTTTTTGGAGTCAGACAAAAAAACTCGTGAGGGTTTTGAGTATAAACCAAAGGCTGGGAACCTGAAATCACGCTTTCTCTTAAAATATCTGCCGCTTTATTATTTGTAATGAGGCTAAGGGGTAACACTACCCAATTTCGGAAAAAGGAATCGAACCCTCGATCTTGGGCGTGTGAAGTTCGCGTCCTGATTACTAGATGACATGGAAAGAGCCACTTATAAAACTGTGCACTTCGAGTGACGGGTTGAGCCTGGAGCTCACTTCGGAGGAAAGGGACATCTCAGCGCACTCCGGGTTGCAAAACGCAGTGCTTTAAAGTTCATAAAACTACTGTTAAAATCACACCGCTGAATGCATGTTGAACAGGCGGATGGCGTCACAGTATTTACAAGTAGTAATTACATATGGTAGCCGTTCATTGGTCTATAAAAATATATTCACTTCGGTTTTTATCATCTTCTCAACAAATACATGGCCTAAAAAGTTCATCTTCTGCTCGAGAAAAATATAGGATCTGGAGCCACCCCGAAAAAGGTAAGCTTGACAGTCAAAGCCGATTCCAAGAGTATGAAATAGTCTAATGTGAACAAGGATACGGGAAATCTTCATCAAATAGAGATTTCGAGCTGGCAAAGTCAAGCAGCGCCGCGGCAGTCCAGTAAGAGCTTTAGTTGCTCGAGTCACCACAACGAGTTATTAGACCAAAAATCATGGAGGCTTCAAAATGAAGTAGTCGACACACTAATATCAGCAAACATTTGGATTTGAATGTTAAGGCGGAGATGTGCTATGTCCTTGTACTGAAATACCACTTACTGTACGCTCTTTCAGCTATGGGAATCGAGTATTGTGCTCTATCATAGGCCTTCGCGTCATCAAGCAAGCTTAGTGCTAAATTAACTCTTTTCATTGCCTAGACCACTCTCACAAACGTTCTGCAGATTGAGCGCTTCCGTGAATGCCTTGTGGCGCATAACCCTGACTTTTCCGCGCTTACGCTCGCCTTTTTTGTGGAATGTGCTACAGTGAAGAAAAAAACAACATTCTAGTAGAAAGCTCTTTCGTTGGCAACAAACATCAATCCTTAGTATTTCCCACGCATGACAACATTCGCAATTAGTCGTAAAAGATGTTTGGCTTCGTGTGGGGCTCTTCATGCTAAAAGTGCTCGACTTAAGTTCCAATTGAAAGTGTCAATGCTGATAAGACGTGCCCTACATCGTTTAAAGCAATGAGGACATCTATGCGTCGCTACGTTGCGTTCAAGAGTATCATACCTCTCATAATTTATTTTCTGCGAGGGCTTTTCAGAAGCTAAGGTATAGCATAAGCCAATTAAACAAGTTTACCAAAGACCATGGTCCGATTTGAAACACACTTCTGCTGATTCTGGTCTACCTTACTGGTTTTAGCTGCATGGCGAACGAATTGCTTGGTAGCCTTTGTCAGAAGAACGATCGACCAGATCTATTGTGGGCACCGACAAAACAACAATTAGTGCTATGCGGGAGCGCAGGCCGAGATTACAATGGTCTAGACCAGCTTGCTAAAAAAAAGAGCTTATACAGTGCATCGTCTCCTGACAGTTCAGACATCCAAAAACACATGTTCAAGGAGTTAAAACACATGTTCAAGGAGTTAGCCACTTTGTAAAAAGAATACTTCCAAGAAAAGGCTGTCGACCCTTGCGTGAAACGCTTCGAGGGTTTTTCACTCGCAAAGTTGGTATTAGCGAGATATGGCATTCGAGTATGCACTGGAGCAACGAAAGCTGGCGCAGACGCTTACCTTACTATATTTCCGTGCATTCGTCTTGCGCAGGGTCGACAAATTCGTGCGGCTAATCAATTTACCCCATTTATCTTGGCAAGAACATTACATAGTAGGAGCATCTTGATTCGACGTATTGCAAGCTAATCAAAAAATTAAGTGATCATCGATTCGCGACGTAAGTGCCGTCGACAAAGCTTGTATTTTTTAGCTTATTTGTTGCCCAAGCAGACAAAAAAAAAGACTTCGAAGTGCTTGTCGTTATTGCAATGTTTTTTTTTCTTTTCTGGATGCGTTTTAGTGCAATCTTTGGATCGCTTTCGAGTCGCTTTAACATTTGTTATACTCGCGCACTGAGTTTTTCACGCACAAGAAATGCATTGTGTCGATGCACGGCTGCGCTCAAAGGTGCGTCACAACTTATTCTTGCAGTCGAGGTCCACGTTTGTGTTATGGCATGCGTGAAGGCATCACTCGGTATCACCTTGCAGGAAGCTAAACCTTTCCGGCTAAATAAAGGCATTTGCCCTCGAATTTTATGAAAATATGTAGAGCTTTGACCGTAAGGCACCCACGCTTTGATGCAAAAACCATTTGACATTTTCGCGGTTGCTTTGTGGAATAGGGTTTCAACAGGTGTAATGGAACTCGTGAGTCTAGTAATAGATGGTTTGGTCATCGTGCGACATGGCAACACTTATGTAAGCTGGAATTAGCGCTAAGAGCTTTAGATTCACAATCTCGTCTTCTACCTGCTGTGTGCTCAAGGCACACTGTAATGCTATCAATGCAGGCGACGACTCGAAACTGATCATTGATAGATTTTAAGCCTTCGAAGTTCAGCATTTACGCCGCATGCGCATATACGCAGAAGCTATAATCAGCTTCTTCGTTGCATCGTATGTGTCGATGCTCCCACCATATATTACAATTCATACGGCAACATATAATTGTGTGCAAACACACACAATTATCTCAGCCAAATTATGCTTATAGTTGCAGTCTGGGATGTACCAGGAGAGTGGCCTGAGTAACGGTGGCTGACAATATGTCTACATCACCAACCATATACAGAAAAAGCGATGGGTTTTTTGCGCGGCTTGCATAGCAATGCTGGTCAGCTCAGCGGTCAACTTACCGCTACGTAAATATGGAATCGAAAACATGAGCTTGAGAGAGCAACATTTCCATACCAGCCAAAAAGGGGATTCCTATATACGAGTTGACGGCATTTGGTTATAGGTTCAAAAGCCGTTCAAAGCGGACGGTGGGAAGATCGATCAGAGACTGTCAACAAGTCAAATGACTAGTCTCTATAATATAAAGTTTTTGCACAAGATGACAATAAATCGGGTGCACACTATTAATGCCCACATGCGCGCTATCGACACAATTAAAGAAAATCCAAAGGTTAGTAGAGCGATTGCTTTTCTAGCGACAATTACTCACCATGCTCGAGCTCAGACTCAAGCCAAGCCAACCAAAAAAACAATACTGCTGCTTCATGGTGAGACGCATTTGAGACTATCCGCGTTTTGCAGTACGTGATAAAAAGCTTAAGCCGCACTCACTTCTTTGAAGTTGTGAGTCTACCTCGCGATGCTTCGTCCCACATGCAATCTCCAGATATCCTCTTAAAGCAGATCTATCCTGGCATAAAGGCAGTGTTTTTGATCGTCAAAGCCACCTTAAAGTCAGCGACAAATGGCCACCACAAGCATGTTAACGAATGGATTACGCTATCGACAAGGTAAAAATACTTCTATCTTAGCGCTTATCTCGTTTTTTTAATGCATGGGTCTTAATCTATGGTATCTTTAGCTTCATCAATTTGAACACTAAATTTTATTAAATATTGTTGAGGCCCTAATAGGCTTTAATGAAGAGTAGTACTCTCAGCAGGGTAATCTGGGATTGCCACATGATGCCGCAAGGCTTCGATGCGTTGCGAGCATTTCAAATTAAAACGATGAATGAGAGCTCACTACATTTATTCTCATCTTCCATAGTTGACTGGCTTACCAGCTTACCGTTTGCTTCATCAATTGTATTAAATACCCATAAAGATTATACTTTTCATCTAGCTTCTCTTGTAGCTTCATTCTGTCTAGTTACACCACGCAAAATTAACTATTGTAAATTGAGTATTCTAAAAAACTTTTACAAAGTAAAGAAATTATTTACACGTAAAAGATACCTGTTATAAACAGATTAAACGTGTCAGGTGGACAAAGTTGTGAAAATATCTATGTGGAGAGTTAAATATATAAAATACGCGTTTAAAAAGTTTTTTCTAGCTGAATGGTGACTACGAGTTATTGCTAAAAGATACAAAAAACCATCGAGAAATTACAAGAATTAAAAATTTGGGTACGACTTTTTGTCCAGTTTATAACCAACCATTTTATCGTTAACTTTAGAATTAATAGTTCTTTTATATATGTTTGTTTTTTTCTGCTTAGAAGCGCGCCATTTACGCTCAATCGCTTGATATTCCATGCGCTCGCTTCGCGACCGTGCATCAGCTTTTTTGTTGACATCTTTGTGCACAACAACTTTTACAATGATGTTAGTGCAGCTAAAGCTTACTTTAATCCTAAAGACTGAAAATTATACATGTGCAAGAGCCAAATGTACGCCAAACTCATAAGGTATATTTTCTGTGAGCCATGTATTTCGGTGCTGGGCTTAAACGGCGTACCAAAATCGACTTCTATCTTTGCATAGCCGACTCCCAACAAATGACTAAAATGCATCGATGGCTTGATGTAATAGATTATCTCATTGTCATACCTGCTGAAAAATGAAACCAAGTGATCGTGACGCTTTCTTTTCGATGTCAGAGAAATGATTGGCAATGAAGCCAACCTTGTCAGTTTTAAGCCGAATCCCTTTAACGCCGCTCGAAGCTCAAGCGACTTTGCCGTCAGCTGTGCTACGATATCATTTGACGACAAAGGTCGATAGCTTATTGTAAGCTTTCACTTAGCACAACATCCCGACTGCCGAAGCACGACAAGCACTTTATTGCCACCCTTTACGCCTATACCAGCGTGGATCTCGTCTATTTAGCTGCCTATAATCCACGCTGCCTAAAACAGCAGCATTTTTGCAGCGGGCATCAGTCATCGACAAATAGGACAACGGTAATCTTTATTGCGCAATATGCAGGTCATCACGCGTAAACCTGACCAGCATTTTTTCGTGTATTTTTACGATACATATGTGTAGTGGGGTTTTGCGTCGATATAACTGAGCCCGTTGTTTCTCGAAACTTGCTATACAAAGTGGCGTTACAAAAAAATACTGGACAAAATACAAGCATGAAGCTTCGATACTATCATGTCGTCATGAGCTGCCTTTAATTGCATAAAAAAGCCCAAGTCTCATCATATTGTCGTTTTGAGCGACGCTGACCCTCTTACGGGGGTGTTTTGATACGCCAATGTGCTATAAGTTGGACCGCGAATAGACTTGCACAACACTGTTGAGCACTTTCTACTGTCGTCATTTATATACGAGGCGCACGCTTTTGCAAGGTTTGTCAGAGTGTGAAACCAGTGCATTCCTCAAAGGTTTCGCTGCAACCTCTTCCTATCTAGTTGCCTGCCGTTGCACAGGCAGCGCCGTGTTTGTGAATTATTTAGGAAAGGTCTTATCTGATGCCGAGTTGCAGATTACATTACCCTGGTCGATAGTGTAGTGCACCTCGCTAGCGCATATTCTTTGCCGACAATGTCTGTCTAGTCGATCGTCTCAAGTCATCCCAGTCTACATCGACATTCTTGCCAAGGATCGTCAAGCTTTGAAAACAAAGATCTTAACTGAATGACTTCAAATCTTGAACCGGACGGACACTTAGACGGCGTTAGCAGAGTGGTGAACATAATCCTATAGGCTACATCACATCATTTATAATCGGAGAGCACTGTTATCATTGTCATACTTTACTTTTGATAACGTCAGACCAACCAGTCTCTGTATCAACATCGACTGATATCCCTTTTAAACTGTCCAACTGTTCTATAAAATATTCATATAATGAAAATCCACACCCGCTTGTGTCACCTTCGGCGGTCTCATCAATATTCACGGTCTTTCCAAAAATTAGTTCGGCTACATATGGTGACGTGACGCGCTCTTAAACTAGAAGAATGAGGTTTTGACTTAGCGAGACGCGGAAATCCTGAACAAGCCAATTTTTCATCAGCGTTGAGTCGCTTGTGACCAATAATTTACCGTCTACTCTGAAGCAGAGCCATAGCTTCTGCTTTGCCGATCGGTCTTCCGACTTGTACGCGATGTACTACATTTTGCATTAAAGAAAGAAGGTGAGTCCTGTTAGGCATATGCACAAAAGTTGCTTGGTTTCTAAATCGGTTGACCGAGCATTGCTGTCGAATGATGAGATTTAAATTGCAACAGCAACAAACACTGGTGTGGAAAATTTAGCACAGTGATATAGTGAGTGTTACACGATATTTTTGGTATACGAAATACCTACACATTACTTTGTTATGCTTGCCCTCGAAATTTTAAAGCAGGCACCTTGATCGCATCGTTCAGTGCCATTTTTAAAAGTTAATAAAGGGCATATAAAGCGTTTAATTCCTTGTAAGCCTCATATGCAAGCAAATCATAACCTAAGCTCTAGCGCCTCATACGAGCAACACGGTACTTCTCCTCAGATTCTCAAAAATGTGCCACTTTGGCTGGCAAAGCGACTTCGGCGTTTTGCAGCTCGACTGAAGCAGCTTATTTGCGGTTGCCTTGACCGTGTTAGCGTGCTAAAAAAAACAACTAGCTCATTTGTAGGCACTTATCGATTATTCACACATTGTCTAAACAAAAGAAATCGCTCATACTGCAGTGCTGAAGGCAAACTCAACCTTTTGACCTTTTGGTGCACGAATGTGGCGTCCCATCATTCTTGTTGCTCTAATACACAACTGATTTTTAAGTCTGACTATGTGCATGTAAATGGTCTGCTTTAACATTAGCAGGAGGACTTCCAATAGCTAAATAGCGTTCGCCAAATTGCAGCGGTAAATTGCAAGTACTTCAATCCAGCAGCATCATGTCCAGAAGGCAATAGGATCAGAAAATATGCGAATTTATAAATAGTCTTGCTGTATGTTCCCCAGTTAATCTGGCTGATGTGGTGCCATGTGCACCATTACAGCAAGTCGAGGCTTATTGCCTTCCAAATGTTTACTTGACACTCACTTATACTCGTGGGGATTAATATGTAATAAAAATGCTGCCTCGGCCGAGAAACTACTAGCTAAAGCATCGTGCGCCTTAAGAAAAGTACATTTCTATTGCTCTCTAACATTTGGAGCAACGATTTACCAGATCCACTTTACGATGGAGCAGACCAGGTGTCCATGGAACTGCGGTTGGTGTCTAAAGTTAATCACTCGAATTTAGTGCGATGGAAAATTTCATTCGAGACTAAGTTTGGCATCCGTTTTGTATGCCTAACAATTGTTCGTCAAAGAGTTTTTTTTGCTTATGCCGGCCAGTTCATAATCTGGCTCGTGTGAAAGAATACTAGCTAACACGTTGATCTTGCCAAACCTGTGCTTAAAGTATAATATTATATATAATATTATACACGGAATGACAATCATCCTTCCACCACTTACGACAAATGCTTGTTTATCGCTGACCTCAAGTATGCATGATCCAAAAAGACTAGACAAAAATTTAGGCTATGAAAGATTACTTAACTGCATAGGCAAGTACGTTATGACAAGAAGTAATAAAGTAAGTAGCACTGGTCTGTGGGTATGAAGTATCACCAGTAGCGGGTCCCAGCTTCACAAGAAAAGAGGGGGGATGCGGTACGAAATATAACCTTGGGTGGCACAAACGACACCAGAGCCGACAAAAATACTTGTCCGCACAACGATACAAAGCTTAGCAGATCTTGGTTTCACGGATTTTTCCGAGATCTTGGTAGACTCAATCGCGGAAATTACCTTGAAGGTAATGTTCTTGACAACACAACCCCTCATAGTACGCAAACCCTTTTTTGGCCCAGGATATCGTGGATCAGCCGCATAGCCTGTTTACGGCTCTGGGCTCCGAAAGTACAATGATCTAACATGTTCTTAATTTGAAAAAGTGTATAATGATACAAAAAGTTATCATCAAAGCCTTCTACGAATATGGAATTTGACCCGAACTTGACGTCGTGCAAAACGATAAGTACGGCCTCACCAGATTCGCACCCTTAAGGTCCTTAAAATATTTACACCTTTATAACTGTAACTAATGAGCTTCACAAGCAATTTTTATGCTCGCACAATAACCCGAGGCGTCCAAGCTGTGTATAAAGTCGCTTGAACATGGTACATCAGGACTCGTCCAAGAGTCAAAGTCTTGGCTGATATATATTTTTAAGTTGCCACATAAGAGCTGGGTTTGCTAACACTGTCTTGGAGCGTACACAAAATCATTTGTTGTCAAGACCGATAAAAAATGCTTCATCGCGTTCGTAAATGACGAGCTTAAAGTCTCAATTCATAGATTTTTCTAGAGTAATCCGAGCTTCCTCTTCATGGTTGCAACGAATTCGTTTGTATTCTTACGCCGAAGTCTTCAACTTTCTGTCTATTGCTAAGTTGACTTTTGCGGAGTCAGATAGCTGATTTTGTAAAAGAACTAGGTTCACTTTCGAGACCTCAAAGGAGAAAATTAATCGAGCGTCTCTCCTACCAATTCCAGAATCAGTTGTATCTAGACGCTTAGAACAGTCTTGATTGTCTTCCCTTATTGATTCGAAAGGGTGTGAAGACAATCGATGTTTGGACCATCGCAAACGCAACCATTAGTAGCTCGTCAACCCATGTATATGGTCCCTTAAAGCATATTATACGCCCTCATGTGCAGTGTGTCTTCGATATCAAGGCCAGCTTACTCTCTTTGACGATCCACTCAAGATAATTTGCCGTTGACACCAGCAAATGAGAAGTTTATATTCGGAACAGCTTTTACTCAAACGCAGCATATATCTGCAGGTCTCTCTTTTGATTTGACAGTAACATGTCTAAAATACCATGTTAAAATAATACTGTGCCTCGTTCTTTGCTCCCCAGTAATACGGGCCAAACAAGGCGCCAAATGTACCCGAGTGATTGCTCAAAGCTCCCGACAAGCCAAAGACGAAGACAAAGTCGAGGCATCTAACCTCCCTAACCGTCCAAAAACATTGGCAGGCTCTGTGAAGGACGTGTGAGCCGCGAGTTTGACTCACCCACTTGACGAGTGGAGTGTAGTGAATACCTTATAATACTTATGGACCTAAGTGACTGCTTATTGAAGCGTCATGTGCTTCTGGCAGTATATCATGCTTCAGATTATCGTCACTTAGCATAGCTTGTGTATAATATATAGCGACGCAACTTAGCTCATTGTAGAGGAGTTTAGCACTTAGCTATAAAATCTGAGCCTGCGATGGGATTGAAATTGATTGTTTGCAATGAGTGATGAGAACGTAAGTCATTACACCTTTAGCCTCTGATGATATGGGCTAGCTTAGACTAGGTCAAAAAGCTTTCATTTTCTCGGTGTATGCTCGAAGTAATGGTTGCATACTAAGTATTAGAGAGCTTTTGTCTTATCTGTCACATGTATACATTTGTCAATGCTTGCATGAAGCAAATTAGTTTTCATGAACTCTTAACTCTTTCATGACTTAATAGGAACATCAAAGTCGACTAGGATCCTATGCATAGGTATTCTATCAACGTATCTTCGAGCTTATAACTATATTTTTGTTACTAGACTGAGCGCATGATGGTCTATGTGACATTCCATTGTACTCACATAGAAAGCCGTTAAGCGCATTAAAGGCTTGAAGAGCTAACTTCGGCACATTTATTCGGACTTGGTAGTATCTGCAACCAAGTTTAGTGCACTGCGCCCGTGCATGTTTGAAGCAACATAACTATTCTAAAATGGGCTTTGCGCAGGTACCGTTGCATAGCTCAAATAAATATTAACAAGAATTGGACGTCGCTGTTTGCGTATATTTTTAACACAGAAAGCCAACGAAGAGTATGGGGATTTTGCCCCCCACCATGCCAACATTTGCATTGTAGACATTATTAAGATCACCAGCAGAAAAAGGGGCAGAGACGCTTGCGATGTTGTAGACCATGGTGATAGGCAAGGCGAGCTAGCATCTCCAAATTACCGCCGTTGGCGGTAAAGCGGTAATTTTGATAACACAGGGTATTAAAAGGCAGCCTCTAAGCGAATCGTAACGGCGTGCGGCATCGATACATTTTAGTGCAATTGATCGACGCGATTTGGTGTCTGCTTTCCCGATGAGTTTGGTCCAGTCTTAGCCTTAGAAGACTTGAGCCCTTCCTAGCAAAGCAGCATGCTCTCCAATGGCTGCCGCAAGCAAGCGCACAGGGGCGTGCCTGCTTAAAAAATGAATCTTTTTGCTTTAAAGAGCCACCGGCAAAAACTGCAATTGAGAAGTTAGCAAGACGTTAAACATCGGAAAAGACGGGACAAACAGACGGGTGTGCCGCTGATGTACATTATATAGAGCAGCGGAAGCATTAAAATTGTACAATTAAGTGTACGAGGTCATGAAAAAACGTTTGTAGTCTCGGTAGTCTCGAGCTCGTCTAAAAACTTCACGCATTAGTAAATAGTTGTGAGCATCCCATAATGCCGATTTAGGCTTAAAAGAGAGCAAAGAAATAAGTTGGTTTCGATTTGATGGGCTACGATTCGGCTCTAGATCTAAGTAGAAATAGCTATGATATTTAGCGTATTTTTTCATGAACAAGTACGTTTTAGCCCTTAGCAAGCTGTGGCTAAGGCCGCGAGCCCTATATTGATTTGGTGGAACAAGGAGATAGACGCCAGACGTCCGACATATAGAGTCATGTATTTGCATCCACCCCCATTGTGCGTAGGGCTACTTTAAAAAAACGTCTGGTCGATTAAGGGCCCAAGGAAATACTAAAGGGAAGCAATGAAATTTCAGAAACCTTTTCGCCGGTAGATGTGCAAATATTTTCTACTTGGGTAGCAATACAGCGACGGTAGCACCGGCTACTGAAAACGCTTAAAGCAAGCGCTCAATTATGGATAGCGCAGTATCACAAGATAAAGCATTTTCAACAATGGGTAATATAGTTCCTCAAGAGGATAACATAGTAAGAGTCAAAGTGTGATACTAGTCACTGGGACCTCAAAACAAAATATTTTTCCTAAAATGCGCATAAACTCACAAAAATCTCACCTCTTAAATATGTGCTCACTCGAGAATTTAGAAACTTCGAGTTCTTTGAGGTTCATTAGCTCCGAAACATTTTTAATCGCCTCTGTTCGAAGCTCGGCAGTCGTATAACGCAAACTTGTCAGCTATCTCTGCGAATATGAGCTCTGTGTCAAGCTAATTAAAGCGCGTATGCTGAAATTAGTGTTAAATCCCGAAAGATCCCAAAATCCGTAACATCGTTTACCTATACGAGTAGGGTTTTGACTTCCACCATCAAAAGTTGAGCCTACAATTTATTTCCTAGCTTAATTTAAGCTGTAGAGCCAATAAGCTATCCCAGACAGGCCGGATACTGCAACAAATTTGGTCTTCTACATCACCATCGTTAAGAGGAAAAAAAATTCTCCTTTATTAACTTGATTTCATTATAGGCACAAAGTATTGTGTCACTAAGCTGTAAACATTCTATAGAGCACTTAAATAATGTTAATTTCATTATCTGAGGCATATCACTTCTACTAGGTCTAAAATATGAATAAAATTAGTCTGTTTATAAGCAGCCTAAGACTAGCCCCTCTTCGAACTAGCACCTGAGAGTGACGCACAAGTCGCTCGTGAAATACAACCACAGATAAATTTGCCTTTACAAGAAGCAGTTTCTCGTTTTTGGATCCAGAGCAGATTTGTTCGTCAACTGCTGACTTGTGACAAATCTCAAACGACTTAAATGGTGTCGAACAAGGCAATAATCACTCCCTTTGCTGGGTAAGGTAAAACAAACTATATGTGTCTATCCCGAATGGAGCAAACAAAGTGGATATTTGTCTTTCGCTTACCATCCGTGAAGGAGGTGAGAAAAGGCAGGTCGTGATAAGAGCGAGACGACTGAGTGAAGTAGATGTATGACATCATTACGCATGTGTGGCGGACAAATTTTGCTTGGGCGAGATTAAGGTTTTCAAGAGAGAAAGTATATGCAGAGGGCAGCTAACATCTCAGTATGGAGCGTTAAAATAATTCGAGTGCTGGCAAACTACTGCAGTGAATCATAATAAGTTGACTTGTATAATGAATAGAGGGCAATAATTCATTCACTTTCGTTTCGAACAGACAGTAAGATAGCTTTAAGCTGTGCTAAGGTCAAATTGTATATGGCGAAATAAGCTTAGAACTTCGACTGCACGAATTAAAATCCGGTCCTTGACATGGACAACTTTGACTTGATTTTGGACATGACTTGGCCGTAAAAGCAAAAGTTGTGGTTCAGTCGCTAAAGCACAACAGTGAACTTAAAAAAACACCATCCGCACGTAACATTGTTCCTTAAGCGAGTAAAATAAATCTCTAAAACGTTGTGGGTAGCATAGTGACTCAGATAACTTATAGCTTTTTGATTTCACAAGTGTTACACTATATAGTACGGATCTATAGATTTACCAATAAGAACGGAAAACATAGCTCTGCTTAAAAAATAGGGACTCTTATATCTGAAGCCGCATGATTGATAAAGAGGTCCTATTTAAATTATTTCGACAACTGCGATCCTTCACCCAAACATACATCCATCATGCACTCGTCCATAGTCACTCTGAACAGCTCTGGAACTAATAAAGCAAGATTTGAGGTCATGAGGACCAACGCACATTGTGTTATGCTGGGGAGGGAAATAAAGCCCCTGGTTGATTTGTAAATTTTGGACTCAAAAAGATTTTTAAAAGATCTTTGAAAATGGTTGTCCTTCCCAAGTGCAATGCGATTCTCGCGAAGTTTTTATTCGGTATTTCGGGCGCCGACGAACAAATAAAAGCTGTTTGATTTTGCGTGCGACGCGACTGACTTTGCCATCAGCTTTGCGTTATTGCGACTCGATAAGGACGGACGTCAGTCCAGAAATCGTAGGGATGCCAAGCGGAGCGTATCTGCTCATGACAAGGAGTGTCATCGAGTACTAGCTGGTGAAGTTTCAAGTACACCATATGGGTTTATATTCCAATTGCTTGTCACTAAGACCAACGATTGAAATACTTACTTGTCTAGAAAATGGCAATATGACTCCCATTTTGTGCAGAATATTCATCCCAGATCAAATACAAGTCTGGCAAACTCAGCGTTCCCTTAAACAAAATAAATAGCCTATGGATATTTCGCCACTACCTATCTCGGTTTGCATACCGATGCGTTTTTAGGGATACCAAAATGGAAAGAGGGTTAAGCTGCAGAGTCAATTTAAGCGAATGTATAGTAAATCGAATGGTATAATCGTATTACACAATCGGGTTGCACACGTCGAAATTATTTGGACTTTGCAAGTAATTTGTAATTCCTTTAGTCTTTTCACACCGTTAAAAATGTTCCTCAGACGTCAGACTTGCGAGTCACAGCCTAAAATAACTAATATGTCAGCACTAACTACCGCACTTGACAACCTTGCATTTTTCACGAAGGCTTGTGGCCAACCCTTTCGCTTGACCCTTTGCTTCGGAAAGCACTTCGTTCACATCTTCAGGTGCGTCTGATTTGATATCAAGTGAGAACCTTGCGATCGGGGGAGCATCTCCAGGGCCATGCAAAGCTGCCAACAAACTCCAAACCATTGGAGTCACAAAGCGAAAATCTTTCATGACCTCAATATCTGAACGAACAGCCACGGCCTGATAAGGATCTACACCAGCTAAGAAACCAGGCATCAGCAACTCGCAATTCGTGATAGGGCCCGGTTCCTGGCCTTCTTTGCCTACAAAAAGAGACCAACGCTT
The DNA here is from genome assembly GCA_003676415.1 of Plasmopara muralis. NCBI lineage: Eukaryota > Oomycota > Peronosporomycetes > Peronosporales > Peronosporaceae > Plasmopara > Plasmopara muralis. The sequence continues at coordinate 170,191 of RCHQ01000086.1, read as the reverse complement.
CATCCACACTGCATGAACTACAAACCAGAATTCTCTCGACTTCAACTCCTTACGATCATATTTCATCACCAATTCAAGTTCGAGACGTCGGCGGAGCACAAGATCTTCAGTGTACGTGGGTAAGACTGCCTGAACCAAACTCAATCGCTGAATCGAGATGGCAGATATACGACGAGCCGCCGGAATAACCGGCGCAGTAAAAGTCGCAGTTGTTGATTGGCCTGACAACTCGGTTAGGGGAGAGGGACGAAAGCTCGAGCGGCGAAGCTCGTCACTCAAACAAATAAGGCGTTCTTGAATTCCTGGCAATGATTCTTGAAACTTCTCACCGCGATTCTTAACAACTCCAGCATCGGAAGATAAGCTGCCACTCCCACTAGATTCGTCGGGCAATGGTTTGTAGACCTGCGCCACCGCACGATCAACAATGATGTTGCCAAATTTGACTTCAAGTGCTTCAGACGGTTCCTCCAATTTTAAAATTCGATCTGTCGAATTTGAGACATACGAGCACTTGTCGTTCTCAAAACCAAAACTTTCCATTTCCAAGAATTGCACGTGCAAATCAATTTTGTCATGTAGTTTCGAAGCCATTGGTTTGGTCATTTCGAGATTAATCTGCGCTGGTGGTGCCATCTGTGACTCTGTTGATACACCACTTGATTTCAACGTCGTTCGCGTATTTGGTGCATAAAGTCTACTCCAAGGCATAGTCAACCTTTTCTCTTCAAAATTGACGCTTTTATTGTTCTCTAATAAATGCGTTGCACTGCTACTTGAGCGAAAGGTGAGACATGACTTATCGTTGTCTTGCATTTTTGTCGTCGGGTCTACAATTGCATCAGAATGAAGTGGCACCCTAAAAACTAGATGGCGATTTAGATGAGCAGCTTCTCGCAATGCTGTACCTATCTCAGAAAGCGTCTTCCTCGGTTGCATAAAGTTAATCGTGTCCATACCAACCAGCACACTGCCAAAAGGGACCTTACCACTCGTTTCGACAGCTCCAGGAGTGTTTCCAAGGTCTACTGGGGCGAAATTGTCAAGGATAGCTGCATCCGTACAGCTACCATCGAATATGATACCAAGCGGACCGGCAGGAACATCGACCTCGACGATCGGCCAGGGTGTAATGTTTATCCCTGCAACAAAAGTGCTTGAGGAGTTGACGACCCCATCAGTCATGCGGAAAAGTTTCCTTTTTGCCGTCGTTTGAAACCAAAAATTCTGTAAATTAATCGCCGAAAACATCGCCCGAACGCTGGTGAGTAATGTGCTTTAGATTGGAAGCCACAGTGAAGGCTGTGCTAGAGGACTATCTCGAGAATACTTCGAGTTTGAGGTAAATTCTCGCATACGATAAGATTCTTATTCTTTTTTGTCGTCAAACCTATTTCCAGACTTGACTCCATCGTTGCTTCACAACGATATTTATATTTGAAAGGCCACATGTACTTCTAGCCACGTGCTTATACTGTGGGCCTATCCCCAATTGATATTGAAGTAGTGTGAAATGACAAGGTAGCACAACTAAACTTAAAGCTACCGTCTGAATAGACACGCCACATGACACTGCCATCACTAAACGTCAACACAGCGCTGCCTAATCAATGTGCTGACACGTCCATAACTCATCGCCCAGAAAGTGCACCATTTCGATAGCCACACCTTTGTTTTTGTTTCGACTGCAGATACATCAAAATGTATTAATACCACTTTAACACAATCAATAAGAAACACCACGGACATGTCATCAGTAGACATGGTAAGAATTCCTATAGCCATGGCGAGCTCCTTGCCCTCCGCCATAATAGCCTATATCAGCAATGATGTTAGCACGACATCATAAATCTTCTTCCATGTGCTCTGCACGTACCACAGGGGTTCCTGCATCCAAAGTATCAGGTAAATCGCTACCAGCCGACGTTAGACCAGGGCACATGACGTTAGCTCCTGAAAGCACGAACGGAATCGCACCCTTGTCGACGCACACCTGTTTCATGACGTGCGGAACCTTGTGCAGTAGTCTGAGTGTGGGCATGAAGGGACCATCACGTTTATTAAAAAAGATGGGTTGGCCTTCGTGTAGCACAATCTGGATGTGGTTATGACTGATTTGCATGTAACATCAGCTCGAAGGTTAGTAGTTAAATCGAGTTTAAGCACTTTGTGTAAAAGCCATGTGGGGGCGCACCACTTCGCTACAACCATAGGTGCCTTTTTGGGCATAAGCGTCTCAGCAAAGGGCTCCAAGTCCGGGTACTGCTCTAATACCTTTGAACGGATACTGCGTTGCTGAGAAGACTTGACCTTGCTGCTGGTGCTGACGTGCTCGTCGACGCTAAAGCGCTTAAACATCTTGATGGTAATAAGCGAATTAATGCATTTGCCGTCAATATGCTACATGGTAGGTGTCGTAAATGACGTACCAATCTCAATTTGTCACTAAGCAGAGTGAGTGATACATTTTGAGTATTTGTACATTTGTATCACTCTACATTAACTCATCAATTCACATGAGTGTGTGTATTTGTGTTACGATCAGAATCTAAAATAGCGCACTGATACTACTTTAGCGCAATTTGATTCGCTTCTGTTGATTTCCTCACTAAATATTAGGCCGCTAACATTTTTAAAGTGCAATAAAGTATTCTTTATATCTGCGCCGCGTATCCAGTCGCAGCTGTGCCAGATGCGTACCTGCTGCTGGAGTATCCTAATCATCCCATCATCGCATTGCACGGTGTCCATTATTAAATTTGATTCTATGTCCCGACGCCCCTTCACGTCTATACCTCCTTTTGATAACGAAGCCGTAAGAGCTTTTTGCTGGCCTAATGTTTCAGCCTTTTTTTTTTAACAAGCGTACGTTGCGGACAATTTATTCGCTATAACTTGTCTTCGCCTCCACATTAGTCTCGCCATTGACTTCGAGTTTGTAACTCGCCGGATCTTTCGAGAGCCGGTCGCCTTTCGTGTATACTTCGCTTAAGTGCGACACACACATTCTTACAAAATACCCAAACAATGGCACGTTCCGACCGGTCGCTCTGGAAACGTGTGGATGTGGTCGTGCCTGCAGGCCCCTTAGGCCTCATCGTTAGTAAATGCTCATTTGGTGAGGGTCATGTCATTGTGGATGGCTTTCGTCCTGTACGAGATTCAGGCGAGCCTGGAGCTTTAGAGAAACAGGGTGAAATTGGGCCCAATTCGCTGTTACTGGGCGTGAACGCACACGACTTCACAGACGCCGCTGCAAGTTGGAGCTTTGAAAAAATTCGCGAAATTTTAGTAAGCACCAGTGGTACAGAACGCACTGTGCGTTTTCTCGTGCCTCCACCACCACCTGAGGTACAATTTGAGGAGATTGCAGCCCACGAAGGCAACAAGCGTTTCGCTGATGTGTACACACTCGGTAGAGAACTCGGAGCGGGTACTTTTTCGGTGGTAAGGGAAGCAACGCACAAGGAAACCGGTGAGCGTTTTGCTATTAAGTGTATAAAGCGCGCGCAGCTCTCGGTTGACGATTTGGAGGCTCTCGTGGCTGAAGTCAAGATATTGCGGGAGATGCAGCACACGCACATTGTTAAGCTATACGATGTGTTCCAAGAAGATAAGTACTTTTTCCTTGTAACTGAGTACATGGCTGGTGGTGAGCTATTCGAGCGGATCGTCAAGAAGAACTTTTACTCAGAGAGAGAGGCTCGAGACCTTGTGAAGGTGCTGCTGGAGACGATTGCTTTCTGTCACAATGCTAATGTTGTCCACCGCGATTTGAAGCCGGAAAATTTGCTGCTGAGCAGCACTGAAGACGATGCAGACATTAAGCTTGCGGACTTTGGATTTGCTAAGAAGGCACTTGAAAAAGGAGATGCAGGGCTGTCGACAGCCTGCGGCACACCTGGATATGTTGCACCTGAGATTTTAATGTCCAAGTCGTACGGGAAGGAGGTGGACATTTGGAGTATCGGTGTTATTACTTACATTCTATTGTGTGGATACCCGCCGTTTCACCACGACAACCAGAGCATGCTTTTTAAACTGATTAAGAATGGACGGTATGAGTTTGACTCACCCTACTGGGACGATGTCTCTGCTGAGGCCAAGCACATTATCAGTAAGATGCTTCTCTTGCAGCCAGCGGAGCGCTGGACGGCGCTTCAACTTTTGGAGCACCCGTGGATTGCCGAAGATGTAGTCAAGGACGTGCAACTTACTACAGCGCTTGAGGAATTGCGTAAGTTTAACGCGCGTCGGAAATTTCGTGCCGCAATTAGTACTGTTAAGGCCACTATTTCGCTTACGAAGGGACTTACCCTTGGTAGCAGTCCACGTAGCAATAAAGACAGCGGTGATGAAGCAGAACAGCGAACCCAAAGTGCGCCTGCTATTCTAAATGGCTCAGAAACAGCGGGCGCTGTGCCGCCACCAGCGCCGTCACCTTTTTAATGCCTAATTCATCCGCATAGCTGAACAAAGTGATATCTTGGCGTTTGTAATTTATTCGGTGGTGCTATTTCGGATGGGGGCTAAAAAAAAATTTGTCAAAATTGCCTAATTTAAAAAAATTGTGGGATGGATAATAGAATATTAGCGCGTTTAAAAATAGCTAGATCCTCCGAAATTTTGTGAAACGGGATTCGGTATCAAAAAAATGCTTTAGGTTGTCTCAACCTGCACCCGGATTAACCCGCGCATTTGCACCAGCACCGTAGAAATTTAATAAAGTGAATAAGAAATGCAGCGCCGCAAACTCTTAACGGCAAACGATCGTTAGGTCGGAACCTGGCACAGGGCGCTAGGAGCACCCACTAAACATTTAAGACGAGAGCTAGTAGCCCGGGATCTGTCGTTTGATTGGTATATAGCAGCAAAAACAGGACGAGATTTAATGCATGATGAAGCGTCATAGACAGGGTCCGTCCTATTGCTGGAAGGAAGCTGCTTCCGGGCCTGCGAACGTTAAGCATGCATGAAGCACGTTTATGCCGGATTAAGCTGCATCGGTATCGAGCTGAATTTGGTTCCCTCAAAGTGCGGACGGGAATGGCCGAAAAGAAATGTCGATTTCGACGAGTACGATAAGTGCCAGCTTAGTTGGCTTCCAAGTCAGTATATACATACCTCTCTGGTATGGTACCAATACTGTAGACTTGCAAGCTCTGACGTCGTTTCGAGTTTCCAAACCTACTTTCTAATTTCTCGAGGTAATGTACTACCACTTGTAACGCGATCAGGCTTTTAAAGAAATCGATTGTCGATTTAGGCTCGGGTGTCGGGTCGGGCAAAGTCAACGAAGCGAAAGTATCATTTGCTTACAGCAAATTAAGAAGTGATAGAAAATCAACAGCTCTTTCGGCTTCTTGTCTTGCTACAGCCTTACTGTTGGCTGTCAGCCATCTACTGTTACAATCCTAAAGCCTGTTATTATCTACAAATCCTAGATTGCTTTCAGTGGATAAGTTTTTTGAACTCCCATCACGCAGTATTCGTGACTACCACGGGCTTTTACCCTGACATAATCCGGCAATACATGTATTCAAATTTGCTTTGTTGAAGACCGATTGACGCCGTAGGCCTATTGACCACTTATGGATGTTTTGAGATTATCGAGACCGATATTTTTGGTGCCAACATCAACCAAGGTGTCGTTGCGGCGAAAGCGGCTAAAGCATTCGGCTCCTCTGTTCGCAGCCTTATGATTTGGGTGGCCCTTGAGAAAGTATTATTTGTGTTCTCATGGCCTTTGGCAAGCTCCTTGTTTTCTTCGAGGAAGCAATTAAGCGTAGCCAATCTTTAATAGTAGTACTTGTTATGCGGGTCTTCCAAAGCGTCTGTCCAGTGTACTGAAAGAGGGCATAGAGTAGTGTTGAAAGATTAACCATTAAAATGCGCTTGATAGCATCAGAAAAATACTTACGCAGGCTACGGTCTTTTTTTGATAAACAAGATAGGACCTTTGTGCGTTCTTTGTGACGCTTCCGACTATATCGTCAGCTGCTCGTTGTTGCTACTCGATGAGAACAAAGGTGAACGAACCATTTGTTTCAGCCCGGGCAGCTTAGCACTGCCAAACAGAGCTACCCCTATCATTAATATCGATTGCTTACAATTGCGTACTCACTAACGTATAAATTGCAACTTCTGGCTCTCTCTTCAGAATACATCTTTTGGGCTGTGGTCTATTTAATGCACTCCGAGAACGGCTACAAGAGTTCCCACTTTTCTACAACAATGACAAGATGGTTGTCATTCTTCGCAGAATATAAGCTTCGTGCTATATTGAAGCCCGACGAATCAAAGTGCTTCGTAATATGCTTACGCGCAAGACACACTATGGATTAGATAGCATCAGTAGAGTTTAAAGCTTTACCGACCATGAAATATGTGAGGCACATACGTAGATTTGCTAATCATAGAGCCGTAATTACAATCCCATATCGCTCAGGACGACAATATGGTGGAGTAATTATAGCGATCACAAATGCTACGGGACTGCTCTATTATGGAATAAATTCGGCAGATTTAACATTTTTTTGCAGTTCGGATGACAAAGCTCTAAAGTACTATATACTTACAAAGGCACATAATTTTCCGATAAGCGGCCGTTTACGCCGAGAAAATCGCTATCGGTTTCCACAAATCCTCGATGTAGTCGTGGATGCTTTGATTTTGCTGATTATACCTGAGCTGAGTCGAAATATATACTAAACTTATAGCACTGTGATTGTTATTAGATGCCATAATAAAGTAGACTGAATCGTAGAGATTTATCCTAATGATATGCTATTGTTATTACTAGCGACATACGTGGCGACCGTAAAAATACCAAAAAATCCAATTTAATATTACCGGCCGTTATTAAGGCCGCTTTAAAAAGAAGCCTTAACTTTTTGTCCAGTAAACGATTATGCAAAGGCCAAATCGGCGATGCGATTAGTTAAGCAGATTTGCTAATTCGATTAGTTCAGGCAAGTTTCGAGTCTTAAACATTCAATGGTATTAAACCTCTTCAGGCCAACCAATCGACTTCCGAAACTGCTGCGAAACAACCACACATCGGGCGTCAACTTCGGTAATGTTATCTTAAACCTCATAGAAGCGAATATTATCTCGGATGTTTCACAAATACAGAAATCTAGCATTTCGCACATTGTACAAAAGACAAATAAACTGTAATTGTAACGCGGCTTGGCATGGTCAGACCGCTCAGGCTAAAAAAAGAGATTGACTCTAATTCCAAAGTGGCTGATTTTTTAAAGCTCCTTTTGCTTCATCGAAAGGAGCTAAAAGAAAAATTTCGATAAGAATGACACCATTTATTGGCGGCTGTTGAATTTGGGTTCAGAGAAATTTTAAGAGTATCCAACGTGACCTAGTAGTAGTGATACAGTTCCAAATTCCCATCGTAAAGCGAACGCGTTGTTAAGGACCAATATGTGGAAATTGTTGAGAGCTGTAAAAAGTATAGTCAACACTTGAGCTTATTTTGGAACTTGTATATTCTCGACGACCGGGAATTTAAAGTCACCAAGGATTAACCAAATTGATCGAATTCAAGTAGACTAGCAATATTACGTCCTTGGAGATGATTTCGATCTTCGGTTAGAAGGAAGAAAGAACTTCAAGTCTTCTAAAACATATGGTGGTTGTATTTTTCAATTAGCAGCGCACTGTTACGCAAAATTCTGCTCGGCGTCGGGGCGTAGAGTTTATAGATGTATTTTAAAGTCGACTCGATGTTTGTTTGGACCACTAGAGATCAAGAAAGTGCGCCAAGATGCAAGAGTTTTTCTTGTGTATTGAAAAGAGGCCTGGCCAAGAATTTACCTTAGGTAACATTAATATGTCGGCCAACGTCTAGTCAACTCACAACGCGTGGGGTAGTGCCGATACTACCTTCTCCAAAACTGTAGTTAATTTAATGGATTATTTATATGTGTATCCAACAATTTGCAAAGTTAGAACTGCTTCAGTCAAATTAAACTTAAGCCAAGATTGCGTCTGCTCCGAGCACAGTCGTTCCGAAATTAATTGAAAGTCAAAGTTTAGTGCCGAAACATTGATCCATCATCTGACGATGGATAGCTACATGAACACAATTCGCGGAGGCCACAAGACTAAAAGCCATACTCCAAGGTTAGTAAAATTGTCTTTCGCATTTAAAGGACTTAAATTGTTTGTTCGGGTCGGCAAATTGTGCAGCAATCTACCGAAAAAATCAATGGCCGCACGAAGATGGTAAAGGGTAAGTTCTCCAACCATGCCTTAGTAAACGCTCTCATTCGATATATTTTCTTGCCGTTGAGTCGATCGCAAGAAACGCCATGACACAGTCGGGTCCATAGAATTGCTTTAAAGTACAAGTTTCTGATACGGTAAATAGGTCCTTCCAAGCTCTCATTAAGCTACTAGTCTATTGGAAAAATAGGGGTATATTCTCTCTGGAAGGGGATTAACGTCGTTATTCGGCCGCCGAGTTGGTGGTCCACATACAGAAATTCTATCAAGATCTTTGCTGCAAAAGGCTAAGCTATACCAGCTCTTAACGGCAGCACTTATTTTAGTTACCTTCCAGACTTTAAACCAACAGCTTTTACTATGATGAAGACTGAGTGAGGTCGGCTTTTAAAATGAAAGCCACAGTTTTAGAGGCTCGATTTCGAACGGCGTATTGATGTAAGACGATCAAACAGCACGCTTTGGTGACCTGCATTATCGTAATTACCGTGTTGTTTTCGTACGCCTCTATTTCTTCACATTAGCACAGTAGAAAAATAATATTTGCATTGCACTTTGAATCTCGCGTGACAAGAAAAGAAGCGTATTGAAAAAAACAAAGGACTTTTGGTAGCTTAAACTGTTAACTTGCTAAAATACTACTATAAAATGTCATTCGAATCTTTTGGTAGCAGGATTGCGCTCTCGATTTACAAGTTACAAACTACGAGTTTGACCGTAAGCGATAATAAACACACTAGTGCTCTTATTCCCGTGAACAGCGCGAGAATTTTCGCAGCTCAGGCGGCGCAGGCAATCTCCTCAGTAGAATGCGGTAGAAATCCCCCAGCAATTTCGAGAGGCGAGTTGGTCCACTCCACCTTTGGTAGGTACTCGCCTTTCGGCACAAATTGGCGTGGCAGATCAAGCGTAGTCCACACATCCTCAAGCGCAGCCATAAGCTCGTCAACCATCGCGTCCGTGTGTGTCGGCAACGGCGTCAGACGTAAGCGCTCCTCGCCGCGAGGCACAGTGGGGAAGTTAATCGGCTGCACGTAGATGTGGTATTTTTCCATCAGAATGCGCGAGGCCTCTTTCACCTTGACAGCATCGCACACCATGAGTGGGACGATGTGGCTGACACTTGGTAGTAGAGGGAAGCCTGCATCCACCAACTTCGTCTTTAATTCCTGTGAGCGCGCGTGCATTGTCACTCGTTCCACTTGGCTCTCCTTCAAGTAATTCACAGAGGCACGAGCACCAGCGGCAAGCATTGGAGGCATTGACGAGCTGAAGATAAAGCCGGCGGCACACGAACGCATGGCATCAACAAGCGCAGCGTTGCCTGCAACGTAGCCACCCATAATACCAAAACCCTTTGCAAGAGTGCCGGTAACCATAGTGATTCGGTCAAGGCAGTGGTCACGCTCAGCGACTCCGGCACCGCGGTTGCCATAAAGCCCGACAGCGTGAACCTCGTCATTAAACGTCATAGCCCCGTATTTGTCCGCCAGATCGCAGATTTCGTGCAGCGGAGCCACGGTACCTTCCATAGAATTGACGCTCTCAAACAAAATAAGTTTGGGGGCGTTAGGATCGGCCATATTGAGCTTCTCTTCGAGATCTCTCATGTCATTGTGCTTGTAGATAAACTTTTTGGCACCACTATTACGAATTCCCTGGATCATAGAGGCATGATTCAGACTGTCCGAAAACATTATAAGATCCGGAAAAATTTTAGTCAATGTGCTTATCACACTATCGTTGGCCACATAACACGATGTGAACAGCAGGGCTGCTTCTTGTTGGTGGAGATCAGCTAAATCTTTTTCGAGAAGCACATGGTTGTGATTAGTACCAGAGATGTTGCGTGTACCTCCCGAACCGGCACCGGATTTCATGAGATACTCCTGCATGGCAGAAATGACCTTTGGATGCTGACCCATACTCAAATAGTCGTTCGAGCACCAGGCTACAACCTCTTTCGACTTGCCAGTGACTTCATGATGGGTGGCGCGCGGAAAGTCGCCACGTTTGCGCTCTAAATCAGCAAAAAGACGATAACGACCTTCACGCTTGATCGTTTCGATAGTTCGTGCAAATCCTTGTTCGTACTGCGAGGCTGAAAGACCGCCCTTGCGCGTCTGACGAGTAGGAGTAGTTGGAAAATTCGCAATGGCGGACGAGTAGGGCGTCGAACCACCAAGTGCCTTCTGCTGCATTACCCGTTTCTTAAGCTCAGCAATACGCTTTAAAGTTGCGTCCGATGTCGTGGAGGTCACGTGCGCCTGAGAGCACTTGGGTCCCCCAGCGCTAGCTGCGGCCATGACGGACGACATATGCGGACACATTTTTGCTAACTGTGAGATGTTGGGCAGCAAAGCAGCGCGAGCCGTGGGGAGCGCATTAATAAAGGGGCAACGCGAAGCAGCTTGCATGCGGCCAGCAGCAACCGAAGCACGCGTGAGAGCCATGGGATTAAGAGTACGGTTAAAAAGCTTGTGTCGGTGGTCTTCAGTTCCAGAATGTAAAGGGGGTGATTTGTCGAACATGGGAGAGCCTAAAAATAATATTATTTAATATACAAGTTTTATACAAGATACAATACATGACTTGGTATTGTGCTTAGTAGCAAAAATAGCTGCTACTAAATGTATTTTCTTATAGGTTTCTCGAAGACATCTTTTATTAGTACAAAACCGTCTGGTCGAAATGTCCTCCCTCCCACCAAAGCCAAGTCCATAACGCTGGACTAGCACAACATAAGAAAATGGAAGGTACAACACCAGGCGAGAAATCATCGCACGATCGGTCTGTAGCCCTATTGTAGATTCCGTTTGCAAACCTAGTTGCTTTCCATCTGCACAAAATGCGGGCGTAATATTTACAGTACGGCTAAGCAGATATAAGTATTATTACACGTACGGACACCTGATACAAAAAAACGATCTAATCATTCCGGGGGTCTAGTTCCGAGCATAATATTTTGGGTGAAGACTTCTATCGAAACATTACAGAACAACACTATTGTATGTTTTGTAATTGAAAAATGTTTAACCATACATCTATCGCCTTCAACTCTGACGCCTCATAACACTCATATAATCACTGTATCTTTGGGTCTATACAATTTTTCAATAAGGACCAGCGCTTTCTGGGCCTGTGAAAGTATCTTTAAAACAGTTGTTTCACGTGATGTGGCAATGGTGCATGAAGGAGTGAACGATCGCGAGATTTAATTTTGCTCGACACTTGAATTTCTTCGAGTATCTAGCGTCTCGATTGTGCGCGCAACAAACCCAAGTCACAAAAGGAGACCCAGATGCTCTTTTAAAAGACAATTTTGGCTAATGCTAGTCTACGTCACAGAAATGAATAGGTAATGTTGGTGAGGGTATCGATGTCTTGCTCGAAATGAATTTTAATTACACTGCTTAAGTAAGACCCTGCATTCGGGAAATGTTGTGGAATTACCAGGTGACAATTTCGAAAGGTGTAGAGGAATACAGCCCAGAGTGCACATTAAAATTTGTCGTCAGACAAGATGAGATTACTTGTCTCGTACCGGGTCATAATGTGGTATTTACGGCCTAGTCAATCCACAGAACATGAAAGTATGGACCGGAGGAGGGTTTTTTGAGAAATTTCATCAGCATCGGAAAATATCAGGAAATGCTGGGGTGTGGTTTGCGGGTCCAATCTTGTAGGGTTTTGTATCCGAAAATCGAATTCGCGAGACCGGGAAGTCCCGGTCTTGTTGTTTGAAGTGCCAAACGAGATGCCTAACGGTTTAGATATATAGCTCTAGACCAACTACATAAGGCGCTGACAAAGTTGCTGGAAAACGACATGATCGATTCAGCGACTTCGGTGTAGGAATTCCGATTGTGGTAGTGCTCATGGAAGTAGTCCAATTGTGTATCGACTATCGAGCTGTGATCGAAATGCCTATCATTGCTGCCGCTTATAAATGATCCGCCTATCGGTTGAAGAGTTAATAAGTTTGATATGGCAAGTTGTTGGTGGCAGAAGTTGGTTTCGACTTTTTTACATATTCAATTAACATCTACAATTCATGTGGTGTATAGAGCGGTACATGGAAGCTTAACAACGCGTTCTGGAAATTTGTTCACCTTGGGCTCATGCTGCCTTTTAACTAAACAAAACAGTGAAAGTATTGCATACCCACTTCGCTTTGGTGCTAAGGTTAGATCACTCGTTTTATAATAACATTGCTCATGAGGCTGTATCATGAGATCAACGCTATGATAACTGAACATTATGCTGTTTCGAATGCGGCATCAAATACTTTTTATCAGTTGGTTCATTTAAGTAAACACTTCGGCTGAATTATATGGGGTATCGAACTAATTACTCGAGCCACACGGTCAGTGTTTCAGCACACTACTGCGTCGCTGCTCGGCTTTGCCGGCTTGAATATCTCTATGTAACTTTCGGTTGTCCTTGTTCGCACCAGACTATTTCATACCACTTCAGTGCCTGCGTTAAGCTGCCCAAGCACCGAAATATATGTCCTAGTAGCGCGTTCATTTGCCTGGATCCTTCACACAAATCTCTCGTTTTGCCTATTATCGACAGCCGTGTGAATGATTGCTGGAATCGGCGGCAGAAATACGGTTTAGGTGTCTTTTAGAATGCACCTTTAGAGTACAATTGCGTTAGGTATACATGTCTATCTCGTGTACGACAACACAATCTTAGAAACATTTTCGAGAGCTTTAACCAGTCGTAGCACTCGCGTCTGACCATCCTCAATTCGTAGCCGCCAACTAGCTTCTCAGTTACCAAATTGTCATGCTATCTTACCAGACGCTTGTAGTGTCATGTCTAAAAATGCTCCCACCTACTACTCGAGCCTCTAACAATGGGCCCTGAACGAGCCATCGTAGTTGATATGAGGACGGACAGACCAAAGCATAGTGCCATCTTTCAATTTGCGTCGACACCATTTCCTACCAATTAGGCGAGCAAAATCATGCTTCAGAATCAGCAATAAGGATTATTAATGATGATTTGGTGTATTTAGTATAAAATAGTGATAGATATACGTCCTAATTCACGTGGTCCACGTCAGCTTCTTCCGCTTGATAATCAACTTTATAATCCTATTAGTAACTGAGGAGGCTCCTGACAAAAATTTAAGCTTGTGGCGGCCCTACACTTCAATTGAAAACCATTCCAATCTTTCTGCGCACCACTTTCTAGTTCACGATGTCAAACTATTCGAGCAAATCAGTACATACATTGATGACAGCAAAACGCAAAAAAATGTTCTTATATTAAAATAATATGTTATAATTGCTCGTGATGTCGCACATCAAACGAGTGCTTTGCCGCCAGAACACCACATTCACCTGCCAAATTATGATGTTCAACCTCGTGTTTTTGCTGAACCAGTCTTGAGACTTCTTTTACAATATTGCATATTCAATTACCACATAGTGACATTAAATTTACATATGAGGCAATTTGATGCTTTCATTTTTTTCTTAAATTGATATTACTAATCTATTGAATTCACGTCCAGCGCATTATTGCAAGGCACAACTCATGAGTACGCTCCAAAATTGTCGCAATTCTGACGCATAGCTTCCCACAATATATAGTCAGAAACTAAATTTAAGCAATGCGTGTTATATACGACTGGTCAAGCCTGTTCGTTCCGATTCTGTCGCTTGAGTGATTACTCGCTTGACCCAGGATCGGGAGGTACCTGTTCCGATACCCAAAGGATTCGAATTAAGGCAGTCGGAGAAAGCTCACAAAAGCGGACGAGCAATTACACCCAAAAGTGTGACTCCATTATCCCGCACCTAATTGGGTGTAAATGAAGGTTCCAGTAGCTTAATTCTATTGAGTTCGGTCGTACAAAGAAAGCATTACCGTTTTGATTATTTCGAATAACGTTGCAAAAGACTGAAAATAATTGATTGACCGACGCATGCAGGTCACAAGCGCAATTCGATCCATATACCCTTGTTTGTAAAGCTCAGTCTTGTGACTGTTCATTTACATACGTCGCAAAAGAAAGGGTGGACGACATGTCACAGCCATTAACATCGGAGGCCATGTAAATTGATGAGTATAATAATTAGCGTTTATAGCAACGATTTTTGTGCATTCTTGATATCGGCAACGATCTTAGCGATACCGATCATGTACATTTGGGACCGAGACGAACCAAAAAATCCCAATAGCGCAATATTGATTAAGAAAATTATTGAAATGCATCCGCGAAACCGCACCAAGGCGCGGAGTACAAGGCCGCGTCATCAAGAGTAGGATCGAACCGATAACATTAATATGCATGCGATTGAACGTGGGTTTTTTGCACCTGACTTCTCGACGGTTTATACGTTTTAGCCAACAATATGTCAAAAGCGCGTTCATTGAGCATCTGGACTTGCGAGTCTGTTAGGCGACGCGTTACTGATCACCGATAAGTGTTGCATGATAGTAGTTGCGAGTCGACGTATTTTGAGAGCCACGCCTCCATCGTTGACCGCTTACTCATTGTTGCATTCGTCAACTACTTTCTTCTTCATACTTAAATTGCAATTAAAAGTTTTTGCAGTTTTGTAGATTTATATATGCACTCGTTGCAAACTCATGGCTACTTCTTCCTCTTGGTTCTCCTCGGACGCGTTGCGTCTGCTGGAGACCCGAAACCGGCGCGAAGTCGACGCGTTCAGTGACCTTATTGCTTCACACCAACAGCTCTTGTTCCGTTCTTCATTAAATGCGAGTTTGTCGTCTCTAAGTGCGTCACAACGACTTGCAGGATTCCAGGATCAAGACGATACGACGGCGCAGAGATACCTGGTAGCTATCCAAAAACTTGAGCAGGAGCTGGCAAGAAAAAATTCGCAGCTGGCGAGCTATGCAGGCCAGCAACTGGCACTGGTGAGTGAGAGCAAGACACTGCTTCAAGAGCGCGAACAATGGGAGCGGCAGTTGCTGCTCTTGACAAAGCGTTTGGACGAAGAGATAATACTTAGTCACGAGAAGGACAAGGCGCTGAAAGAGATGCAAGATGTGCTTATAATGACTAGAGAAGAACTGGCTAGGCACAGGGCGCTGCTGGAGCAAAGTGAAGCCGAGGGGGAGAAACTTAGAAAGCGTAACGCCGACTTGGAGACGCAAGTGCGGGAGAAGAGTGCGCTACTACATGATTGGATTCAGGCTACCGGACCAGAGAAGAACCTCGAACATTTCTCTCCTGCTATGAAGGCAATAGCTACACAAGAAGCAGCGCAGAGTATGAGTCATTTGCTGCTTGACGAGGACGAAAAAATTGGAAATCAAACTTCGCTAATAGCTCATGTGACGCACTCAATACGTGCTCATGCAACTGAGGTAAACTCTGTGTGTTTCAATACATCCGGCAAGATTTTGTTTAGTGGCAGCAGTGATGGGACCGTGAGAGCATGGGAAGCGAAAAGGTCGTCATTGACACCACCGAAAGCACTTGGAGAGTACAGAGGAGTAGGCACAGCTCACCCGTTGCTCTGTGTACGAGCCTCGGAAGACGGTGCGCTTGTATTAGGGACAGGATGTGATCGAAAGTGTTTTGTATGGAGAGTGGGTACTGGTCGCGTCATGCAGACACTGACAGGACATAAAGGCAAAGTTTTGGCAGCCGAATTTTCTCCGATTCTGCCACATCAAGTGATCACTGGCTCTTCCGATCGCAGTTTACGCGTATGGGATGTCATGCGGGGCGTGCGTTTACAGACGATAAGCTGTGTGTCAAGCTGCAACGATATCGCGGCTCCTTCTGGAACGGACGCGGCGTTTGTGCAATTTGCGAGTGCGCATCAAGACGGCGCAGTCCGTTTCTGGGATACGAGAGCCTTTCATTGCGTACAGGAGCTATCCAGTCTTCACTCGGAGCAGGCGACGTCGGTGAGTTTCGGGGCCAACATTTTGCTTACAAATTCTCGCGATCACACTTTAAAAGTCATTGATCCTCGGACTTACGGTGTGTTGCGTGAACTGCATCACAAAGAATATCAGTGTGGGTTTGATTGGGGACAAGCCTCTTTAAGCCCCGACGGTCGCTATGCCCTCGCTGGTGGTGCTTCCGGTTGTCTCTTCATATGGAATGCACGCTCTGGAAAACTTGAGAAGCAGCTGAAACCTGAACTCACGGGTCATCATGGTGCCGTGGCTTGCTGCGTCTGGCGTCCCGACGGTCAAGGTGTCGCTTCGTGCGACAAGAACGGCGTGGTGATACTTTGGGAGTGAGACAAATGCAGGTTCAAAATATATATTCTGTATTGTGTATCAACATTTAACCTTTAAGATCAAAAGACGTGCCACACCCACAGCCGCTGACCGCATTGGGATTGTTAACTACGACGAAAGCACTGCGGATGAGCTCCTGTTCATAATCGAGGGTGCTGCCTCGAATGAGCTCCAGCGAATCTCTGTCTACAATAACCTTCCCCCCGTGCTGCTCAAAGACCACATCCTTTTTTTCATCAAGCGTCGCATTTTTTTCAAATTGGATCACATACTGGAAGCCAGAGCAGCCTCCGCCCTCCACAGCTACGCGTAGCATTAACTCAACTCTTTTTTGCTGTTCGGCAGCTTCGATCAATTTCTTATTCATCATCAAGCATGTTAGCTATAAAAATGGTATAGTTGCAGCTTCATGACGCACTTTGGCCGCGATTGGCGTGATGGTGAGATCAGGAATAATAGTGTTGTGCGTTACTTGGACCTTGGAATAGCAACGCAATCGTCGAGTTCGCAGTACGTGTTGCAGAGGCCGCGAAAGCACTGACTGCATGTGAATCATTCTTTGTAATTGCAAATACTGCTTGAATTGTGCACGTGACAATTACATAGATTAAAACTGTTTTCTTTTACTATAAAAAAATATTGCACTAAAAGAATGCATACGAAGTAGCTATAGTTTTAATAATACGTCATTGCACTATAAGAATTAGCCATGGTAAAACGGTAACTCTTTTAAAACAACAGAATCGATAAAGGACAAGATGGCTGTTAATACATACATGGTTGTTTATATAAGATTGAATACGGTACCTGACGTCTATAAAAAAATGCAGCACATTGTGTGCTTGCGAGATTATGGCTCAGGTGAGCGCGGCGTATGCAGGATACCATCCAGGGGACCCTGAAGACTACTTATGAGCTGCAGACTCACGAGCAGAGCTCAGATCTCTTCGACGGGAGCACGAGCTTTAAAGTCTACACATACAGCAGAGCTTTTTGCAAACAAAACAAAGAGCGTTTAAGCTTGCATCACCTTATCAAGAAAGGGCCAACATCCGCTAAACCTACGCTAGCTTCGAGCTTGAAAATTAATTTCTTATCTTTATGAGTACTTGAGTGGCTGTGCATGATTAGCACGATAAAGTAAAAGAATAATACCTTATTGGCGTAATGTAAATCATAACATTTAGTACCTTCGAAATTAATATAGCGCGTTTTTTTCACCGTGTTTTTCAACAATTTCAGTATAGCGACCTTGTTGTTGGGAGGCTATTCGTATTGCGGATGAATTTCCTATGGACATATCGAACATATTTAGCCTCTGTGCCAAATTGCACGGCACTCCTTTTGTACCATGAATCACTTTACGTGAGTTCGTGCAGTACACCCTAGATAACTCTTCGCGTCACGCGATCAAAACGGGGTAAGACGACGTTGTATCAGTCAAAGTATTAATTCATAACAGAGATATAAGCCCTGTTTCCTGTTCCATTCTACAGTAGCCCTCTCGACACAAAGACATAGACGACACCTCAATCACAGAACGTGTCCAAGCCGACTCAATTCTTATTGTCAAGCGGTCGAAGCTATCTCTTCTCAAAGTAGAGCACGTAGTCCAAAAATGTTTGCGATGGATGTTGCGAAGGTGCAAGTAACGCACAAGCGGTCCTTAAAGCAGATCCATAAGTCAGCAAGGCGGGTTTGGCTACACAAGAAAACGCGCGCTTTGATTTTTGTAGCACTGCTAAAAAAACGTCTGCGGCATTAATGTATTGCACTAAAATATATTTTCATGTCTTACTAATATCGCTATCGAATCGTAATGTGTAACGGAATCACACAAAACCAACGCGTGTCACACAAGTTAGTGGTATTTCATTGCTGTTTGACACAAGCTAAGTGATGTATAAACATAGATAAATGGCAAGACAACGCAATAAAGAGTCAGCAGATTATTGTTTTTTTTTTTACCTTGCAAGTGCATTCAGGTATGCCAGACAATACTTCCAGAACATGTATTTTATCGATTAACTAATATTAAGATCACTTCAATACATAATATAGAAAACAGCTATACTCGGTCTTAAATTCAAGGCGAATGATAAATACCAGACTCAGGTAGGCACTCGTTTTCGTTGTAAGTGTAGAACAAAGTTTAGTAGCCTGAATTCACCTTCTTTTGATCAAAGAGCTGCAACAGTACCGCTAAGCCTGGTCGCACTGCGAAGATAAACTTCTACACGTACCTCTTTAAAAGCATGTAAGCCGAGCTAAATGAGCAGATGCTCCGAATGGTGCAGCATTTTGTTACTGAAGCATCTGGCACAATCGATGCGCATCTGAAAAAGGTTTTGGGTCTGGATATACTATACTGGAGATTTTTTCGCAGTAGAAGATGAAGTCATGTCCGCCGCTGAGGCCGCTTTCTATCCAGATTCCTCACCCGCTCAAGGTAAAATTGAAGCTGTTTGAAGAAAGAAAGAAGTAGCTTTATGTGTGAGAATTCAGAGTGGTCATTCTCTTGCCTTGTTGTGAGCAGAGCAATAAAAAGGGGCTCCCGAAAATATTTAAAACAAGTTTGCGAACGAGACCAAAACACCTTCCCGTCAGGAAATTGAACCCGGGTCACCCGCGTGACAGGCAGCAGAATGATAACCTGTTAGACGTGAACCTGCTGAACGAGAACCACCACCAGCAGCAGCAGAACGGAAATCTGCTGAATGAGGTTCTGTGAGAGTCGACACTGATTGACATGGGTCAGCAAGCTCATGCGGAAGACGACGCGATGGCTGTCTCACGTTTTGGTAATGTTGGGATAGCGGACCACAATTTTTGCAAAGCGTTAAATGAATGATCGATTTATCATTCAGTTTTACCGAGAGCGAGTCAATAACATTACAGACGTCACATTTGAGACCGACTTCATATTTTGGTTCTAGATCAGAGAGGGGCTCGGGTTGCTTATTAAATCGGCACAAATGAGCACAAAAATGCGATATGCCACTTAGGATGGAGCTTTATGCGTCGGTTGACGCAAATTGTTTACTTTTTAATTTTGCGCACCATGCTAGGTCCTGACCGACCACGGTAAGAAAGTGCTTGTGAACATTGTTCGATCTGAATACGCTTCTAGATGGTTGTAGTCACCATCGTAATAAATTTACTGTGAATCGAAAGAAGGTGCTCCGTACTTACTAAATAATTGAGAAGACCGTACGAGTACTTTGTGACGCGTACGCACGAGACTACATGTGCACAGCTTTAAAACTCTAGGCAGCAAAAATTTCAGAACCCGGACAAGATTGTGTCGGCGCGTCTAAGCGCGATGCTACATGGAATACCGATGCAAACGAAGCTGTTGTATATTAGCAACTGTCAAGCTGACCTATCACTCGTATTAATATCTCACATCGAGGATTGAAGCAATTACGTCATTGATCAGGCTAAAGATACACATTGGCAGTCATTTCAGTCGGAGAAAACGAACAAATGACCCAACTTAATTTTGTGGGTTAGTACATGTGTGTGTACGCGCGAAGTGTAACGCTCTCACCGAATACAGCCGTTCTCCGAGCTTTCCGGTGTCATTGCGCTGTCGGCGCTTCATCTGGCCTGTTGCAGATTTTAACATCCACAACTCATAAGTAGACGAAGATTGAAAACAAAGTTTGTATTATTTTAAGTACACTTTTTAGACGGATCGCAATCGACCTTAAAATAAAGAGTATCCAGTGCGCCGCTGCTCCGTGGAAAATATCCGCACGCGGTGCCGTCACCTAGGCTAAGCTTTGCGTTTTATAATGGGCTTTAGGGTTCATAGAATTTGATGTTTGAGATTCATAAAAGCGGTTGCACCTCATAAATGTATAATTTTTATACCGTTTCCGAGAAAAGCATTGACCAACGGCTTGATAAATTTAGGCCAGCCTACTACCTTGCCATCCGCACCAAGCGCGTCGTCAAAATCTGAAGTTAGAAGTTCTCAGCTCACATGGTTTCTTGACATAACGACGCTATGCCGTCAAATGATGGTTTGGTCACTCGTCGGGTGTACTCGCCCTACTGCGCATCATGATTATACAAGATAAGACGCAAGCCTTATGGTCGACCATTTTCCGCCAGCCTCGGCATCAAAGTGTGAAATAGATGATTGCACTCCACGGCGAAGTACGAACTCGAATCGTGAGCCTTCAATTCGTAGCAACAAGTTGAGTATTACCTTGATGGCGATTTTCTTACGCCGTGCACATCTGATATACAAGGTCGCGCAGCCATATGTCGTACCGCGTGCTCGCTAGCAGCCATGCGCACCTCCCGTTTTCCGTGTCCGCTCTATAGCAAAATGCGTGTGTCTTGTAAGACAAATCTCGCCACCGATAACCTCGACGAGGCGCAGTTTAATCACAGCAAATTAGAAGAAAGTGTAACAGGGGTACACGAACAAGGTCGATGTCATACTAAATTAGAGACATTACCATTTTGTGCGACAAAAACACTTAAAGCATTAGAGAGCTATATACTAGAGAAGTGAGAGGTAAGCTGCACAAGGTCTGACCTCCGCTGTTCATGCCTATTACGATGAAGAAGTACGCTCGATACAAAGCTGCCCTACAGCAATAAACCTGAATGAAGATCCGCTCGCATTTGGAGACAAAAGATTTACCTTATGCATTGTTATTAGTCGCGTGGAGGCACCTTAGACTTTTCCATTTAGAATTCACAAACAGTTTTGAGATAGATTTGGAAATTTCCATAAACGGTTAGTCGACCTGTCCATTAAAGTGTGTTTCTTGCTACTTCGCCTATCTTTCTTACTCCAGACCAGGCAAGCATCTTACTTTGTGCTGTGCCTATACTTTTTTCAAAGCTGAAAGAGGTTTAATGAAAATTTAATAATGTCTAGTCGAGGCTGTAGACTTGCTCGTGCTCGAAGAAAAAAAAAACGGCAGCGATAGACGCGGATGGTGATTGTTTAGCACCGACTATTATGATTCTGGCGCACGATTTCTCTAAATTCTCCGTCAAGTGTTGATGATGAACACCACCCTCACCGCAATTGACGCATGATACAAACTCATTATCTTTATTATTGTTGACATCTTTGGCCTCATACGTACTTATCAGGTATTGTGTTCTACGTTTGGTAATCAGTTTCTTTTTTGTGGTTATGTGTGACTATGTGCATCTTTACGGCACAACAGGCATAGTGCCTCTTGAACAAGACGTTGCAATTCGGCATCTGCTCCAGTAGGTATAATTCCAGTGCCAATGGAAAGGCTGTTTTTAATACAGTTTGAATAATTGGACCTACAGCTTTTATTTTGTCGAGCGGGAGCCCGCAAGGGGCGATCGCGTTGCTCAAAGACGTGCTGTCGCTATCAAACAAACTGTATAGTAACATTTCCGACCGACCATCCACAAATCGGTAGTATGCTCAAAAGCTTACTGCGCAGTATGTGCCATCAAAGTCACACGTGTGGGCCAAGAAGTTACTTGTGATTGGTTTTTAACTCAACGAATTGGCCCACTCTTTTACTGGGTTACACCCTTCTGTGCTTATACACTAGAATTCCACTAGCCCTTCAAAACACAAAGGCTTCTAAATAAGTGATAAAGAGGCTCATGAACCCGTTTTCTCGCAGATTTTTGATTCAAAAGTTAACTTTTATTAAAAATCATTGTTTATGTAATTATGATATAAATAACCACCACGCGTCTCAGCGAGAGGACTTTAAATTGCGTAAAGGCGCTGCTTCCTGTGCAGTGAGCTCTTTGGCAGGCTGCATGTAGCGCGAAGCCCCATCGGAAGTTTAGATTTTAGCCTTATCGTTAATATGGCAGTGGTTCGCTCTTTTTTGGTCACTCAATGTTTCCTTTTATATAAGCTCACCGATGACAACCCGTATTTGCTACCTAATAAAGTCGACCATGATTTTGCGCACTACAACAGCGTTGGGGAATTCGGGATTCACATAAAACTTGGAGTCTTAAGAGCCATGACACCCCTTGATATAGCTTACATAATGCTTGAACAATATACCTGGTCTATTGTTGGATCGTCCTGCACTATACAGGAAGTGCATGCATAGTTTTTATGCTATGGACAAGCAACGACTCTATACTGTCTTTAACCTTGGTTTGCCGGCAACAATTCTAAGACGGATGGAGCAACCTTCCTATGCGCAGCTCGCACTCCACAAATGATTCTGTGTACTTGGTGAGATAACTTCATTTGCAGCCATTCTTGCGACTTAATAGCATCAAATTTAAGATCTGCGAGTGAAGTCTATGCCGTAGGGCTCAGACGGCACAGGCTCAAGAGGAAGCCTGTGGTAAGGCCTTCTATGGAGCCAAGTCAATACCTTTAATGAAAGGAAAGCCAGATAGACTTTATCGCGAAATTTTGGTGCACGTGGCGCTCGCAATCACTTACCTGGGAGCAATGTTATTTTTAAAAACCTTTTGGCTTCCGTAAAGGCTTACGCTTCCTTCACTTTGAGCAGAAAAGGCTTGAGGTTTCCAAATATGCTCATGAGGAATGGTCTTCACAATTGGATGTCATTATTAGAAAAAAACGAAGTAAATATTTTGAGAAACGGCAAAAGATATAGCCATTCCGCATTTTTTACATTTGAGTGTAGACCACAGCATTGAAAGCGACAGTTTGAATCGATCTTTTTAGTGGGTATAGCCGCAAACAAGCTTAAACACGGAATGCGGATGATGAGACTCTCCTCATCCTACAAAATGACAGTCACAAACTCTTCGACTCAGGTCAAGCTCAAGCGTTGACAAACTATGTAAATAGCGCAATTGTCCGCTAGAGGCTTTCAAATGGCTGCTTAAACGATAAGACATAGGAAAGTTGCTGAATTCCAAAAGAGAAGTTGAGTCTTGATGCAGGTATTTCATCGGTAGCACTGTGGCATTAATTCTGGGTAGCAAAATTACTGGAGTAGGCCACATAAGCATGTACAATTCAGTGGGAAACATAGAGCTAGGTCACGAAGTTTCGCAAGCGTACAATTATGATAAAAAAAATTTCGTAAAAAGCACAGCTTCCTTTCCTGACATAAAAGTCGTTGACCAACTTAAAAGTAGCGCACGTTGCATCCTAGCTTAAATATCCAAGAAAATTCCAAACCTCAAAATATTTTTATTGAAAATACTCAGATGTGGAGTTTCGGGGCCGACCACTTGAAGTTCCACCAAATAGAAAAGTCTTAAAGCAATGGGTGACAGGGTAGTGACCCCTGCCACGAGAGTAATGTGATCTCATCGATGTCTTTTTGCCTTAAAAACGTTTTCGCATTCTTCACCGACTTTCTATGTTCAGGAGCAAATCAGAACGTGACGACCAATTGATGATCAATCAGCTTAATAGTGCGGCAGTACCTGCAAAAATCTTGTTTCAAGGAGAAACATAACATTTAAGACATGTTCAGACATACGCTGTACAGCGTCCTATACTCAATAGATAGCAACAGTCAGATCCAAATAAGGAATTCGTGTTATACCACTGAGGGAGATAGGTATGCCTAAAATTATCCTATGTGAGCACAGAAGGCCAAATAAACCCCAACGGAGTATAAGTGTTTAGTTACAAATATTTTGGCTATCATAAGTGTTCGTTTAGGCAGGCTTGGTCAATCTATTTGTCGACAACCGCTCTGAAGGCAATCCATCGGCAGTGGAGGTTTTTCTTATGCCAACTAAGCAAACAGTTTCGGTCGTGATGATCAATAAGCAATATCATTTTTTTATCTGAAAGAAACTTTATCGACTCTGACTGTTTTGAATGTAGCCATGGGCTCAGCACAGACTCCGACAATCTCAACGTGGCTTATATTACCGCTTCACGAGAAACACTTCGCGCCCGTAAGAGTAGCTTTGGTCAACAGCGCACATAACATGGAATACCACAGGGTTTGATGGCAAAGAGCATTAGAAGAAGCCGCCTTCGACTTTGTCTTGCGCGTTCTTTATGACGAGCACTAGCTTCTGCGCAATTGAATGTATGGTCTTGATAGCGCTCTTGAAATTGGCTCTCGTGGTTGTGTTAAACCATTTTGGCCTCTTTGCACCCTTGAGGATCTAAAACTTCTTTAGACTCGTAAATATTGAGCTCACAGCTGGACCTGCCACCGGCCGTTTCAGCATGAAATTTCCGAACTGAAGTTGAAATTCGCAATTCGCTTTCCTTAGTAGCTATTTTGAATTGACTGGCTATAATAAGCATTCAACATACCAAATGTTTGGCTCTTATCTCATGTAATTAATCGAAAGACATTTTGACTCGTACTCTCCATTAATAAAAGCTCGAGATACTGACAGCTCATAGAGGCTCAGGCTTCTATGATTCATAATTCCGCTTAATACGCCCGACAAAATATGGTAGTATTCTGCCGTATTTTATAAGGTCAATAATGTACGTCCACGAACGCCTTTTCAGGATCGCGAAAGGTCCGACGGCACGATAAGTATAATTCCGAAAAGCATCAAATTACCATTTCTAGCAGTGTTCAGCAATGCTCTGTTTTTAGTCATGTTCACTCAAGAATTTCGCATATCATACACTTTTGTTTTTCACAGCCGACTTTCTGCATGTCCAGATCACTCTTGTTGGGTAACAGAACTGGGTCCATGTTAGAGACCAGGAGAAAATTATTTTTGGATCCTCTCCACACATCCAAAAAATGTACCTTGACGACTTAGCGGAACGCTTTGGTATCTTTGCCCGTTTATGTGAACGAATATAATGATTGTCAAGTGAAAGTTTGGCCATAAAAACTTTATTGCCTGACAATCTCGGGGCCTTAGTGCATAGAAATGGCAAAATATCATTAAGCATCCGAGAATGTGGTCTGCTGTTGACATTATTAAGCAGATTTGCAATAGAAAGATCAGTGCTTGTTAGATCGCAACAGCAACCATAGGCTCTTATCAAAAGCTTTAAACTCGGAGGGCAATATTTAAGTTTTGGATCTAGAAAAACCTTGCTGTCTGCTTCCTAGCTGTACTGGCTGAACAGGAGCCGATTGCTTCGGAGGCATTATGCTTGTGTCGTCTTTAACCCGGCAAGTCAACGACGAAGTCAAGTCGTATGGCTTTCAGCAATCCGCTGGTACTACCAAGATGATGACACGTGGATGCAGGATTGGCCCTCGAACGTGTCCCTTCGATGCTCAAATACACCTTGTTCTTGCGAAGCCACAAATATAAGTCGAAAATCAAGCAGTTGGTTCTTTCGATTTAAACGGTCGCTTGTCGGAAACTCAAGTGTTTGCCAAAAATATGACCTTTGCGTCGGCTTATCTCCATTGTTGGAAGCGCTTGGGTTTCCCATGAATGTTTTTCCTTGACTTTTTCTGCCCTGGGTTCATTCCCTGTCCTACCAAGTACTCTGAGCCGACTTTTCACGAAGTCCAATAGCTATTTGCGTGAGGAAATCTGGATAAAGAAAGAGTTTGCAAGCGCTTCAGGGAGCTTTTTTGTTCGAGACAAAATTTTACGATAAATGTAGTATGCTTTAGCAAAACTCATGATTTATATACGCTTTTTGTGATCGATGCAGATCAAGAGAGATTACTCCCTGCAACAACCTTCTATCGGTCCGATTTTCTTCTAAATTATCACCCTTAGTCATTTTGTTTTGAAGTAATTTGAGGTACTCAGTCTTCCAGACATCACGCCTTCAACTTGCTTACACACTATGGATGTTCTGATATTACCAAGCGGCTTGGATGTCCCTTTTTTAGAGAAATTCAAAGCTTGAATGTTAGGTTGCTTAAACTATTCATGTAAGGCAGTGTGTAGCTTGTTAAGGCATTCAAGCCTTTTAAGTACATACTTCAATGTAATGTATAGGGAAATCCTTCGCCAAATGTTAGCGTATCACCACACAAACTTCGCGACAGGTCTTTAACAACTCGATTCACTTGCTATACGTACATTGTCAGTCTGAGGGTTGTCCACTGATATGCGTATCTTAATGCGAAATACAAACGATTTTTCTCACTTTATGTTGTCTAAAGGCACAATCTAAGCGTAGCGCTACCGTTTCGGGCCTGTCGACAAAGTTCGGTACATTCGCTATATAATACATTGCTCATCCAGTCAGGAGGGACCTCGACCACAAAGTTAAACCTTTGCTGTGCTGAGAGCAGACTAAATTTATGGACTGCCAATAAGGATTCACAATACATTGCTTGGCGGTCATCTAAGTCAAGAACAAACTTATATTTAGTAAGCACCCTCCAAGTTGCGTGGCCTAAGCATTCTTCACATATGTGCGAATCGGTGAAGTGTACGAGCAAATAAAATCCCTTGCGAAACGACCCCGCACCATTGGCAACCTTGCCGATCTCAAAAAACGACATTTGTATTCTCATTGTGTGTATCTACTATACGTGGTTGGTCATGCTGTAATACAGATGTCTGGCCTTTAACGAGGGCCTATGCAAATTGCGCATGACTGTACTCTTGTACGATGCTTTAAGTCAATCGCTCCTTGGATAATCTAGCAGAGCTGCGCACATCTCTTTTATCGCATATCCACCAAAAAATAGATTCGATACAGACGAGGTACATGAGTTAACTCGCTGTTTGGACGACCAAAAAAAAAAACATGTGCCGAAGCATTTTGCTTTCTTGGCCTTGATATTTCCTTTCCAAATGAAAACTCTTCTCGGCCAAGAGGTGAGGTTATGCAACAACAGCTTAGATCACATTTTTCTAGCTAAAGTGGTATTAAAGGTCTGCCGTCTCAATCAACCGAGCAAGTGAAAACAAATATGAAAATGATCGAAAGGTCAAGAAACCGCACGTCTTGTAGGTTATTGCTTGCTTAAAATCAGTACATTAATGTTTATGCCATCGAATTCAGGTGATGTTGATAAATGCTAAAAAGTACCCGAAATTGCCGTGCAAGACTAAAGTGCACCTGTGCTTTGTTGTTCATCTAAGTTCTTAGCCAAAAGAAGACAAGCGTAAACGCTTGACATATGTGGCTTTCTTTAATCCATATTATGACGTGGGCTAGGTGGGCGTTGATGCGTTGCTACCGGGGCCTTACTAACTAATTTCCACGGAACGTAAGCCCAAATACTGAATCAACACTTGATTTTGAGCTAGGAGTGCCACAACCACATACAGAGAAGAGTAAGTCAAGCAGCTTGTTCGCGGAGCAATAGAACTTCTTGAACATCGCAAGCGACCAGGTCGGGCATGGCTTGAAGATCTCGGAGCTGAGACACTCAATAAATGGCCAATGAAGACAGTCGAGTTGGTCAATGTCACGATTCACCAGCTCCTGGATTTTCCTGTCAGACGTCATGGCGAAATGCACTCAGTGCATTGCATTATGCTAGAACATCGCTCTCCTTCTCTTTCTTTAAAAAGATGGGTCACTTTACTATAACGTAATGCACAATATCAAGAAGCGGATCCGACTCCGAGCCTTTTATATATGAAAAAATGTTATCTTCTACAGAACTCATTGAAGCTCCTTGATGACGTCACAGAGCTTTATTATCATGGTGACCATACTCTTCAGGAAATGTTAGCTTTTCATCGCCAGGCCCGGAGATGCTATGGCCGCGAGAAGTTCTCTTCCCAAAGCCACTGCTGAGTGCTGCGAATTCAATAATAACGGATGCATAATAAAGTGGACATATAGCAAAGAATGGTAGATCGCTGATAGCCAGCGACGAGGCTTTAAAACAGCGATCTCGTACCAAAGCTATCGCTCAGCTCGGACATCGACTTTGCCATGGTTGTTGCGTGAAGCGAGAAGAAAGTACGGCTTCTCGTAACCTTCCTCACTACAACACACCCAGTGTACCAGTGTTAAGGTCGACCATTTGTGAGCCTATCGTCATTTGCGTCATTTGCCGAATCTGGATGCTTTGGTGTTCTTGCAGTGAGCGCGATCATTTCGTGCAAATTAATCACAGGCTTTAGTACCCGCATAAGCAAAATATGTTCCTTTCCCAGCACACCTAAATATTCTCCTCTTCTTGGCAAATTGTTCAAATTGTCTCACAGCTCATCCATCGTCGCCTTGGTCTTTCAAGCTTGAAGTCCGCGTGAAGGGCTTCTTTCTGTAAGTAGCGAGATGTTTAACGCCTGACTGGTATCGTGTAAGTGACACAGAAGGCTTAATTTCCATACTGAACTTTCGCCAATTAAAGACTCGAGCAATGACTCGCGTTACATCCTCCTCGTCATTAAGAAGCACGTGATATAAATTCTAATACCGCCATCAAGCAATTTTATTCACACAAAAGTAGTAATCTTAACGTCGTCTCTGTCCGCTTGACTTGTTGTTAATTGTGAAATTTTGGATACTGGTTACGATTACGCTCAGTCCTGCGAGCCCGCATGCAATAAACTTGAGCGTATGCGCTTGATTTTGATCCCAATGATTGCCGCCAACGGGACACATTTCGCTTTGCGACACTTCTGCAATTAGCGTTAAAAGAAACACATCTCTCTTAATCGCTTCATGAAAAGTGAGCTCCACCAGTATGTGTTTTAGTGCCTCTCAAAGCCTGAATTGAGTGTTTTTCGAGGTGGATGCTCTGATTCCAAATGCACATACGATAATGACGTGACTTTGTGCCGTTTTGTTGGGTATAAATTTATGGTTCGCCCGAGGTCTTCGAATCTAGTGAGTATTTTATCGCTATTGCTGAACCTCGAGTTTTTGAGGCTCATCGAGGTTTCTAGATACAGGCTTTGCCTCAATAAACATAAGAGCTTGATAGAGGGGCGCGGAATGCGTCGAATATACATCGATAACACTAGCCGCTCATAAGCACGCAATACGCTACGCATGGGCGCTCCACGTGAGCGCGATGTATGCAGCATACCCTTGGAACCGCATTGACCTCGTCAAGGAGCCTTTCATCGCCTTGTTATCTGACATCAAGATCGATAATCACGAGCATTTTGCTTTTATGGCATTACAGATGCGATTGGCGCGAGTATTGATTGAATCGACTATCGACGGGAAGGGATACTAATGCAAAGATAGTATTGGGTGCATCTCGGCTTGTGTTTTTATAACTTTGACAATGCAATAGGTGCAGTGAAGATTTACGTAGGGTCTGTGCATTTTAATAAATTATAAAGTTGTCTGGAAGGCTTTTGCGAAGCTACACAAGTCACGATTGTAACTGATGGACAGAAAGCCTTGATGCACGCTTTGATTTTTTGGACTTAAAAGGTCTAATTCTAGATAGAATAGAGTACAAGAGGTACTGTTTCACGCAATATGGTGATATTACAATATCGCGTGACACGGATCATGTGAGCGATTTGCATAAAAGAAAAATGAGAAGATTATGGAAAAGCAATCCATGTTGAGTCGCAGATCACTACCTGTCTGACCCTAAGAGCTAGCATTAGTAAAAACAGGCATAATGTTAGGTAATCTGCACCATTTTTTTAAGCATATCAATAAAAAATATGCCTTTAACTACTATCGAGTCTAGTTAAATCGAATAATATCCATGATTCAGTGGTATTTGAGTATGTACTGCTTATTTTGTTCAGTAATAAGCACTGTCTCCTTCTATACGCCTGGACTCACGTGACACAATTTAATGTCACTACCAAATAGCGTGACACACACTGTGACCCAGTCAGCCCCTGTCCTTAGAAACTTTGGATATCTTCAGTCCATGCACGTTAAAACGTTCCTTCGCAACTTTCTGTTCCCCTACCACAAAAACTCACGCATTATACTAATTAAGCCTTTAAGCCCCCTCCAAAGCTCATACCCTCTTTTCTTGGGACTGCACCTTAGGTCTGATCTCGACACCGTTCATAGGACACATACCAAGCTCAGCGTTTGGAAATGAGGCAGTATACATATATACGCTATGTCATCAGGATGATGACTTCTTAAAGCACACCAGCGCCGCGCGCGTCGGTCGCCTTCTATTGAAATCAACACAATCATGCCAACCTCAGTACCGGAGGGAAAAGAAGATGACTACTTACCTCAACTAAGTTCTACTCTTGCTTGTAAGCCCTTTTCTCGTACCAGAGTTCAAGGATGCGTTTTGCGATACCCTGTATACGCCACGCTCGCATGAACAACGTGCTGACAAGCTATTTGACCGCAGACCGCGTGCCTGCGAGCAACAAGTGTAGACAAAGCACTGTCCGTGCCCTTTCTTCGACCAATTGCTTGTGCTTGATAGACTAAAGCTCGCACTTATTAGCCTTGATGAAGCACAAGCGCACAAAATGCAATTAGAGCTATATGTATATTGCTGTTGTTTTACGGACAGACTACACATATATCTCCAATGGGCTATAACTGCCAAGTGGCTGTGTGACATTAAAGCTCCAGCCTTGACGAAGCCGGAGCGCAAGAAACATGCACTCTTTATACCTATGATCTTGGTTTTGCAGAAAAGTTACTATGCAGACCACCGTGCTTTAGAATAGCGAAGGATTGGTACCGGTACTACGAACTGTACGTGATACGCTCAAGATTAACAAAATCTTTAATAATCGTTAAGTAAGGAACTGTGTTTTCTGCTCGCACTTTTTGATAGCTTCGACAAATTATTGTGCGAACGAAGCCGTATTCACGGTACATAACCTCTTGACTGAGTACCCGTTGTCTGCTGTCAGTAGACAACTGTCCTGCAATCCATGATCAGACTGTTGTGCCTCCATGAAATTTTCTCTTGCATCCGTCAACAGAGGCCCCGAGATGAGCTCCCGAGCGTCTCCGACCCTCGTGGCGAGAAGCTTAATCTTGCTGAGGTCGCTCGTCACTAAGATGGAAAGCGTGTGCGAGGTCAAGAAAAACTCGCCGGAAACATTTTCTTAGCATTTAATAGCTTTCAAAGTGTCATCGTAGTGACTTGTCTCTGGAGGCAGCTTCACGCAAATGCACCCCACGTAAGAAAGGCGTTTGTCCTCTCCATTGAGTAAATGGGACATAGGATGCTGTCTTCATTTCTTGCGGTCATTAAGTCTTCTACACGTTGGTGTGGCTCGCGACATGCATCTAGTAAACGCAGCCTAAGAGCTGACAAATCGTAAGCTTTTATGACCTTGACTGTCTTTGCCATCCCATTCACTGGGTGTAGGTGTTCAAATGTTTTTAGTTCTTGTTCGATTTCGAATGCGTAGCTGAATTGCTCCCGAAGAAGTAGCTTAATTTGTGCCCTTCGAGACACACGATGTGTTCAGAAACAAGATTTAAATCAGCTATCGAGTCGGCCTTCCGTCTTTACGTCTGATAATGACTTAAGCAAGCCCACACAAATTTCTAAGTTTTTCTATTCTTTTAGGAAAAATAGCAAATACGCATGGGGACCTTTGATTATGACCTTAAAGGGTCCAATGAAGCGGAGGAAAAGAATGTTCTGAAAAGCAGGTACTGCTTTTCAAATCTGTAGATATAATTATAGCGTTAAGTACTTTTTCAAATTCGATGTGCATCTTCCCTTACAGTCAAGAATAATCTTCTTTAAATTCCTCTTCGAGCCTACGAGATTTAGTGTATATGACATAAAGTGTTCGACTTGCTTATGTGTTGTTTAAAGGCTTATTTAGCATGTCACTTGACATATTCAATTCCATTGATCTAGAATTTTTAGAGGATTGTCTTCTCAATGCAATCTTGAATAGAAAAGATAACCTAATACTTCCTCAGCGCCTTTACACGAGTGCATACTAACTGCGCAGCAAGTCTTTGACGAAGCAAATTACTCGCATTGTCCGACTATCGGCCTGCAGATGGTCCGTTGTGGATATATCTAGCTTGGCGCCAAGAACCTCAATCCTTTAAACAAAAGATGGTATGACGGAGGTATCAATCTAGATAAACAGACCTGGAGGTCCATACCGTTTTAAAGGGCACGGCCAAAGAACAGCGCTGCTGCTTTGGCGACGTTGCTCATGTCTAGCAACAGCCACTTAATGTGCCGTTTTGTTCATTTGATCAGCAAAGTCTACAAAACCAGTGCTGTCCTGCTCCGCTCTTTGACAAGCTTAGCGAATTATTTATATTCATGGATCGAATGGGATCGGCAAGCTTGCTAATGGTGTGGTCGCCTTCAGCTAAGGTTGTACCCGTAATCGCACTTTGCATGTGTAGACCTACTTATTCACCTTAGTCCACCCTTACCAAGCTGTACGTTTTTCAAGCAGAGATGACCACTCTGTAATAGATTGTGAGCTTTATGGAAGACGCGATTTTTTGCGTATTTAGCGTTGAGAACCACTACACGTTTTGAGCCTAAATGAGAGCTGCAAAACAGAAGCTCGGCCTTCATTCAGAGCTAAAAAAGCCTTGCACTTGGCTAGCCCAGTGATTTTATCTGAAATTTAATGCTTGTCGCTCCCCAGAGCCTTTGGAAAAGCTACGCACATGTCATCTACTTTTTCGTATTTTGCATTATACTTATGGAAGTGATTGGCAAAACAGCCCAGTCTTTAAGTCGTTCAGGTTTAATAAAAACCCGCCCATATTCAATGCACTCGACTACAGTGAGATATGCCCGAAGGCCATACTTTTTAAAAACGCACTCTTATCGCGTCGAAGTTGCATTTAGCGTGGAACTTCGACGTGCGCATGCATGCAGTTGAGCACTGTTTGCAAGTGGACAATGGGTCATCTAAATTTCGTTCATCACGACGGTGGACAATCATTTCATTAAAGTATGTCTGTGTGGACGACCTGTAGCGCCTTAGTAGTTGCATCACTAGATTAAAAAAATGCCGTCGATCATCAATCCCTCCCAAATCATACCGCTTGTTGTTCATAGGTTCTGTCGGAGCACTTCACATTGTAAAACCCACCCTGTTTTGCATTACATCATTTTTAGAAATCGAGATGTATGCCGAGATGGAAATCTTATTAAGCTTATTGAAAGCGTGTACGATGCACTAATTGACTTTTTTTTTATCTAGCAAGATATTTTGGCTTGGAATGTGGGATCTTGCTTTCTAAATTATTGTTTACGCATGCTTTGCACAACAGAAGACGTCAACGACGCCACATCATAATTTTGCTGACAAGTATTGCCGCCTTGCGCATTATATTTTAGCTACTGAATCTAAATCAATTTCATCACGTACATCTCTATCAGGTGGCAACGCCGAAGGCGAGACTCGTGAGACCACGTCTTGGGATTTTTCTATCAACGAACAGCTGAGAAATTAATGAGGTCGCATAAGCTCTACTTTAACTATGCTGTTGCCTTTAAGTTTTAACATGAATAACACGTCCAGAATGAGCAGGGCATTTATTGTGGGAGTACACTAAAGTTTCTTTTTTTATCAAACGTATTAATTTCATCCGTCAAAAGGCCATATCATCGTCAGTCACCGACATGTTTACATAGGACATCTTGTCTAAGACGAGACGTACTGCAATCCTGGATGAGCGTCGTTTATTGCCATCTCCTCTTTGGGGAGATCAACGCTTTCCACAGGACCCAGGGGCCATATTCGTGTCAACATCAATGTAAATGTCTATATTGAACTCTGCTAGGAATTCGTCGCATCGGAACCCCCTTTCAACTTAGGATGTTTTGCTTTACGCAAATCAAAAGGACAGCGCCCTGATTACATCGACATCTTATCGATTATGCTACTTCAGGCATACAGCGAACCTATCCACGACGACCGTCACTCAGTGAATAAGAGGCCGCTCTATGAGCATCAACAGAGCTGCACCATATATGCCTCATCGAAACGTTGACTACGCCGTTCACGGTATGCAGCAAATGCTGACTTATAAGAGTGCTCTTTGGGGACTCTCTAACAACTCCACGAGCAGTGGTGTGGCCTACATTGAATTGATGCTAAACATATCAACACCTACATACAGCTTGTACTGCTTTCTCCGAGTACCACTCATTTCAACTTTACTTGCAACGGTTAGGTCTCGCCCAATTGTCCTAACATTTCGATTGCAATGCCGTCGCCGACATGCAGCAGATATTTTTGTTATGAGTATTGCTCAGTGAGGTACACCTTATTGCTCGAGTCCTCAACGCGATCAGTGCCCTTTTCCGACATCTAATACCAACTCTTTGCGGTGTTTGCGCCAGAAGTACTTCCGCTTCCTAGTATAGGTGGGTCCAAATCATTATAAAGTTTCTGCTATTGGCACTATGAAGGTTCAGGACTATATTCAACAAAGTTTTTTTTAGCGATACAGCTACGTCATACTTAGGATGAGATCCTGCCTTGCCTTTGAATCCAAGATAAAAGACGAATGACGCTATCAATGTCGAAATGCACTGGAATTTTAATCATAGAGACTTTTTTTTTGTCAGGAGAGCTCACGCTGATGGGTTTGTAAAGCCTCAGCGCATGGCTGACATATTTAACAGTAAGCGGTCGAACATCTTTCCCGACACACGAAGCTGACGAGACTAGACCATCGTTTACTGAGCCCCTTTGCGGTTGCCCAAAAAATAGAAAGCCAGGCTTGCAGCAAGGTACGTGAGATTGATCACAGAGGTCTTTGGGTGTAAACCCTGTTAGCCTTATTTCACTGAAACCCGACAAAACTCAGAAAGGACCGCCACGTGTCTACTGAGTTTTGCCATTTCCTCGCAGCGTAACAGACGACTAATTTACTAAGGTATGTCGGTTGTCTATTTCTTGGTGCACAAGGATCGCATATGGTATGCTTTCAAGAGATAAACTATCGATGAATGCAAGTACGCTGGCCCGCAGATCAGAGGTTTAAATGCTCATCATCAGCATAGCTAGAGTCCATGCGGACCGGACAGTCTGATGAGCCCTGGATATGTGAGCTTCTCCCTTCGCGTGCCGACTGAAATTGAGCACGGCTTCTAATGTCATTTTTACGGCCTCCTCGAAAACGATTGAGTGTGCATGGAGTATGTTTTACTGATTCGTGTCCGTTTGCAGTGACTTCGGCCTCTTCAGAGAAAACGTATCTAACTTACCCGATCAACAGAACTCATGTTTCCTGATCAAAATCCAAACGCTCGTTCTGCTCTGACAGATGGCTAGGAAGTGTGGTCTACAAATGCCACTCATAGTTAGGTGACTAAAGACTTGCCACAGCTGACTTTTGGCAGTCTTAGATAGAAATCCTGCCGCAACTGAGGTAGCGCGTAAATGTTTATTTGTGTAACCTTTCATCAAGTTTCGAGATGGCAAAAGCCACTCCCTGTTGCTTTTGTACAATCCTTTTTCACGATGGCATTTCGTACTCATTGACCTAGAGCAGAAATTTTTTTTTCTGCAACCTTTTAAAGTCGGAGGCTTGTGCTGCAAATTGTTGAACTCCCTTGGACCTGTCGGCTCTAATCATTTTGTCATATGTGTCCTGAGGAAAGAAAGAATTGCTTCATTCTCGTTCAGTTAATGAGTCCACAATAAAATAGACGCTACCATGAGTATGACCCAGTCGTTGGATAACAGATTTAAGAACTCTAGTAGCCATTTAAAGATATTTAGATCTGTATCGTCCAAAGCGAAGGTCAGTGCGGATCTGGCCTTCTGCTGAATAGCTGCATTTGCTATCCTAATGACCATCAAAATCTCTATCGGCCAGACTCACAGATGACCTAGTGCAGTTTCTTAAAGTGGGATTACTCAGGCGTCTTGTACTCATCCTACCGCATATTTGGTGGCCGCTAATCTTGGATATTTTTCGACATTTAAGCTCTATTTGTCCTCAAGTAAGCTCAGTCTTTATAGAAATCCACCGTTTTGTTCATTACTATGCTCAGTACAATTATTTGCCGGTTTAATTTTAACAACTCGGACTCGATGTTACAGATTGTACCGCTGCGGTGCTCCATTCGGATATAAACTGCTGTTCAATCAAAATGATATAAAAAGGTCGCATACTTTCTACATAGGCAGCTAAGACTACTTGACCACATCCAGCACAGCTTTATTTGTCACTACCTTATCAGGATCTAGTTTTTTCAAACACAAGCTTCAATTTACTGATTTGATTAGTCGATTGACACCGTCACGACTTGGCAAAATAGGAGGAGCAGCACGATAACTTGTGACTGAGTATGTATCAAGACTGCAAATACAATTCCAGAGCTGAGATAGAAAAATGTCCAGCGGCGTAAACAAACGGTACGAGCCGGGACATCATGGTGGAGCGATTGACTGTGACATCAAAATCGTTATCCCGCGAAGTGATACATGCTGCAATCGTCTCCAGTATTTGTGCTCGCCTCTAGTGCACTCCACGACATCCTAAAGTCAGAGACGCCTAGTATATTTTTGATAGATTGGCTGACTAGTATCGTGAAACATACTTTTTAGGCCTTCAAAGGAGTCAAGATTTCTTTCTAACCACACTGTAGTTCAGCCCGTTTGTCTCAGCGTACGGTGAGTGATTATTATCTATGACCGTTACTTGCACACAATCAAGTAACAAACCGCCGATCCAGGCCAAAAGCCATAACTCCAAAGAAGCATCGAGAGATTGCACGGCCACAGATACGTCATTTCTATCTATCTGGACTTGAACCAACCCAATAGAGCCACAACAAAGCATTTATTCACACTTTTATAGCGTTGAGTTGCTGTACGGTCTCAGATACGTCTTCCGACTTGAGCTCAAATATGCTAAAATTACGAGAGAGTGAGTTGAATTGTCCCTATATAGGCCTGCTTCATAATTATGTTTTGAACGTCCCGCAGAAA
This sequence comes from Plasmopara muralis, assembly GCA_003676415.1. NCBI lineage: Eukaryota > Oomycota > Peronosporomycetes > Peronosporales > Peronosporaceae > Plasmopara > Plasmopara muralis. The sequence goes on along the minus strand of RCHQ01000086.1, from coordinate 133,018 downwards.
GTTCCTTCACATAGTTTGTAAAAAGACCAAGCGTTGGCCGTGTAGTCTTCGAAGAGTATACTTAACTTATTTATGCGGAAGCCAGCGGTAGGTTGATCAGCATTTCCTAACACTTAGCCACCCGTTGACACACGATCTCGTAAATAAAATTGACACCCTAGGACTAAGCTGTCAAGTGCACGTGTTGCTGGTAGCTATCCGACCCGAATCAAAGACCTGGTTTCGAAATTCCTTAGTGAACTATATAGTTTTCTCGGTCAGAAGAATATTCAGCTCATCCATCTGACACACACCTAACTTAGAATTAACAGTGACAGTTTTGGTCACTTCAGTATACCCCAAACAGTGTCTTTGTAAGCCTTTACATCGCTAAACGACAGATATCATCGACCACATACTTGCGATAGACGATATATCGTTTCATAAGAACATCGCAAGTCTCAGATGGCACCACAACATCATAAGTATCTCTCGTTGGAGCGAAAAAATGTAACATATCTTTTGTAGTATTACTGATCAGCTCAGCCGGTACAGGGTCGACGATAACGCGTTTGTCAGAAAGTTTGCAGAGCGTTTTTGGCTTCGCATGATCTACGGGACCTTTGAATTTAATATGCAGTGTGGTAGAAACAGGAATTAGTCAAGCCGACCCTGTCATTCAGGTCTTTTTTCCATACCTATGAGCTCTATTCCAGAAGTCTGTCCAGGACTTCCAGCAGAACATTTCTCAATTGCATCAGGTCTTGTTGAGCCGCTTCCCTGGCGGTAATTGATGCAGAGTCATCGTCAACTCCAAATTTCTTGATGATGAAAATCAATGGTGACATTCGTAAAAAAGTTAACGCTTGTATGATATTAGTCGACAGCAGACCATTAATCTAAATTGGGAGCTCTCCAAGCACTACCGTTCGTACACCCTTGCCACTGGTCGAAGATTTTACACATGTTTTTTACTAAGGCCTCTTTACAGCCGGAGGCAGAGCATTATCATGCAGATGTCATCGATTCCAGATGATTCAGCACTGTCTATCGACTTTCCCTACCGTGCTTGCTCCTGACTTGCCAGCTTAGGCATTATCTCGCTTTACTTGGACCATGACCGTATCCAACTTGGATAATTTGACAAAATGTTACATATGTTAATTTTTTAGGCCATTTGCTAAACTGGGGCCTCAACAGGTCCCATTACCTCTGTTCTCTACATATCGATCAATAATAGATTTGTCAAAAGGTATTGCAGTCCCTGTCATAATCGCGCTAGCAACATTTGCCACTTATTAATATTGAAGGCTAAAGCAAAAGGCCAAAAAAGATTGTTGAATTTTTAATTTACATTTATTGCACGCTTCGATCATACCGCGCCACAAGAAATATTTCTCTAGCATTCAATTAAGGAAAGAGCATAGTGCACTGACTCAAAAACCGCACATTTCAATAGCTCTGTTACACATTATCAAATCGTATGTTTTGCACCAATGATAACTTGTAAAATTGTGCAAGCTTGGGTACGATTGTATACAAAAGTTTCATTTAGGTATAGTTGTGCTAGTCTCAAGTCTAGATGATTAAGTGAATCTCGTGGTACCATGTAATACTAATGCGAAAAGAGCAGCAAACCTTAACCTGTAAAATCAACAAGCATTGCCGACTTTGTCACTAATTGAGACGAAGCCTGCGATCGGATAAAGTGGACGTCTCGGGCTCCATTGTCTCTTCACTCACCACAACAGGAGGAGCCTCAGAATCGAATGTTGGTGCATTCGTCTGAGCCAAAGTCTCCTCAGTATGCTGCTCCGGTACGTAAGTAGGTGATGCAGTCGTGTTGTACAGCGAAGTCTCCTCGGTTTGCTGCTTTAGCGCGTCGGTGGGTGGCACTGTTGTGTCATATACCGGGGTAACCTCAGGTCGTTGCTCAGGCTTGTCGGTAGGTGATTGCGTCCAACCGTATGCCGAGGTCTCCTCACTTTGCTGCGCCTCAGGTGTGTATACCTGTGGTGGCACAGTTGCCGCATCAGGAGTGTATACCTGTGGTGGCACAGTTGCCGAATCAGGAGTGTAAACCGGAGGTAGTGCAGTGGTCGTCTCCGAGGCATGAGGGTAGTACGGTGTTTCCGTAGTCACTTCAGGCACAATATTGTCGGGGATCACCTCACAATCATCGTGCACTTTGGTTTCCATGGACTCAGTCGAACACTCGGTCTTCCGAGCACAACCATAGATTCCTTCACCAACACTCACACAAGTGGATCCGTATACAAGGTCACGGTGAGCACCCGGGCAATTTCCACTTTCGCCTGCGCAGATTGGTCCTTTGGTGCAATAATATCCTTCCTTGCCCACCACAGACACAGGGTACCAATTATCGCTTCCATCGCACGTGTCCGGTACATCGACATCTTGCTTACAAATTACGTCCGTCTCGGTAATTGATTGCGTGGTCGTGTAGCCAGCCCCAGCGGGAGCCGCGATCATAGCGGCAAGGAGAAAAGAGACGTTGAACTTGACCATCGTAGCTCAGTAAGTTGCTTTCTGCAAGTGACGGTGAATTGAAAAATGAAAAGCGAGCAGCGCAAGGCACAACCTCAACATCGAGAGCCACGCGGATCTGTCGTATGCGTCGTTATTTACGATCAAGTCGTTGATTGCATCCGTTTCAGAGGAAAGACCTTGGGTTTGGTTGTCACGATCGCTTTTTCGAGTGCCATAGAAGCTTTCACCCAATTTGGTTGAACCTGGCCGACTATTTGCACCGTTTCCATGCGCTCTATTGTTCAAAGAGATACTCGCGCGAAGACTTAGAAGTGGAGTGACTGACCGAGTCGTTGCACAATAAAGTCACTGGCTTTTTCTCACGCACCGCGCGTCTAAAAGTGTACATTAGTGCCCTTGAGCTCACGCAAAGTTCAAGCTGTTAATTAACGTAAGTATGTCTACGTGCGTTGCCAGCAAGTACAGATTGCGCAAATGGATGCGTAATGGAGTCATGTTCAACAACAGTCAAATTATGGTTGCCACACAATTATTATATTCGCGGCGGTTTCAAAAAAATGTGGTCGAGCGACGCTTGCTTTACGATCAAAGTACTAACGTTGCTAATGTCCATCGTGTGACTTTAAGTACACCTGCTGCTGTCATTACTGAAAAAAAGTTATGCTATATGTATTGGCTATGTGACTAGAAGAGTGGGACACACTAGTCGCAGACCAATTATTCTAAAAAGTATTAGTATTCTTATGATAGACATAAGCACTATTTGGCATGAATCGTAGCTTTTCTATCCTTTTACGACAGGCTGTAGCCAAGTTATTAGACTCGATCTCTTGCCACTTCGAATTTGCGGCGCTTTGTGCTCTCCCAGGGCGAGCTGTGTGTGCCTCCACCGCCTCTTGTCGGGGCTGCAACCACACGGACGAGCTACCGACCGCCTGCTACTATGCCGACAGCTGTTTGCGTCAAATGTGACTACTATGCCGACAGCTATTCGCGTCACATGCAGTTTGAGATGCCAAGCTGTACAACGAAGACCAGGGCACCACGTACGGGCATCTATTTGCTCAAGCTTGTGCGCGTGCTACTCGCTTTAGGACTACCCGTATTGGACTCTGGAGAATCACAAGCTAGATATCAGTTTCTGAATTTGCAAAAAGTTGGCTGAGTAGGAGTTGTAGAGGGAAAGATGCGATAACACCCGACCACGATATGCAAAAGGAATTGTCGGTAAAGCATGCAAAATAATAATTTGTATATTAAAAGTGGTAAGGTTTTGAATATCATTAATCGGCGTACATTATCGACCTGTACAACGCGATGTTGCCTTCCATAATTATTGAGCGTCAAGCGACCTAATTTGTTGAAAATGATCCAGGATACAAAAGAAGAATGATAGTTTTTAAATTGGTAGCAGCAGAGGACTGATCCACAGATCCAGTATTATGCCAATGAGAAGAATCAGCGCAATAATTTTCGACTCGTCAAAACATCTCACTAAAATCGCACAGAGCCGAAAGGGCGGAGCACAAGAGCGCATGCAGTACTATTCCGATAAGAATAGACAGGTCCAAGATGGCGATAGAGTACTTTGACGGCAAGAATTTATATATTTGTCACATAAGTTTTGCTCAGTCAGAGAAATTTGCGCCAAAATATATTGGCCCATTTCCGATCGTGAAGAAAGTTCTGCAAGATATCTATTAGTTGAGACTCCGAAGGGATTGTAGCTACATCCAGGTTGCACACTTAATTGTTGAGGCCTTATAGCAAATATTCCTAGCATCAGCAAGAGATAAATAAGGTTATGTTGGCCAATGGCTTCGAGGAACAACTCGTTGAAGCCTTAATTAGACACCGTAAGCACAACAAAAACCTGCAGTAAAAAGTTTGGTGGCGTGGTACAACCAAGATGAAAGCCATTTCCTGTGGAGAATTCGAAGCAGAATTCTAGACCTATCCACCTCTACTGGAAATCCAAAAATATGGATCCGATCTTTGAAATAAACCTTTTGCCGTATGGAGGTCATGTAACGCAATTGTACAAGTTGCCGGTAACGGTCATTTCGCCATATGAATCCATTAATTTCAAAGTATATATGCACTAACTCTATCCGTAAGGCAGATGGATAGACATTCAGTGAACTATATCTTACTATACCGAAGACCGAAGTGGTTGCAATGCCGTCATGGTGATTGTTAATCGCTCAACAAAAAGTGCTATGTTCGTCGCTAAGAAGACAACAGACGATTCGGCAAAAAATGCGAAGTTCATTAGGAAAATTAATGACCATGGAATGCCAAAGACCACTGTGTCCTACCAAGACACCAAATTTACATCGAAGTTATGACATGCAATCGTGTCCGCTGGAGGATGGCATCAAAATTTGGCTACGGCTTCAAGCCCGCAAACGGATGGGCTCCACAAACGGATAATCAAACGATAAAAAATGTTTCGTTGGAGATTACTTTGGAGGTGTTATCAAGCCAGCGCAGTGTGACTGAGATGCCTTTCTACATTTGGCTGAGATAGCCTATCGTAGACACGTACACTTCTTAATTGAAATGTCACCGTTCGAAGCTGATCTAGGATATGTTCCTCAAATGCCGAATAATGTGGTATTCAGTAAGGCTGCAGCAAAGTAAGAATCCGTAACAGCTTTTCCTTTACTATTACTTCTCAATTTATTTTGAGCAACGAACACTTCTGCTCCTTTGCTTACTTCGCCGCTCACCGCCCAAGTCATCAACACACTCTAACGAAGCTTCCTCCGCGAATGTATTACATACCTAGTCAGCAGTTATTAATAACTGCTGGTGAAAAATAGGCCATATAGATAGCATTAGTCGTCGCTATGTTTGCCTTCCGCAATTTTGTATAAAGCGAAATATTAATAGTGCTTGATATTTGCCGTCTGTCCAAAAGGCATTTGTAGTCGTCCGAGGGCCAAATGGAATGCAGCCGACAAAAATTGGCCGCACCACAAAGCCCCTTGCAATCAACAGCTGCAGGTATCCAGATCGACTGCAGTGCAGGCAGCCTCGAACCTCCTTCTACTAAACGCGTAAGCCCCAAGTCTAAAGTTTTGGGGCGCGTCAAAGTAGCCAATGGAGTCGCTTCTTACCTTTTTGTCGCTTTCAGCCATAAATGACGCATCTTCTGTCCATTAAAAAGCAATGCACTCTTTTTAAAGTCTACGCGGCCGACCAGTGAAAGCTCTTTCAACTTCGTCAGCCGCAAAAGAAATTTAAACGTTGTCTGGTGGTCTTTGTGGCGACGTGCCAAGTACGACCAGGTAGCGGTCGCCCGAGTTTCTATAATGGATAAGCGCTTTGAGTGGTGACAAATCTTCGAAAAGGACGTCAAGAAACTTGAGCTGTGACAGCTAGACAAGTACATCGAGATGTGAAAGATCCGTGACTTGATATATGGGTGGCAGTGACATTAATAGTCTTAAAAGTCGGGTAGTTCGCCGAGGGCAAAATTTGAGCCATGTCATCGGTACACCACTGCTGCAGTCGTGGGTGGCGACACCAAAGTCAGAGGCAAAAATTCGTTAATGGGGGCAGGTTAAGCACATTCAATGCTTCGTGTCCACTCATATCCATTAAGAACGTGCTGGAAATGCGACGTCTTACCGAAATTGTGGTCCTTTGACAGCACCAGTAGCGGTACTTCATTCATCAACGTCGCTGTGACGTAACCGTCGTCACCGGCAGTTTTGTCGGTAACGGCTTTTCTGCAATACAATAGAGATCATGAAAACATATGCGTTAGCTCTATTCATAGGAACAGGCGATTATACAATTCCAAATTCCAGAAGCCCCATAATCGTTGGAAGCCAATAAGCCTAATTGGCTAAAAGTAATCCAGGATGTTTAATAAGCCAGATGGAATTAAGAAGAATCAAGGATTCAGGAAATTAGCACTTGATGGCTAAGAGCCACCACATAGGCTGTAGCAAGAGAAATGCTTTTAAGAACTCTTCTTTAAGTTCCCTCCTCAATTTGCTTTAAGCAAAAAACATTTCTCCATTTTCTACGACTTCGCCTCGCCCCACCTCAGCCTCGTCCGACGGCCGACTTGAGATCAGCTTCCTCCGCAACTGTGTTACAGTCGCCTTGTAGCATATCGGCGATATCATCCTGGTATGTGTGTTTGTCCATATTTAATTTTTTAGTTTCTGCAACTTGCTTAGCCAGTACTCATTTATCGCTGTCGCTACAGTCAACTGTTCTTGCTCTTGTAAAAGCAACTGCTTCATGAATTCCAATGCAACCAATGTTTCTCGATCTCTTGCGTGCGTTCATCGAATGTTTAAATATGTTAAATTAGTTGCGAACTCGAGATCTGTCAAAGTTGTGCTTTGCAAATCTGATATTTCGGGTTCAGACAATTTGATGTCAATTCAAGCAAGTCGGAAGCTCCCATATTGGTAATTTTTAATCATTGCAGCGCAATCAAGTGCTGCAGCCCTTTTGAATCCGTTGTGACCCAATTTTTGCGAGTCTCTTATCTAGACAGAAATGTCAAAGCTTCAAACTTGACGAACCTTGTTTCGGATACGATTATGCATGCAGCCCTAGTAAAGCCTCTAGCACGCCCAAATTCGCCACATTCGTGCGTCTTACACTCAATGACTGTAAATGTGACAGTGACATCAATAGCGCTAAATTGACCACATAAGATTCAGCGAAATCTAAGGTGCGCGAATTACATCCGGTTAAACTCATGGGATCAAGTTTGGGTCCGTTCTGTGCTGCGACATTCAGCAATTCCGAGAGTGTGATATCGGCCTCAGCATGTTTCGACTCATGCAATGTCGGTACAAGTTGCAGTTTGCGGTTACATTAGTTGCAGGCTCTTCATGTTCTTAAGCCCAAAAGGCCATGCTCCTCCGATGCTGTATCCATTGCCTTGGTGTTGTTCCTCTGCTTAAATGAATAGAATTCAACTGCACACTTGTGCTCGGTTGGCACAATGTCCGCGAAGTCATTAGCTTTTGGCAAGCAAAAAGACATACGCAAGACTCATAGACTCCCATCAATGAGATAACCTCAAATACTCGGCCATATCTACGGTTTGTTGAATATGCATCGCACACTTACGCTTCTTCACTTACCTTCTACACATTTGCAGCTTAACTACTGTAAATTAGCTTTAGCACATACACCGTGTTGTGATTTAGCATAATAGCTTTGTTTGATATATTTTGTCTCGATTTATAAGCGAAAATGAAAAAGGCTACAATCTATTTTACGTTCATCATTCTCATGATATAATTCTACGCAATGCACAGCTTTTCCATACGACAGCAAAGTAGTGGACTTTGCTACAAGCACTCATTCTTCTCTAAGCATTACCAGTTTAATCATCAAAATTATACGGATACTGTCTTTGCCAGATTGATGCGAGTACATTTCGTAGCCCCTACGAGGGAAGTAGCATCAATGAGATTTATATGTTAGGCCCATCTTAAAAGGTACAAGGGGCATTATAAAGTCCCTTTTTTAATGAATGGCGATTAGTATCGTACAAAAGCTGCTTGGTGATTTACGTATGATCATCGAGTACTAACAGAGTATAAAAAAAAATCTCAAGTCGAGTATGGGAATAATTGTGCATATCAATATCGAGCTGTAAGGGCTTTCCTTGAGTTTGTGTGTATTACAATGCTCGATCGATAGGATTACTTTCTTTCGAATCGGTTAAACTTCCAATCACACTCTTAAGATTTGTTTGTCTCTGCTTTTTCTACTTGCTATTGAACCTAGGCTTTGATGCATTCGATTGCTAACGCAAGTGCTTTCCTATCGGCTAATAGAAGCAGACTGCAAGGTCGAGACATCGTGCACAAGTCACAATGTCACAGTGCCTGGCACCGAGAGCTTCCGTATCAATCGTACATTAGCATGGAAGCAACACCATGCGCAGGACGTTTTTGAAGGAGCGTTGAAACGTTGCAGAGTCCAGAAAATCTTTCGAAGATTGTTGTGGCAATTCAAACGAAGAAGTGGAGCTGTGTAGTGTGCGCGGTGCACTAAGACACAATTGTTTATTTGTCAAATTTTCTTGACCGAGACCCACGACAAGCAACAGAGCCTGCATTAGTTGTCGAACCTTGTTGACTGGGCACCGTGCCTTTGGCGTATTAATTGTTTGCTACTTTATTGCCGGTCTAATGTTTTTACATGCAGCATTGTCGAATTGCTCTCGTTATCTCTGTCATTTCATGCATAGGCTGCTTTTGTTTCCAGTGCCATTTCTAATGAAGTAAGAAATCGAGTGATTTTGCCAAAGAGTAAGGTAGACCTATCGACACTTCCCGACTGCTTGTTAGTTTATCTTGCAAATCCGAGCAATAAAAAGACCGCTTGTACATCGTGATGGAGTGAAGCGCAAAGTACCTGAAAGTAAACCCTTCTACCAATAATCCATTATCCACAGTGATCATGTCAGAAAGTCACTCTGTGATCAAACATTACCTACTTACCTGACAAGGGACACCTTTGCCAATAGTGATCGGATCAAGCAAAGCTAGTGGTTCTCCCGCAAGAAACTCTGATACAATGTTTTCGTTCTGCTTAATGGATAACGAGCACGTGCTATAGATCATCATGCCTCCGGGTCGAAGCAGACTGAAGCCATTTCGTATAAGCTCACGTTGGACTTTAAGTATCCGGTCGATCTTACTCAAACTTAGATGGCTATCCACGTAATCTTTCCACTTTGTAATCGTATCCAAACGCTGAAGGTGACGAATGGATCCGTCATGTGTACACTCAGCATCGACGAGCACTTTATCGTACAATGCCGAGTCCCATTTCAGTAGCTTTCGGCCCTTAGCATCTCGAGCGCGAGCGCTTTTGCTCTTTCGTTTTCTCATTCGATCCTTAGAAGCTCTGGACGCAATTTCTTGAGTATCCAGTACAGCTTCAATTCCATCCACATGCACACACTCTGTTTTCGGGCCTACGTTAAATGTCCTTCCGTCTGCATGGAATAATCGACACCTCCATTTGCTGGCTTCAGTTTGAGACTTAATGAGCCCGTACTTGTGCACTAAGTGCTTGCATGCTCCCAATCTCGTGCGAGAGAGGTCAACGCCCGTCACACTTCCACAAAGCTGCAGAAGGTCAGCAACCATTGTCAACTTGGCGCCTGGAGCACAGCACAGATCAAGCACGTGCTCCCCCGGTTCGAGATTTAGCAAAGTGACGGCATATCCCGACGAGACATCAATACCGTAGACTTGTCCTGCTTTATAGAGACCAACACGAGCCAATGGCGCTGAGACTGGTAGCGAATAGAAACCGCTAAGCCACGGAACGGCCTTGAGTTCGTTGACGTTGAAGTCGTAAGAATCATTTTCTACTGCTTCCCGGGCAAGATCAGCGGCTATCAACTGCAATCGATTATCGTTAAACTTGTGGTTTTTATTATGGCTACGTTGCTTGAGACTGAAGCATGGAAAATGCGTTATTAAGAGTCAATAAAATGAAATGACACTTGGAGGCTTCGTACCGAAAAAAGCGCAGCATGTTTTCACGGGCTAAAGGATTTAAAAGATCATTTCTATGCACGTGGTGATCTGCTAGAAAGCGTGAAAAGCCTGAGACCTCCCATACGGTTTGGTCATCCCACGCCGTTATCGCGTCATTTACCATTGCCAATAATTTTTACCTGCTACTTTTCACCTTTTAAAAAACCATATTATAATGAGGTAAATAATACTTAATTTAACCACATTCACAGGATGCTGTCGGTTCTGCTGCGTAATATCGCCTGCCAGCCAGCCATACGGGGGTCTCGCACAGCTGTTCACCAGCAACGCTTTCTATGGGCCGCAGTCCCCGAGGGTCAAGACGCAAGTCGCGTGGCCCTTCGCATGCACATGATTTTATCCGAGGACGGCACGCTTAAAACGCTGGGGCTGAAGCGGTTCCATGAGAAAAAGTGGCAGAAGCGCAAGCGCAAAGATGAGGAAACGCTTATTCGCCGTGCCAATCGTCGGGTTGGATCAATGATTGATTTTATCTTGCGCCGCAAGAAGATGTGAGTGGCTTGGTGTGCTAACAGTTGTCAAATTTCTGACGTCTGTTGTGTGGCTGTGCAGGGGTCACTAAGGCAAACACTACGTCTCGTGTCGACCACTAAAGAACAACAGCAATGGCAAAATCTAGGACAAAGTGGTGGATTGTTGTTTGTCGTGATTAGTGGTCGTTTGCTACTGTCGCGACTATTGAGCACGTCCACTTGATAAGTGCGGCTAATGCCGACTAAGCGAGCCACGCTTTAATGTCAGCGATTTGCTTCTTTACGGCGCTTTCGCTGGTCCCACCTGTGACATTCTTGCGCTCGACGCTAACGTCAAAGTCCCAGACCCCCAACACATCCTTTTCAAATTTGGGGTGGAGTGTTGACAGCTCCTCATCGGTAAGCGCGCTTATAGGCTTGTTCTTGTCCTCGGCCAAACGCACGGCAGCACCCGCTACGTGGTGGGTTTCTCGAAAAGGAACACCTTTGCGCACCAAATACTCGGCCAAGTCTGTAGCCAGCATCTCCGTGGCAAGAAAGCTCCGCATCTTGTCGCCGCGCGGGGTCATAGTGGCCAGCACGCCGGTTGCAATCTGCAGGCAGTCGGTGATGGTGTCTACGACGTCAAACAGCGCCGTCTTGTCCTCCTGCAAATCCTTGTTGTACGAGCGTGGCAGCCCTTTCAGAGTCACGAGAAAGCCATGCAAACGGCCCATGACAGTGCCACTCTTTCCTCGCAGCAGCTCAAGGGCATCCGGGTTTTTTTTCTGCGGCATCAGCGAGCTGCCCGTGCTGTAGGCGTCAGCCATGGTCACAAATTGGAGCGTATTGTAAATAATGAGGTCCTCTGACATTTGGGATAAATGCACCATGAGCAAAGAAGCCCAAAAAAGGAACTCAGCGATAAAGTCGCGGTCGCATACGCCGTCGAGGCTGTTAGGGGTTACGTGGGCAAAGCCAAGGGACTTGGCCAAAGCTTCGCGGTCAAGGCCAAACGAATTACCGGCCAGTGCACCGTTTCCAAGAGGCATGTAGTCAACGCGCTTAGTCAGGTCAGTTAGACGATCTGCATCACGCAGCAGCGCTGCACCATGACTCAAGACCCAGTGTGAGAAGCGCAGCGGCTGAGCCGGCTGCAGATGGGTGAAGCCAGGCATTAGCAGATCAATGTTGCGTTCCGCCAGGTCGGTGGCGGTGCCAATGAGCTCCTTTAGACTGTCTTGAATAGAAACTATCGTACGCTTTAGATACAAACGCACATCTGTCGCCACTTGGTCGTTGCGACTGCGACCCGTGTGCAACTTGCCGCCCACGGGACCAATTAACTCAGTGAGACGGCGTTCGTTGGCCGTATGAATGTCTTCGTCGCCATCCTTAGGTTCAAAGGTGCCAGCCGCCCATTCTTCTCCGACCTTGTCCAACCCGGCCACAATTTCGTCCGCCTCGCCCGCCGTGAGCACGCCGCTCACCTTAAGTGCGCGCGCGTACGCCTGACTACCGTCTAAGTCGACGCGCCACATGCGCTTGTCCACAGAAAGCGACTCGTTAAATTTATTCATCACGGGATCCACGTGACCCCGGAAGCGGCCTCCCCATAACTTTTTCGTCTCCTTGGGTGCTTCTGTCATCGCTATTCGGTGGCTTCGAATTTTATGAGCCTGAAAACTGGTAGCGACAAGATATTTACAGGAAAAAATCCCTGTCATAATTGCGACAGCATATTTAGTCGATCTCTAACAATTATGGCGGTAAATCTCTTCTTATTTGCGACGGGTGCAAGAGATCTCGGAGTCGACTTTGTTTTGGTAAAGCCTCGAATTCGCTCAGCATCGTTGCTCCAAAAGACTTTAATGCGATTGCATGAGCAAACTTTTGATCGAAAGGCTCTGCTACCATTTCTGGTATAATGCCAAAAGCCTTCGATTCTTTTAGTATCCTTCGAAATGCCGCTGTATGAAACAGATACAGGATGTCTATTGTACATCTGAGCTACTAAACTTCTCTTTGACGGGAAGTTAGTTCATTATGCAAAGGCTTAAGTTTATATAAAGATCCGGTACATTCCCACTTTTGATCACATCCGATAAGAGTAAATGTGTGATAAGCTCTTTATCAAAATTAATAGAGACCGGCTACTGCTCGCCAATAGTTCATCTTTATCCTCGTTGCGCCCGTTGTCCACTTAATTGTTGGGATGGCGACTTGCGTTGGCACCTGAGTTACAAAGCGCTTCGCATACTCGTCCGATAGCTGTGTTTAATCTTCTCTCTTTCTTCTGTCCCCCGATTTCGGCGGCCTCATTCTAGGAAAATGAAATTTGAAGATAATTTTAAAACATTTTTCAAGGTGATGCTTTTCGCGTGGCCGGTACGCCTGACGACCTAATAAGGTTAACTCTTGGACGATGACAATATTTTTGGAAAAGTGTCGCTAGCCATAGATTTTTTGTAGCCTGAGCGGGTGAAAATACAGGCGAGTATTGGGTGAAGCACCGGCGGTGGCGTCCGTGGACCACCGGGCGAGGAAAGCGATAAGCGCGCGCTTTACGACACAATATAGGATGGGCTCTTTTCTAACATTCCTTGCCTGAGTGACCCTCTAGCCCTAGGGTTATTTTTGGCTCACCGCTTGCGACACACACAAAACCTGGCGCAGCCTTAGCTCGGGAGACGATTTCACTACCTTCAACTTTAAAAAGAGTGGAAAAGCTGATCAATCGATAAGTTTGTAGCCGATTTAGAGCAGCAATGTTCAGTGCAAACCCAATGAGTGGGAGCATATTACAACATTGTCTTCGCAATTCGCACAAACCACGTAATAGGACTTCGATGAAGCAACCAATGGCTTTGTCTGTATACCAATCTACGAAAAGTCCGCTGTGGACATGTCCTGAAAGATTCTCAAAATCATTCGTTGTCAAATGGCTCTTGAAGCAGAAATCTTAATCCTTGCCAGTTGACTCTGGGAGCTCATGTTGTCTACAGGGACTAATAGTGCAGTGTAATTTCGTTGAGAGCCATCTTTTTATTGATCAACAGATACCGCCAAATTAATGATGCATTCGAGTGCTTCGGCACGCCGAACACATAATCACACCGATATGGTTCCAACACCGCAATAGCACTGACAGCCCTGTGGATGATACGGCCGCATGCGTCGATGTTCAATTGGCCCCATACCGTTCTTTGAGTTACTCCACTGATGTGCCATGCATACTTAGACTACGGAGCTCAGTGATTTGATAGCGTACATTGTTAATGGGTGGCAATGCCAAATGTTGGTCTCGTAAGATCACATCTTTGCCAACTTCATATATGTGAGCCGAATATCTTTTTAGGATTAAAGATTCACTTCGTGCACATGTGCCCCCTTAATGACTTCCATGTTTGCTTCATACAATAGTGAAGAGACCAAGATTCCTTTTTAAGGTCGAATGGCCACTACCTTCTACATGCTGTCGGCTTAAGGAGCCTTTTTTAGTCTTTCTACGAATATCTCGTGTAACTTAAAAACAGGCTTCGTCGACACAGTAGGTTTCAGGTTTTATTAGCTTAAGATCTCACCGGTGTATTCAAGAGTCTCGATGAGCGACATTCGTCGCCGTCTTTCATTTGCAGAGGCTGAAAGTCGCAAAAAAAATTATTTGTGTCGAATTTGCGTCGACGAATTTTTACATTGACGCTTCGGTGACGTCTAGCAAAGAGCTCTGCTCATCAGAGCCTACAATTAAATAATTATGTACCGCTTCACGCTCATCATAAGAACAACAACATCGATTTATCGGCCTCACGTCATCAACGCCACACCAAACATACAGCGAGCTCTATTCCCAATATACATTGCTCGGTGAGGATTGTACCACATCGCCTGCTTCTTTGGGATCGTGTTTCTGGTGCATTGACCTTTAAACAGCAAACTCTTTCATGGTATACAACAAATGCAGCTTACTGCGAGCGTTGCATAGTGAGTAACGTACCAGTATACGTGGAGTGATAGGGTGTCACCCATGCTGGCTTAGCTTGGCTTAAAGGCAGCATTACTTTTGCAACTAATGCTGCTTTCTACGAGCACCAATCAGTCACATAAGTGCCACTTCACGTGCAGTGATGAAATTAAACCCATTCCGCCTTGGCTTAAGGCTAACGATGGCATCTATGACACCTTTATCATAGAAGAACGGCTAAGTAATTTAAGCGTCACCTAGAGCAGCTTGGCCAGTGCTTCATTAGCAACACAGCTCCTAGAAGTATCTCTCTGTGATGACGTGCCTTCTTGATGCCATCATTGTCAGTCTCTGACACTCAGATGTACAACACGCTTCAGACTTTGCTCGATCCCTGCGCCCCAGAAGTTCTCAAATTGACTAATTTGGACTAACAACTTCCTGGGTAGCTAAGAACAAAGCCAGTGAGACTTAAAGTCTTTAATGTCAGGTTTGTGGCGGTCTTAGAAGTAGATAAGTAGTCAAATAAAGTCAAGCACATTATTCATTTCAAAACCGCTATGTCATTATGCAGCAAATACTGCCAAGGACTTAAGGTCTATTTCGGCAGAGTGGTCGCATTGTAAGTGCTTACCAAGCACCACACCGATTTGGCCTTTTAAGGGCATTGAGTGAGGATGCATACCTTCCGTTACCCTTCCCATCTCGTTTCCCAAAAAGAAAGCAGTGTGATGTATATGTGTCCACACGATATTCCATGGACGCACTGATGTCTAGATCGACAACCTGCAGTGACCTCCGCTCGTCAAAGCTCCGCTTTATAAATCGTGTACTGTGCCACGTATACCAGCAGAGTAGCGCTCCAGATGACTCGACTTTGTCATGCAGGACATATGGTGAGATTTTTTCGCTATTAGCGTTGCTTAGTTGATAATGTGACAATTTTTGTGCACCGTCAGAGCCGCAATCTCAATGCCTTGGCCAACAAGCGAACATATTTTCCATAATAATCAGTGAGTGCTGTTCTCTAGAGTGAAAAGCGTGTTTGTGTGTATTAAAAGGTCTAATTTTAAGGCCTTACCGATCACACCGCTTACAACTTGCTGTGACTTTTGGCCTCTACGAGCACTGCTAAGTAATTGTATTGGTGGCTCGGCTCAAAGCCACTAATGTCTTTTCTGATTATCTGCTAGTGCTCTGTGTTATGATTACTGCTAGCTCCACTTCACACGCAATAGTGATATTTACAAATTTTAGATTTAGCCACGCCATTCTTAGAACAAATCAATTCTTTCGTCTACGAGCATCATGAATTAGCTAACGTGCCTCAATATGTTCCGAAATCTTGTCCCCGACACTATCAGTAACCATCTCGGACATTACAATGTCCAAGATAATGATCATATCGGTCCAGTATCTGCTCCAATAGAGCTTCTACTTGGTAGCAATGGTGAGATTATGAATAGCTAAGAAAGTGCGCCTGACAACAGAGCGGGTGGTACCTGAAGTCTTTGGCATCTCGTCAATTTACGGCTTGTGGGGCTCAAACACGCCATAGGTCATACCTTGCGTCTAGGGCAGAAACCAAATAGCGCAAGGTACTATAGTTGCCGAGGAAGTTTACACCGTATGGTGACTCTTGTCGCTGTTGCCGAGCGAACAGTGATAAAATCACGTCAATGCGCTCGTAACGCCTTAGCTATACCTGGCTTCATTAAATAGTAGAGAGTCGAACACCATTGCTCGACGCCTTGGAGTCAACGACGACGGACCATAGTTCATCAAAACTTTTACTGCTGCCTTGACCACTAGCAAGCCGAACTTGCACAGACAATCTATGTTATGGAGCACGGAGCTTTTGGAGCTAAAGTTGCCCGATTTAAGCCCTTGCACAGTCCGTGCGTTAAAAAATGACTGTCATTTCCTCTAACAGAGAGTCACAAATTCTTTCAGCCAGAAAAGTTCAACTTCTAAAGAAAATTTTCAAGCTCTTAAATACAAGTCGATCGTGACCGCTGCATTTCTTTTGGACTCGCTGACTCTTAAGCTCATCTTAAATCAACAAAGCTTTCCAAATGAGGAACGAGCGTTTGCGTTCTCTGTAAACGAGTTTCGAAATATGCTCAGCCACTCTATGTTGCTTCGTCCGATCAAACGCGGAATTCTTGAGCGATTCCACAACTCGTATTCGTGAGCGACTTTACTTCATCTGCTCTAGGTGCGGGTAGCATCGAAGCACTATTGTCTGCTGAAATAGCTCCAACATACGGATTTTGTCAGTGGAAGTATGGCTCCAAACTAGTTCTAATTGCTTCGGGTTCTCTTGCATCTTACTGTCCATTTAGAAAAAAAAGGACTACTAGGTTATTTAAGTCACTTTGAGGTGACGTGGAAGCTGCTTCACGCCCACAAAAGATCCGTCTAACGACTCGTATGTTGGCTGATATTTAGTGTGACCAAGTACAGTAGGCTGTCATAGCTGTTCGCTAAAAGAAGAGGTGAGTGTATGTCTCTGACTACCCTCGATTTCTAAAACCAGTACGAGTCACAGAGAACTGTTTACCTGACTTCAAAAAGTAATACAGGTGCTTTTTAAAACATCAAAGAAAGATTGTGTTTCCAGTTGTGAGCTAAAGTCAGGATTAGAATAGCTAATTGCCCCCTGCAAAACAATAGTCTTTCTTGATCTCAAACCATTTACTGCTTTCCTATTAACCCATCGGTTCTGATAATCTTTTTTCATTATCGATATACTGATAAAATTTGATGCCTAGCCTTATTTACGATTTTATTTCGGTCCGTGCACATAGAGCACAACTGTAGATTGGAGACGATTTAATTCGGCCTCAATTAAATAGCAAGCGCAACGCTGAAGATTGTGAGTACCAAAAGCGAACAGAAGTCAATTCTTTGGAATCCAAGTGCAGCCAAAAGATAACGGCTCACTTACAAGCTTTTTGTTCCGTGCACATATAGTACATAATAGATCGGAGGCAATTTCGAAATGGCACGGCTTCAGCCTCATTTTGAGCATTACGCTGGGAACGTAAGTACCAAGCGCGTATATGAAGCTTCTCCTTGAAATACCGAATAAAGCCAAAAGAGAGCAGCTCACTTGCAAAATGAGCACTGCTACTACACATGACTCGTCTGGCAGTTGTCTGCAGAGAGATTCAGCAGATGTCCATTTAACAATCTTAAGCTAAGAGGTGTTGTCTTGAAGAGGCGATGGTCAATCGAAGGACTTATGTGGGACTCGAAGCTTCTTTCGTCTTGCCCTCAGTTCTGTTGACTTAACAGGCGCATTTCTTCTTCAAACATCTCTATGTCTGCGTTATCACCAGCCTTTGTAAAAAGCTAGAAACAAAGTCGGGCTAAAAAAATTTCAAATGATAAACTGGTAGCTTTAACAGTGCGCTTAACATGGTGGGGGTCACTCCACACGACAGTTACAAGCTATGTGGACTGTAAACAATGACTCGATCTCATCGAGTTGTAGTAAATCACAGTCATTGACATTGTCGGTTGCCCCACGAGTAACCTTTTTCTAAGACAGGTACCCGCTGAAAGCTTTTCTTGATACTATCAAAAATGTAGTGGCGCTGTCCCACTCTATGTACATCGGGCAGAGGCTTAGCGAATCTTGCATAACCGGCACTGTACGTGTGCAAATAGTTAGCACTGTCTCGGGATCTGCGCAAATGCCCTGCTGCTTATAAAGCAGCTTAGATCTCGGGTCTCATCTGTCCAACAACGTGTTTTTCAAAACTGGCATTTTATTCATTCGTCGTCACGGCCTTAAACCTTGCCTTAAATAGTTTTACTGAGCCCTAAGACCTGACCTTCCTAATTCAGATTAGGAGTATTAGTTAAAGGAAAATCGGATGTATAGATAATATACGCGTCATTTTAAGTAGTTGTGAGTGGAAGGATCCCAAACAGTTCAGCTTTAGGTTAGCATGATTGGGTCACTCCTCTGTTTTAGTTTCCAAAATTGCAAGTTGTCGGTGATTTGGGTGAAAATGTAATCTTAAATCATACCAGTACTTCTAAAGAAAAATCCGTCAGAATTTCTGTAGGTTTGTTCTTCTGAGGTTTGGCCTCGGGAAGAAGCTCAAGCTTGAGCATCTTTGTTGTGACATAATAACCAGCCAAGCTATTATTCATCTCTGTAAAAATAGGATTTACATCTCCTGCAGTCTCTTTCGTGATACACAAAGATTGATTTAGTATAGCATTCTTGTACTAATTTCGTATGCGATTTTACCAGCTATTAGTAAAATATTGCGTCTTATCCGTAGATATATGTAGTCGATTAGATTTGAGACATGCCCAGTAATATCTTGCAAGTGAACTCACTTGATATTACTGTCAGCAGTTGGCGATGCTATGATAAACCCACAATGCGGTTCATGCTTAATGCGCTTTTCTTAGATCAGCGGGGCTGCCTAGCTATGTGCTTGGAAGCAGCGTGAGTTCAGGTGTCTATCATTTGCTCGATAGATGAAGTCAAAAGGTGACACAGAATGCAATTTGCCCGCCACTGATGAAAGCAATAATCTTATAACCAGAATAATTTGAGCTTAACTTTTCAAAAAATATCTGAAATTCATTTTGCTTTACCAATGAAATTCTTGTACATTGAAATTGCAACTGTCACTATTGCACTGAATAATTTTACCACGACACATTAAGCATTGTTCATTAGACCGTATACTACTTTCCTGTTGGCTGCTCAGCAGTAAACGTTTCCTTTTTTTACTTAATTATCAAGTGACTGATGTCACCTAATATGGAAATGCCTCCAGATAATGTAATGCACACTGGGCTTATGTGATCCTATTACACTCTTCTTCACCAAGACTTTAAACTTTTTCAAGTGCGTTCAATTAAAATCTCCTGATTAACTTGTCCATCAGCATCACCGTTGTGATTTGTGCCGTTTCATAAAAGGCTTCAAAGAAACAAATGATCCGTAAATCTTAATTAAAATATGAATGTAAGGGCGATTTAAAAAAACAAATGATGCGCAGCGACTATATCAGCTGCACGCAAGCACACAGTATGCTATGAACGTGCTGGGTGTTGGTGGTTCATCTAAAATTGGGATGTGCATGGTGGTTACTTTGGACGACTCGACGTGATGGAATATACAGCAGGCCTACCATCAGATCTCGCGCTTTGTTGAGGGGGCATTCCTTTAACAAAGCGAGGCCGACGCAAACAGCGCAAATATAATTTGAGTCGTCACCCCTACTTATGTGCTAATGTCGATATGGCGAAAGGTGCTTAGATTTATGAGCTAAGCTCGTTTCTTGAAGAGATTGCCCTCTCAGATGCACTTGACACGAACGACAAGGTAGTTAGGCCGTACCCATTTTTCGGTCGACAATCTGTGTTTGATGGGTCAGATCTTGTCTGTATGAGGCGCAATTTTTTTTGTAATTTCACTTGACCTGGGTGACTAATTTTATCGTGCTTGAGCATAGCTTAAGAATTACCGAAATAGTTTTCGAAGAAATAAAGCTTTACCTAAACTCTGCGCCTTGAATACTTTTAAACTTCCTTGTTTTTCAATACCACGTCAAACTTCTCCTCGTCGGGCGCGTAAATCTCGCCTTCATCTTACTTGTCCGCAACCGTGCACGAGTTGGGAAGGAGTTGAAAGCTTCATTTTCAAACGGAATTGTTAGGCATACAAAACGGATATTGATGCAGAAGCTTTCATGCGACTTTTAAATGCAGGCAACGATGCAACAGTTAGGGACTCAACTTCTCGGCAACGATCGCCACCAAATTGCCATGACACCTTTTGAAAATCAAACATTTTGACTAGATCAAGAACTAGTCGTAGGTTTAAGCGAAAATTGCCCGAAGTGCATTCTACATCTAGGGGCACATGGTGTAGCTATTTCACTTATCGATGCGATCCACGCAGCTATGGGCTTTACACCCTTTAATAGAAATAGGCTGCGGTACTCTAGACTTTTGCTATTTCTCTCCAATGAACGAGTGTTCTTAGACGAGCGGGAAAGAGACTCAAACAATTTGTAATTTCAGGCTCTTAGGTTTATCATGCTATTCTTAGGAAAACAGCTACGTGACTATGAAAAAAATCGGCTGAATTCAATCTGCAAGGCAAGGGATGAAATTGCATCTGCACATAATAAACAATCTTGATTTTACATAAACAATAGAGAGGGATTTCACTGTGGTTTCCGGGCAAAATTGAGCACATAAAGGCCCTGAAAGTGGAAAGGGCTTGGGGGAAGAGTACGATCCTAAGATCTTCGAGCCTTATCGATATAATCTAGTCGGTATGAAAAGTACATGTGGTCATGTGGCGTCTGACAGCACAACCGCATTAGCCATAGCGCTAAGCGAACGAGTATTAATTAGCCATGCATTTTCTGTGGAGTGCCAACTTGGATAAGCTACAACGGCAAGTGACTTGTCGAGAAAACTAGAAAATCTCGCTAAGAATTGCAGCGGCCTATCTGGCAACTAAGTTAGTGGGTAATATGATGATCTATATTCTGTTCCTCGATAGTCCAAGGACGCGTCAAAGAACTTGTTGCCTGAACGCCAAGGCCGTACCCGAGAATCAAGCACAAGTATCAAGTCCGAGACAAGAGCGTCCTATCTCGGATACTTCAACCGCCGAGGCAAGTATATCTAGCATGAAAAGAACAATGTGGAAAAGAGACCTTTTCATGCGTCTTCGAATCTACTTGTGATATAATAGTATTAAACTGTTTGTAATTCATAAAGCTAGCGAGAGCTGTTATAAAGGGTCCGACACGACTGACCAAAGATCCTTTCTCAATTGAAAAGCAATGGTTGCGTTGTTAATGAGCTATGAACTTTTGACAGCGAGTTAAAGTTGATAAAAAAACGCTTTGCCCGCGCTCGGAACATATTTTTTCGGTGCCCGGCGACTAAGTCGAGACATCTTTAGGGTGAATTTGTCTGACCGCATATCGTATTCGAATTTGACAGATGAAAAGCATCTTGTTCAAACTGGTTCGTAAGATTATCCGAGCTTATACTAGTCAAATAAACCGCTTCGGTGCCAGTCTCTTAAGCATAAAAAAATCGTTTCGTACCAAGTAAGCGTTACTATTGTCGACAAGCTTCTTTTAGCGCCGAAAAAAGTCGTGGAGCAAGGTTAGATGCGGTGCTAAGACTTTGCGCATAACCACCCTTAGGTAGCATTGAAAAATGGCTTTTCAAATCAAGTTTTGCTATCTTTATCTATACAAGAAGTGGCCTCGGATAAGATCTTGCAATGCGCGATTAGGCTAGCACATTGATATAAACTTTGGCTTGCGCTTTTAGACCGTTATCTTCCGGTGGATTCTACGCTTTCACGTTGAGCCTGCTGGCTAATAAGCGAGTAGATCTCTTACTGAGTGCTGACTTGCGCATGTAACCGGTGGTGGAGATTTTAACAAAGCCCCTCGTCCACTGCTTTATTGACTTCGCCACCCGAGACATGTACTCAGGGTTGCCGACTTTAGCTTTACCCTGTCCAGTCCGGCATTCTTTTTCAGTGACCTTATTAGTAAGTATCAGGTCTATGAATGCCACGAACGTTACTATTGTGTGAATGATGATCAGTAGGTCTGACGTCAAAAATTTGGTGTATTCTCCAGCGCTAGGATTGTTCGACAACGTTGTCATAAGCTTTTGACAATTTTGTCAATATAGGCAGCACCGGTGATGTCTATGAGACAGAAAGCTTTACAGCAGAGTGGTGATACTTTTGCAGCTGAAAAGTCCGACGTCTTGATGAACGCGAGACTAGTATGTGTCCCAATAAGCGATACACCCATAGCGGGTGACATGTGAAGTATCAAGCTTTGACAAAATGCCTCCTATTTGTACTGAGAGCCAACTGACGGTACATGTTGTAAGAATCGCCCTAAAATGCACATACTATGTTCGATGTTATTCGAATGATATCTAGATTGATCAATTAAAATTGCTTGAATTTTTTTGTTAGATTCGTCTTAAGACCAATATTGCCTCATGTAATCACTCAGGCAGCGGTCTGCGACTCGTACTGTTATTGTGATCACTTTATTATAAGATACGAGTCGGTATTTAGTGACTTGGTGTTCATTTGCTGAGTCAACTTATTAATTACTCTGATTCTTTGTTCAAAATTATCGACATAAGAATAGCCTGTTGCTGACATCAGCTTCCAATAACTGAATTAGCGATTGCTTGAGTGCATTGAGCTGGTCGCTTTTGATACCTTCGTCGTCAAATTTATGTCCATAACGATGCGTGGTCCGAGTAAGTTTAAAAAGACTTAAGTCTTAGTATTTGCATATTTACTATACGTTTCTTTGTGACGCGTAACTCCTTGATATGAGCTAGGTACTTGCCTTTTGCAGCTTTGAGATGCCTGAACCGACTCGCTCGCCGATTGCAACAACGCGTACCCAATGACATAGCAGAAAGCGGTGCAAACGATACTAAGCCTTCTTTTCATGTAAGCCAAAACAAACAAGTTTATGTTTGAGGCAACCCTTGATGCTTTCGAAAGCATTTAAGAATTATCTACCTAGAACCAGGCATCTTTTTGCATAATTGAATATAAGCTTTGCAAAATACCCGTTCTTTCTACAAAAAATATGTGGTAAGGGCCAACTTTAGCTTTCTGAGGTTTAATGGACCCCATGTTTTTTTAAAAAACAGTAGAAGGTTTAAGTCTTCTTCACCGCGAAACTTTTTTGTCGGATTTGTGCAACGAATCAAATGTCGCTGGGGCGTTCAAGAGCCTTTAGCATATCAGTAATTACTCCCATCGCATACCACTAGCGTTTATCTGCCTTGAAAAGAATAGCTGACTTTCATAGTCAAATTACTAGTAGCCATCTACCAAATTTATACCACCATGCAGCGTGCATCTAGACCTAGTGTGATCGTCCTTAGAAACGGTAATGATGCACCGTTGGGTTTATCGTATGTTTGAGGTAGCCTCCAATTTATCGCTTGGTGTTTGTGCACAAAAAGTTGGTGATTGGTCCGTGGCACTAAGCCTTTTTGCCGTTTTGATAAAAGTAAGCATTAATGAGCTCACACTGCTCCCGTGACAGCGATGACACAGCACGTCGTGCCTGGAACCAGGTCACTGTTGTGGTTTACTTGCTTTATGGTGAAACTTTTGATAGTGCGACCTTTTTTTGAGTAATTAGCTTGCAAATAATACGAGTTTCTAACATTTTTACCAGCTAAAACGATCGCTGCCAATGGGTTTAATTTCTCTCCTATCTTTTAAATTTGATGATTCCGTCATCAAAGGCACACCAGGTCGGGTCCTTAACTTCGTAAACTTGTCTGACTCGATGGCTAAATCCAGTAACAGGTTAGAAGTCTCTTGATGCTAACTCTAGGGAATGAACAGCGCTGTAATTAAATTGACGTATTTCTGCAGCAAAAATCAGGCAACTGTTCGATGGAGCGGTCGCGGCTCTCCTTACTTTTTACCGCGCGAGAAAGGAGGTGCAGGTAAACGTTATGCACACGCTTCTTGCTGCGGCAGAGCTAAAGAATTTTCCAGAGCCTTTGTTGCCTAAGTGGCTCTTTCGTAAGCAGTTCTTGCTTGTCGCTCAAGGTGCAGGCGTAACCACTGTTTAGGCGCAGATTTCGGTTTTGATGTAAAGGCATCATTGATATCGAGGCAAATTTGCTCGGTTGGCTTAGTCATCGCTTATTCACAAAAGTCACAAGAGTGAGTAAAGCTCATATTCCTTTCCTATTCGATATGAATAATTACATTAATAGTTATAACGATTTAGATTTTTGTTAAAGCCTTAATTCGACGTCAATATTTTAGAACCGGTTTGCATATTGAGTTGAAAATGAGGATAAGATCTCTGCAATAAATGCAAAGGTTGGAATATAATAAATAATCGGTGTTCAAACTGCATCTGTTGCGCACGTCAACCAAACAGTCGTTTAAGATCGCATATCTTTCTGGACGCTTTCTCCATGCTTAGTGCGGTGTGACCCTTCGTGCAAGAAGCAAATAACCAGTCATAACGGCTTTCTGGCAGGACGAGATTGTTATCTCCTGTGTGATTATTAGACATGAAAAAAAGTCTTGTACCGGCTGCCAGCTTGAAGTGGAAAACAAGCACATAGTTTTATATATTCTACGTAATTATGACAAGCTCTGCTTTCGCTTATCAAGAATCGCTTTTTATCGAATTGGAAGCTACCGTTTATTTCATTTCATCCAATCGAAAGCTTAAAGTATTATAGTAGCTTTAGTCCGCCCCCCACTTGGCGTCGTATGGTGGACTCAGACGCGAGCGTAGGCTCCAGCAGCAGCTCGAGTTCCGACTCCGTGCTCATTCGCGTGCCACTTGACCAAAATCGACGCAAAAAACTGCGCGCCCAGCTTCAAGAAGAACAGCGGCGTCAGCTCGGACGACAGCTCTCGGCTGCAGACACTTCTTCAAGCTTCAAGCCGCCAAAGACCGAGTCTGACAGTGATCGTATCAAGGTGCTACTATTTACTTTGCTGGGCTTATCTTTTAAGCTAATTGCCATGTCATTGTCGGCTTTGCTGTATCCCAGGGAGAGCAGATTTGCGTCATTTGTGAGCGCGAAGGCGACAACCTCGTGGTGTGTGCTGGTCCGTGTATCTCCGCGTTTCACTATAGTTGTCTCGCACCCAATAGCGGACCCACAGAAGCAAATCACGGCGCTTGGCTCTGTTCAAGCTGTAAGAGCAAAACCCACGCGTGTTTTCACTGCAAAGAAACGGGTATTGAGACGCAGAAAGGTGACGCGCTAGTCTCTGCAGGGTCGGATTCCCAGAAGAAACCGGTACGCAAGTGCCGTGCGCTCTCGTGTGGCAAATTTTACCATCAGGAATGCATCACTCAGTTCCCATTGGCTAGAATTGCCATCAATACACATTTTATCTGTCCGCTGCACACGTGTGCGGGTTGCAACCAATCAGGCGCGCAACAGGAGGCGGTTCGGTGTATGCGGTGCCCTGTGGCGTATCATGCCAAGTGTTTACCGTATGATTGTGTCCGGCAGATGTCGTCCAAGCTTATCATTTGTCCAAAGCATGGGGACATGAAACATAAAAGAGATGTAGAGCAGGACGACAAGAGTGGGATTTCTAGGCAATTGAGTGACATGCAAGCGCAGGACGACAATGAAGACGAAATCATGAGTGAAGCGTCCGCAGTCAGTGTGAGTAGCGGAAAAAAGAAGGAGAAAAAGGAAAAGAAAGAGAAACGGGACAAGAAAAAGAAGAAGAAGAAAAAGAAGAAAGACAAACACAAGAAAGAAAGTTTGGCGTTGCAAGCAATTGATGAGTACGATGACAAGCATGGAAAGAAACGAAAACGGAGTAAGAAAGAGTCGGGGGATGCAGAGGAAACCGTTTCATCAACACTTTTCACCCGCCACCCTGAATCGAGATCGTTGGCAGTTGCGACAAATATTGAATTGACGCGTACGTTGAAAACATGTAAAAGTTCAGCGTCTGCTACTAAGCGGATACAGGAGCGACTAGAAGAGGCATTGGGTAAGAGTGATGACGAGGAATCTGACGTGTCGATGAACAGTCCTGTAGTAGATAGGGAACGTCTGCATGGTCTTAAAACTGACATTGCATCGGATACCGAGAATGGTATGCAAGAAACGAGCTTGACTGGAATTGAAGAGCGACAGGCTCGATCATTATTGACGGGCGAAGGTGACGGATTCACAAATTCGCCTATTCCTACGTCTTCAGTGCCTGCGAGTCCGTCAGGTGATTACGATTCCTTCGAAGCCCGATCGTCGGCGGAAGAAGACACGTCTAAGTCTAAAAGTTTGCATAAGAACGAGCGTCATGCTGACGATGCGAGCACCGAACGCGGTGAGCAAGTGCAATCTATCGAAGATGCTTTAAAGCCGGAGTGTTCGAAATTGCCGCTCATTAGCGCTATGACTCCGCTGCCCTCGAGTACCGCGACAAGCACTTTTAGACTAAAACATATTCCAACTGAAGATGAAGACGGTGATGATGAAAGTGCAGCTGGCACAATGACGCCTAGTGCAAGTACAACACCGCGAACACCAAGAAATAGCCGAGGATATGGAAAAAAGAAAAGGAAGAATAAAGGTAAGCGAGAAGCGCAGCGCGTTACGGAGCGAGAATTAAGTGGAGTGAATGAAGCTAAGTGGGTACAATGCGATAGTTGCAAAAAGTGGCGAACAGTGCCAAAAGATTTTAATCTGGACGCGATGCCGAAGCATTGGTACTGTAACATGAATACGTGGGATAAACAATTTGCGTCGTGTGCAGTTGCAGAGGAAGTTTTAAAGGCGAGTGCGTATTCACAAGTAGGCAAACGGAGAAACAAGCTCAAGATGAAGTCTAAGTCCACAGCGTCTAGCACGGGAGACGATGGCGGCTATTCGTCTTGCGAATCAGGTCCACTAAAACGATCTGGAGGATTATCAAAGGGTTCAATGATAGATGTTAATGCGGTGGAAGAAAAAGAGATAAACGCAAGGTCAAAAACTAAGGACAAGGGTGTGAAAAAGCGCAAAATGACCAAGCAACTTAAAGAAAAGTATCGCGAGGTCAAGTGGGTACAATGCGAGAGCACACAATGTGGTAAATGGCGCGTCGTTCCAGCGTCAATCAATTTTGATCGGTTGCCAGCAGTGTGGTACTGCCATTTGAATACCTGGGCGCCTGAACTGGCAAAGTGCAGTGCACCCAATCCACCTGAAGTCGATACCTTTTGGCTGAAACAGACAAAGAAGGAAGGTCGTCCTACCAAGAAAGCGCGGACCCCTTCAAACTCTGCCGAAATTACACCAGCAGCCTCCGTGTCAGCCATGGCAAGTACGCCAACGTCTTCTGCTTCGGCTATCACGAGTTTAGGAAAATGGAACATGACAAAGCACGGAAAAGGCTGTAAATCGACGTCTGTGACAGGAAATGGAACACCAAGAAATGGTCGTGGACACAATGTGGAGACAATGAATAGTCATTTTAGTTGCGGAGACAGCAGCGCTGCACTTTACATTGTGAAAGGAAAAGGAGGACGGATACTCAATAATAGGAGTGGCAGTGTTGCTGGCTTGAAGAAGACAGTTCTAGAATGGGCGCAGTGTGAAAAGTGCAACAAGTGGCGCAAGCTGCCGCAGCACATCAAGTCCTCCACTTTACCTGATAAATGGTATTGCTCGATGAACCATTGGGATCTGTCACACGCTAAGTGCAGCATTCCAGAGGAAGTAGATCAGGACCCTTTGCCGTTGCCACCTCATCCCGGATCCCAATGGCACAAGGGAGGACATAAAGTGCAGCGTATCAGGCGAGGCAAATTGAGCTACTCGGAGTTACTTTACGGTAGCACTGGGCAGCTACGAAAAGCGTATACTCTTGAATCTTCGACTTTATCGTTTGAGTATGAAGGAACGACGTATTATCGTGATGATCAGTACAAACACAGCAGTATGTACGTGTCTCCAGCAGCAATGGCGGCCGCTGCTACGATGGCAGGATGGTGTGGCAGTGATCGAGTTATTAGAGAAACATGCTGTAGCAAGGACGGTAAAGTGGATGCGCTTGTAGCCCCTACTTCCCATCAGGCAACTGTCGATCAAATCGCTGACTTAGTGCTTGAAAGTATGGATTTGCGCCACCGTCGTAGTATCTCCGAGCTTTATAATGCTGTCAACTCAGCTCAACGAGGATCCGAGACGACTGCAACAGCTTTCACATCGCTGGCCATGATTACAGCTGCATTAGGCCAGTTAGAACACCGTGGCTTGGTAGAAAAGGTGGATGAATTGTCGAATGAAAATGAAGACTATGAGCTCTCAAAGCAGAAACGACTGGATTCGCTATTTTATGGCCCGCTATCCATACCCGTGCGATACCGCAAGGTGCCCATGCGGCCACTTAAAGCTTCAAAGTGCTGGAGATTTGGTGGCAATTTTTTGGCACTGTCCAAGATAGACGACTCGTAAGGTAGCGTTCTGTTTACGTACTTCATCAACGTGATTATCCGATAAATAAAGTAATATTTTTACAATTACTCCATATGCCGAAAAAAGCAAATGCACGAATTCTCACCAGGCGACAAAAGCCTATAGAAGGTCCTGAGCACCTTGCTTCTTCTCTCGCGATAGATATGTGGCTACTGCTTTACGTTGATATAATTCGTTGCTATGATTCAAATGGTAAGCTGGCAAGGTAAACATCGCTCCAAATTCATTTTGCGTTTGTGGTGCGTATAGAGGAGAGTGATGGGAGGTTTCCAGCCACTTAAACGAACATGTGTTCTTGAGAATTGATGGGAAGGTTTCAAATATTACGGTGGAGTATAAGCAGAATAAATTTGCTGCATCACTTGACATATTTAAAAGCTTTTCCATACTTGAGCTGATTTGCTTCATTAAACGCATGTAAGGCGTAATTGCAATGTAATTAACACTAAAAACATGCCATACCTGTTCATCTTGGCTCTTTGCACCCTCAATGTCGATTAATATAATAACACACTGACCGGCTGCAAAACTCGTCAACCCACTTTTTCCAACTGAACAGATTTGCAACGTTTTTAGCGCTAAACGCTCGGCTCTGGTGTTGGGAGGCAGAAAGAAGGCGCAATCGACGTCTTGCAGCACGTCTTACACAACAGTGTATCCGCAGAAACACTTCAGCTGCAGGGTCGACTAAAATTGCAGCGTCTAAAAAGGTGGTTGTGACATCTCCTAACACTCTAACGTTGTGCCTATGATACGTAGCAATGGTTTTGATTTGACGTAAATCACAAATGAAACAAGGGGAATGGACAGTGAGTTGCCACACCTAGGACTCAATTGACGTTATCTTCTTGTGAGATTCGCCACGATAGTAATTGACTGTGTTTAAGTTGGATTTTATTTTAGGGGCTACACAGCTAAAACTTGAAGAATGTATCGGACCACGTCCTGAGACGCAATCGGCCCGAAAATTGTCGTGATGATATTCCTCGCTGCACCGATAATGTCATAATCCAATATCTTTCTAGTTCGTCGGTGTGGCTTCGATAGCTGAGCCTACATCTCATTTGGGTCGACGTGATCGACGGGTGCATTGAGCCCGATTCATTGTAGAAACTCAATTGCCTTTATCGCCCCATGTGATTCTTGAAAATGTTTTTGTTGTAGCTGAGCGTCGTAATGCTACACCGTTTGCTGCCAAAGCTTCGAAAATTAAGTGAGACGGGACGTCCAGAATCCAGAATCTCCCACCACCTTCTACGATATCTAATGTCTAGCCACATTAAGTTAGAGAGACTAACTCCCATGTTCTTGACACAAACTATTAGACTTGTTAAATATTTTTCTCTCTGAATGACTATTTATCCCAATGGAATGACCATTGGCTTGCGATTTTGGGATGGAAACAGAAAAATCTCTTTTTTTAGCAGACACGCTTTTGTCCAGATTGAGCTAAAGTGCGAGAGGATGCTTCCTCCCGCGAGGACACCGTCAAGTTCTTGGCCTCATCCATCTGAACGATTGATAATTGGGGGGCAAAATTTGGAGTTTGTTCATGATCACAACTTGCAACCTCGACAGCAACAGTTACAATTTGTTAAATTCCTTGATGGAAGCGCAGATCGACAAAAAAGATTTGAAAAAACGGCCGATGAGGGTGGCAATCGACAGAGTAAATTACATACGAACTCGCCATCTCTTCTACCTCTACCCAGTGTGCCAAGTGCACCGAATTTGGGTCTTTTTGTGACGCCTCATGCTCAACGAGGCAGTAAAAAACCACTTTCAATATCAATGTCTACATCAGCATTGGTCAGTGCAAGAATGCATGTGGCTGGTGGCAACTCATCAAAGTTTATAAAGAGGTTTGAGGCATTAGGGACGCAAGCTTCGACGTCAGAAGTCTTGCCTGCAGCAAATACTTTCCATGGTGACAATAACGAAAGTCCTACGAGTAGAAAACGTCAATTTCAGGAAAGCGGATCAATACAGAGCTTATCAACACCTCTGACTGTTGTAGGAGAGCCAGCTGCAAATGCCGCAGTTAATTGTTTTGCAGTCTTGGATTTAGAGAATCTTCGCAGCGCTTTCACTAAGCAGGCTTCCCGTCTGTTTTATGGCTGTAGTGTGGCCTTAGAGCTATTTAATGGCCACCTCATGGTGGTGGACAGTCCAGGCGGGAAGGTTCGTGTGCAATCGTACGAGAAATTGCAGACCCCTCGAATACAGGGCCACAAGGACCGAGTCATTTTGACGCTATTAAATCTTGAAGATGTTACAAATAGTGACGCGATACACTACGGCGATTCCGTGTGGCTGCAACTAAGTAATGGTACAGGTGAAATCTCATGGGAACAGGGCGGAGTCTTAGGGGCAAAAGTACGTGAAGCTCCTCAATTTAGAGCTCTCGGTTTGCTAGATAATGAGTCGATTCGCAACGATGCGCAAGCTCCAGCAGTTGTGGGATTCCCCGTTCCAGTGACAGCTTACTTACCAAAGGTTTACTTTATTTTAATGCTGCGTTGTAAGATGACATTTCTTTTTTAATTCATATGTGTCCTGCTAGAGCCGAGATGATGTCGACTTGCAGGTAGATGACGCTCATTCTCGGACGGGAAATAAAGTCGCAAAAATGGTGGGCAAGTGGACGATCCGCTCCGCTGTGTGCCTGCGTTGCAATAAGAAAGACGTACGCATTGTGTTATGTGTGCAAAGCCGGCTGCAAAGCGCTAATATGTTTAAAGAGCTTTGTGTACAATAATGATGAAGTGTACTTTGAACAAGACTGGTTTTATCTTGGAGCCGACTCGGATGCAGATTTAGCGGTTTTGCGTCAATTGCCACTTGCTATCGCTAAAATCGATAGCAAACCAGGAGAATACATTGTTGAGCGTCGAGGAGCGTGGAAAATTCGCTTATTAGACGTTAATGGGGAAGGTACTGGCCTTTCGCTAGCACAACAACAAATGGAGCGTCTCCTACTTCGGGCAAAGGCTCAGCTCACGCTGTCGAAACGAATGCGAGCGGGACAAACGAAGAGCTATGGTCCTCAGTTACGAGGAGGGACAGGATTTACGGCTCAACTCCGGGCTTTGGTGGCAGCATCAACGCGTCAGCTCGAAAGCCGTTGTGCTGATCAACAGGAAATACGACTTAAGCAAATCAAACATCATATGACCAACAAAGCTCAAAGGATGAAGAAGACTTTAGGGCTTGAAGATGCTGCAGATCTGACCCGAACGTTTAGCAGTCGTTTAAATGTTAGTGCAAGTGCAGCGTGTCCCGGGCAAGACCATGGTTTTACCGCAGTGAAAAGACAAGTACAAAAGCACAAATTGTGCGACAGTGCGTTA
This sequence comes from Plasmopara muralis, assembly GCA_003676415.1. Lineage (NCBI taxonomy): Eukaryota > Oomycota > Peronosporomycetes > Peronosporales > Peronosporaceae > Plasmopara > Plasmopara muralis. The sequence continues at coordinate 101,172 of RCHQ01000086.1, read as the reverse complement.
ATGGATTGTAATAGGTTGGATAAATGGTGGCCGGTTCTTGAGCAAAGTGAACCGAAATACCTTAAGCACTCAATTGTATCAGAATCGTCGAATGTGGTAGCAAGTTGTGCCTTGTGTCATTCGACCTCCATCAGCTACAATCTGTGCTGTCAATTTCGTGACGTTATCCAGACATTGGAGCAGGAGCACCATGATGAGTTTAAAGAAAAACAAAATTCCAGTGACATCAAATCATTTTTAAAAAGCAGACGAGCAAATGACAGTAGAGTTGGCCAATCTGGCGATACACCAACGAAGAGAGAAATCGATGCAGTCAAAAATAGTAAATGTCGTGAAGGTCCTGAGCCCCATCGTGCGGAAAAAAGTACGGCACCATTGAATATATCTCCGACCGTTGCACATGATCTTGATGGACAAAGTCTCCAGCTTTTTGCAAAAGAGGATGAAGCACTACTCAACCTGATTAAGTACAAGGAGAAGAGAAAAACCTGCGCCCCGCATGAAAAAAGTCAAGATGGGACGACGCTGTCACCTTTAGCAGCGCGCTTTCGCGATCGATTTAAGCACTTAGGTCTCTTTGTGCAGATGCACGAACAGTCACAACAAGTGCAACAGAATAGTCCCCTTCAAAAGCTTTCCGATGGTTTACCTACGGTCGAGCAATCACGCTACGCAGTGAATTTCGAATCGATAAAGAATATAAACGAAGAAATAGTATAGTTTCATTGTTTAAACCGACGTGGAGCAAATGACACCCGTAGATACTTTAGCCGTCATAAATTTTAGGTCCGAAGCGCAGAATCGTCGTTCGACAGCAGAATTGCGGATGAATATGCTGAGCAAGTAGACGCTTCAAGAAATTCGAAGCTTGAATATGCGTGAAACAAGAAGTGTTGGGTGTTAACTTTGACGTTGTCGCCTTTACCAAGTTTTTGTAACCAGGTCGTTGATGCACGAGAATGTCCGATCAGAAAATCAGAACACCGTCGACTCCAAGGAGCCGCGTCGAGAAAATAGATGTCAAAAGTACATGAAAGCAATCTTTGACAGTGCGTTCGTTGTGATAAAGCCGATTCTTCCGCTACAGCTGCAAAGCTCAACAGCCCTCTCAGGTTGTGTCTTGAGTTTGCCTACCGTTGTCAATCATGTATTGCAATAATTGACGCTGCTCACAAATACCTGACTTCACGACACAACATAGCCTTTCACGTGGCGAAGTATCCGTGAATGTCTACATTTTGATCTGACGAAGATGCATGCAACTCTTGTTGATCTTTTTCTTGCCGTAAGAGCCGACGCTGATCTAAAACACAGACTTCGTATGGCACGCAGTTCGATTAAGTATTTTGAGCTTTGTTAGCTAAGTAAGTATTTGAGCTTTGTCAATATTATCTAATTATACCAGAACCATAATTTGTGCCTGTTACACCATCATTCTGGCTGATCCATGAAGAGCTCCGGCACAAAACGCAAGCATCAGGAGAAAGCACTAACGGCCGAGGCTCAGAATGGGACTCTTAAGGTGCAGATTTTAAGACGAAATGAACGGGACAAGTCGTTGCACTCGAAATCCTCTGAAGGGACCACGAAGACTTCACGTCGGCGAGCAGGGAGTTATACGGCGTCTGACTCGCCGCCTAAGCCTCGACCTAACCGAAAGCATGTACCCATTTTCTACGAGCCGCAATTTCGCCAGCCAATCAAGAGAGGACCAAGAAACAGTAATCATCACAAGAGTTCAACGGACGAATATTCGACATCTTCCACTGGCGACCTTGGTCTCCACTCGTCGTCCTCCACTGAGGAGTCAGAAGTTGCACTTTTAAAAACGTTCACAGGATCGAGTCGTCCTTTAAATTTGGTGAGAGTTAAGCCCGAGGATATTAGTGAGCAATTGGGTAAAAACCTATCATTTGCTTGCAATGAAAGCGATGCAGTGGGTCCAATTGAGGAGCAGCTTAAGCCGTACGGCTTGCAGTCGGCTTTTCCCTCGTCGACGTCGTCGGAGAGACTGTTCGTGGATAACACTGTAAGATTGTCGTCGGTGCTTCATCAGCTTGCTCCGTCGTCTGCTTCCTATCGCTTAGCGCCGCATTCTTTATTAACAACGTCAAATGGGCAGGATTCTAGCAAGAAATCTGCAGATTCAAATGCGGCAAAGCTGACGAAGTACAAATGTGGTTCTTTTTCCGCGCTGCAAACTGCTATTGATCATGCGCAGCGTATCGCAAATGGCAAAAAGCGAAAAGTTGGCAGTTCCAGCAGCAGCGCGCGATTTTATGAATTCAAGCCTTCGGGAACAGTTCAGAACAAAGAAAAATTGACGACAATCTTGCAGTCTGAGCTTAATATTCCTTGCAAAATAACTTCGCAAGAAATACTGGTAAGTAAAGGAAGCCAGAGTTGTTTTGCTGATAGGAATAGCGAAGAGATTGAGATCACATGCCGCTCTGCTTCAAATGACGAACGCTCTACCAGGGATGTAATTACTACTCTTGGGTCCCCTCCAGGTAGTCCACCGTCGTTATCTCTTTCAAACACATTGTCGGACGGAGGCATTTCTTGTTTGGATCTACCGAAAACGGATTCTAGGTTCGATAGACTGGGTTCAGTAGCACAATTAATCGGTCAGTCAAGTGAGATTACCAAACGTCTGACGTTTTCACCTTTACTTAACATGACTTCGCGTTTGGAAAGACAAAAGTCGCTGAAAGACAAAAAGAAGACGGACGCCACAACTTTGGCAAGATCGTTATTGAATTCTCAAAGAACATTGGCTCCAACTAGTATGACTTCTAAGACAGACGGAAGGAATTGTGATGATAGCGATCTGGGCTCACCACCTAGCGGCCCTCCTGCGTTCACGATTGGAAACTCCTTAATAGGAGGAGGCATCGAGTTGCAACCCGCAGCTACAAACGTCAATGCACATATATTTGATTGGAATTTGCACAAGAGTGCGTTCAGCAACGGTGATGACGCAACTTCGAATGCAGCCACTCTTTCGACTGGATTGCGAAAGCAGCTTGAGCAAAAGCCGGTATCGTTACAGCATAGTACGAACAAGTAACGCGCAAGCCTCAGTCAGGTCGTGCACTTTGTGCGCAAGTTAATTCGTAGCCGAAAGTTTAGAGGAAAAGTGTCCGTCATAAACATAGGTAATGCTTGCTTGAGGGCTTGTACGCCATTTAATTAACTTCAGGTAACACGTGAGCCTCGGCGCAAAACTTCACCTTAATGCTTGGGTATGCTCCAAGAGCAACTCGATCTTCCTCTTCCAATTACAAACGCAGAAGATGCTATGTATTTGCCCTTTACTGCTTGACGGTGTCTCCATAAGAATACCACCCGGCTCTGCCGCTTAAAGGCTGAGGAAACGGCGTTAAGTAGAATTTGATGATGTTTTAAAGAATCGGACGATTCATTTCACGGTGGCGCAGGGCTTAGGATATTTTACGTGCTAGTGAAACATTTCACAGCACGACACTGGCTATACATGCAACAAGCAAGCAATACAAGCAGGTCAATCAATACCTACAAAAAACGAGAGTGCATAGAAATGAGAGAGGGCAGGAATGTACAGGCGGCAACCTATCGCCTCTGTAAAGTAGACATTTACATTGGCAAAAAAATTGCAATGAGCACGTGTATAATGAATAGTAGCTTGCAATAGATATACAGTCAAGATTTCCTTGAACGTATAGTGCAATACATTTTAGCACTGTCACCTTGCGTTGTTCGTTCTCTGATACTACTGTCATTTTTTGCACTTCTAGCACTTGGCAAAGTTCTGCTCGAACCAGGTTTAAGAACAGGTACTCCTATCCGAAAACGAGAATGAAGTGGCGCCTTTCGATGAGCCCAGCATGTAACAATGTGGTTTAGTAAACTAGCTGTCAGTCGTGTAATTTTTGTAAGGTGCATTGTTAGTTTGTCGACTATCTATGCTGTCACCCGGAGGTAAGGTTATGACTGTATCATTCTCACTAGTTTTTACTATGCGCATGTTCCATCATCTTCTCTGTTCAGAGGTGAAACCTTGTCAAGTGGTCGACGGGGAAGAAACTTTTTTTTTTCGACAGTCTTATTAAATTCGCTCAATCTAATCAAAACTTTGTAAACTATAAAGCATGTAACATCATGAATTACTATGCCTCGATATATGGCACACATTATACATGTCTAAGGTCTAATACGATGTGGCGTCGCAGTAAAACGGGGCCGTGAAAAAGTGCTTTCCGATATTTGTATGACATTCCAAGAGCTATCGTAAGTTTCATGTAATTGCGTTAACGATGTAGTTTGCCTTAGACAGGATAAAAAAGTAAAGCTCGATGAAATAAATCAGTCTCATTATTGCATAATATTTCTACCTTAAACAACCCCTTTAAGACCAGGGATAGTGAGTAGTTGTTGAATGGTCTTTCTGTTCGAAGTGCTATGCAACTAAGCATAGCTAATCCTCATGCTTCGCGTATGCAACTGGCTTGTCGACTTGGTCCCTAGCAAAGATTGCAGAATAATTCGTTCGGCGTATCATCATCTGTCGAAAGCGCAAAGGCAAAAAAATAAAGCGAGTCACGGCGTTTAAGTTCTTGAAGCAGAGTTTATTTTTCAGCACCCATGCAGTACAGCCTCAGTGCCCTCGGTGAAAGCTCCTTCTGCGGATCTAAGTCGATAAACCTCAAAATTTACACCATGGGACCTAACTCGAGCCAGTGTAAGACGGCCGAGATGAACACGGAATTAGCTATGATGTCAAAAACTCTCAAGGTTTGCAAAAGTGAACTTAGCTACTTATAGTACATTCTAGATAATACCAAAACTTTGCGATAGTGATAAATGGTAGCTATAAGGGTCAATCATCAAGCGAGCGGTAGTTCACTAGGAATCGGATATAATTCGACACACCTTCTCTGCTAATAGTGCTGTGCTGATTCGTCGCCAATTCAAAGCCCACTATGAGTCTGACGAGGCAGTTGTATCTGCAGTCCTCCATGCTGTCAAACAGCCAGCACATGTCACGGCGGTCAATGTCGACCAGCATAGTATATGCTTCATGGATCAGGTAGCAAATGCTTTGGTAGCTCCGACGGTACCGCCTGATAAAGTTTCATATGCGAGAAGCCTTAGGTTTTTACAGTTAAAAAGAAAGACGATCAAAGCTTTTTGAAAGAAAAAAAAAGAATGAAGGGTTAGCCACCAAAGCTGCTATGATCAGGCAAGCGCGGCGTTTGCACTCTCTTACTGGAGGGCAGGACTAAAAATAGTGATGGACCCATCTCATCACTATCCGAGATGGCGATCTCGAAGCTAGAGAACGCAACGCAGCCAGACAAGCCAGACCAGCCAGACCTGCCAGACCTTCCAGATCTGTGCGAGTTCAAGCGTAAGACTAAAGTCACCCAGCTCATAGAGGAGAACTCGCCAAAGTTTTTGTGTCCAGTAAATGCATGCAAGAACAATTGAGCCTCCCGACAAATGTTGAGCTCCACCAGCACTTGCCCTTTTTTCGGTGCACGTTGTATTGTGCACTGAATTTGGTTGATGTGAATTAAATGAAAAAGCCAAGGCAGAAACTACATCTAGCGTCATGCCACACGGATGCCACAAGGTTTGTCAAATGCCCCTGCGACCTTCAATCTCACGAATATGTCAGCCACGACAGGCTCCCGCTTAGGTCTTCTCTGACGATATATTTTTCAATAGACGCTAAAAAGGAGTACTTACAGCTTTGGAGGCCATTTAGACCATATATCGCAAATTTTGGGGTCGTGATAACAACTAATTCAATGGTAACATCGGCAGATATTTGCGGGCGGCAGTGGAGGTAAATTGGAAATGTCGCTTTGTAGCAGCAATGAGGTTAAAGCAGACCCAAGAAAAAAAGACGGCCTTGTTTTGACCTTTGCTAAATTCACGAAAGGATTTGAGGAATCAAGTGCGAATTCATATTTCTGTTTTTTTTCTTACTAAAACGAGTTGTATGCTACCCTTATTTTAGATTTATCTTAATAAAAATGTCCTACAATTACTATACAGCAGGATTATTCCGGCATTACGCAATGCATACATGATGAAGATATTTCAATTAGATATTGGCAAAAAAACATTGCGGAGCTGTTTTTAGTGCATGTACAGAACTATATGAATTGCATTAGATACTAAGACTTCACAAAAGCTGTAATTTCCGGGACACGATCATATTTTCGAATCGGTTCCACAATTAAAACCAGGGTTTAAGACCTAGACTCACGCCTTTTCATGCAATAGCTGAGGCGGCTCCGCTGCGGAAATGATGCTGAGGTCTACCCAAGGATCGGACGCAAGTCACCATAATGCTGAGCAAGCTCCTTGACGAATAGAAATGTAGCTATATGAACACGCACATAGCCGTCGTAATGCAGCGCTAGAGCATGTTGCTAAACAGGATTTCTTGGAAACATACGCAAGAATTGTCCTTCGAAATGCTCTTGCGGCACGTTGAGTTGATGAACGCTTGGTCGGCGCCATAATCTAGTAGTACATTCCAAAAAATCAAACTCTTTCTCGTGAAACCATTGTAAAAAATTGAGTGGTCATTTTGCGAAGTGGCGGACGAGCAAGATCGTTCAGATAGCCGGTAAGTCTGGCGGCAAGTCTAACACCGTAAACGCTTGCTTACGGGCGACTATCAATAGCTTAAGCTTTTTTTTGCAGTCCAGGCGGGCACTACTTGTTGTTTTCGGTGTCTGAATGTAAAGGTGCCTGCAGACCACCGGGTAAGGTTTAAAGCTCTTCGAAAGCCTTCTTTATCTTAGCGGCTCTTTGGCTAGCAATATTTACAAGGCTCTCCGCCCACGACCGACACCGATTTTGACACTGGGCTTTACCGAAATGAATATATTTCCTGCCTTGAAATAGTGCTTTAGGCCAAAATCAATAAACTTTGTGCGATTATAATATTTAACCGTATTGTCTTCTACACGTCGATCCAAGAATAGTGATCGCCGGAAATGCTTATATCTTACTTGCTCGCCTTTTCTGTGCAAGGTGCTCCACTGACCCCGTCAAAATTCATAATGGCTTGCCTTAACACGCTGTAAAAGCAGACGTCAATTTGGTGTCTTCTGCGATTGCGCTGTCGAACAGTATTTAAATTTTGCTAACTGTCAATTTGATCCCTGTTATATAATAGAAAGATACTGCCGCTTTATTATGTATTTTACTTACTAGTAAGAGCACAACTGAATAAAGAATAAAAATAGCGTGCAAAAACACTCAATAGCTAAATATAAGTGCACCCAATACATCTTGGCACTTCCAAAAAAAGAAAAGTTGCTTAGGTTTCTGTCGAATATCGGTAGCGCATTTTGTTGTAGCTATTTCTGCGCATGCGACTCAACCAAATCGTGTCTGCATTTATTTTTGGCATGCTTATCCATAATGAGACGGCATGGGAAAGTGTGCTCGGTGATCTTGCACCTTAAAATAACAAATGAACATCCGTCTTAAAATTTATCATTCCACAACACGCGCTCAACCACACAGCCAAACGCCAAACGAAGCCTCATCTTCTAGCCATGAAAGTCATCATTACTCCTGCGTTCGCACTCATGTGCCTTCTTTCGAGCGCCCCGAGTGTATCAGGTCGTAACTTTACATTCCCGGTGAATGGCTCGATGAATATGGATCACATCAAGACTGCAGCTAACTTTGACAGCAAGGGTGCCAATATGGAAGTCTGTCCGTCTGGCGATTGCAAGGCTGGAAAATTTATGCGACTGACAGTGACCAGCCTCACTGAATTGGACAATAAAGGAGTGAAGGTGGAATCAGTCACCGCGTTTAAGCCGAAAGATAGCGACTGGACTGCCATTGCGGAGGAAAAGGTGAACGGCGTCTCAGTTTCATCAACAAAGTTTGTGTCCACGGTTGAGGTCGGCACTTCCAAAACAGCAGTAGATTTTTCCCTCACTGCCAATATTTTTCAAGGGAATGGCACTGTCGATTATGGCAGTCTAAAGGTGCCGGTGCCTGCAGGAGCTTTAAAATTTACTGTCGACATGGGCGCTTGGCCGTTTTCGAACACTGCCAATTCGTTAACTCTTGCTATCAAGCTGGATGCCAAGGGGCCGAAAGGAGGAGATATTGGGAAGCCAGCCAAAAAGCCGAAATCAGGTCCTGCTCACAACGCAAGTGTCGAGCGTGTGGACATGGGCGATTCCATGTTCATGGATGCGCCATCTATCGTTATTCTCGACGGTATCGAAATGAACGTAACCAATTCATCTGTTCTCACTGTTGGTGGAGACATTTTTTTCGAATGGGTTTTTCCACACTTTGCTAAAACGCTTCATTACGACCCCGTCCTCGGTGATGACAGCGTCGCTACCAGCAATTCGACCACCAATAGCACCGATAGTGGAACCACCCCGGCCACTTCAGCGCCTACTCCAGCTCCCACCTCTTCGGCTGCTAAACTATCCGTCACGGGTCTTGTTGCCGCTGGCTTTGCCGCAATTGCTTACATTGCCTTTTAAACAGGTTGGGAATTTAGGCTAACAAGTATGCCGGAGGATAAATTTTTATATCTGACCAAGATTAAATAAACGGGATTGATATTACATTCCAACATATTCTTTCTTGTAAACGTCTATGAGCGAAAAAATGTCAAAAGCCAAATTTAAATTTCTGCGTCCTTGTTTGCTCAACTCGTACCGTTATCGTGAAACTATACTTTGTTCATTTTTAAAATTTAAATACAGCGTGAGACACAATATTTGAACCTAATCATTGTCGCATGACGACAATTTCATGAGATATCACACCTTTCACCTCCTTGACCTTCAGTAGGTGTACAGATTATAACTTGATCTGGTCGCTACCGTAACAGCCTACACCGCGAGTTCAATTTTAATTTATAATATTCAGAGGGCATCGAGCCAAATCAAGCGCTTGGCTTGTAAGCCCCCGAATTGGCGACGCGTTCTCCACGTCCGTGTTTAAAAGAAGAGGATTCAGGATGTGGGCCAAGTAATCGGCCACGCAGAGTCCTCAATAGGTAGTTGTTTATCGAATGAAGTTGATTGCATGTTTTTAACGGTGAAAGGTATTTAATTAAGACTTTGATTGTATGTTATGCAATAGCTAATTTTCAGTGCCTCTCCAATATTGACCCCCACCATAATGTTCTTTTACATGAGAACAATTGGTTGAACCTGGAGCTAGCTAATATTCTTGTCAAAGGTACCGTGAATAGATTAATTGCGCATCCACAGAACCAACCACTTCCGGACTGACCGCGTGGAGCGTGCAATATCGAATTGTGTCACCAAAGTCGCCAAAGTACTGCAACGGTAGAGCGGTTACATTGATACAATGGACGCGGCACGATCCTTTCCAAGCTTCTGTAAAGTCAGTGTCGTTTCTTAAAAGCCAATGATCTGGAGTGGTGATAGCCAAAACAAGACGAGCTTGAACGACTTATGTATGTCGTGGGCAGATTCTTGTCCAACGCGACGGCCAAAGATTCGTTCAGTGTTACACCTGCCTCTATGAGGTATATGCAGCAAAACGTCATCTCGTCATCATCTTATTGTCCAGTCAACGGCATTTCATCGCAACAAGACGCTATATGGCTGAGGCAAGTGTAGCAAGGTGCTGAAATGCTGTCGCAACCGCAGACCAAACGCTGTCATGCGGAGAGCGTTGATCTGGAGTTTATAGAGTTATAAAGATGGGCGAATGACGTCTAAGTCAGTATTGTATGAGGCCAATGCAGTCTCTAAATCATTCACTGGCGCCGCCTCATTGACAAGCAATCTATCGTCTCGTGCGACTGCAACTTCTCAGTGATAAAAGATTGTCTTTGCGTTGATTGCAAGCAGAAGTAAAGTTGATGAAGGGTCCGACTGTTTCGTCTCGCAGCCTTTGATAAACGTTTCCGACCCGGTATTCGGCTAAAGAGATGGACAGATTAAAAAGATTAATTGGGTTCTGTCAAACCGAAACTATTATGCTAATCTACTTTTATCCGTTGAATAAGCGTCCTGGACGTGAAAACGACTAGAACCGAGTTCTAGAGAGGACTGGAAACCTTGGTAATGAGAGTGACGCAGCATAGAGGGCATGTCCTAAACTTGGTAGCAACTGTTGAGACGATTGTAGATAGTTTTGCTTGTGAACTGGAACATAGCGGCCCTGGCATGCTTGGGACTCTTTCCAGGACATTGAGCTGCAGCCGTAATCGTCTTTCTCGAGATGCATATGAGCAACACAATATCGTCTTGTCTTGCGAGAACGTTTGCACTTGTCAACTTCACAACGTTGGCCACCACCATGTGCCCAGCAAAACATGCTGCGACTTTGTGCGCTTTTTGTGCATCCACCAACAAAATGGCATCGACGGCCTCCACCGTGACCCCGGCACAACCCCTTGCTTACTGCCATTTTGATACAATCCGGAAACAAACAACGTTTTTGTGCACTTTGACAAGATGCCGATAGTGGAATGGCCCCCTGTGCATATTGCTCTAGGATAGACGGTTTCCGGTGGCGATCGCTTTTACTCATCATCAGTGCTAAAGGAGCTGGCAAAGCACGGTTTTTTGAAATGCTTGTCAAAGGAGATATTACATTCCGAGCACTGAGTTGAATTTGACCTTGCGATGGACCCCATGTGCTTGGTTTTTCATACAATCCGACACTTGCATCGATAACCACATTCGTGTTTGATTCTGGGGCAACGAATTGATCAATAGATTGTCGTGGAGGGTCGAAAGCGGAGATCATTTGTGTCAAAAAAAATGATGAGATCGGTCAATTATTCCAGGAGCTTGAGCTAACAATATGGCGGTAAATTGACTAGTGTTCGCAACGCCATCCAAAAGTTGAAGATTACGAAAGGCTTTATTTTACCATCGACATCTACTAATTAAAGTCAAAAATAGAATGTCCGACTCAAAGTTTTGTCCGTTATTTGCCGTTAATAGAACCTCTTTAGCGATAAATTGGCTGCTCCAACCGTTGTCACTATTAATTATCATGAAACGATGTTCAGACTTTGGTAAAGAAACTAGCGATGATACTTGAACTCGATTGATCACTGTGCTCTAGTTCCACATTAAGAAAAGCTGAGTAATCTGTATTCACATTAGAAGCCACCGTATTATTGGAGCATACTTTGCTTCGCTTCGATGCAGATGACAGAAGTTCTGGAGCATGCTTCAAGCTCAAGCAAGATTTTACGATTCACTTTGATGCAGGATGACAGAAGTGACCTGAGCAAAAATGACTGCATCAATTTAAGGTGCGCTAGTGCTGCAAGAAAATAAGCAGCATGCGCAATATTACCCAACATTTTCGAAAATACTACTCGTTTTGTCTCGTGAGCCGTTGGAGCGACGAAGACTACGAAAGTCTTCAGCGATAACGTGAGCCAAGAAGGCTTAATTTTAAAAAGGGGAGGTTATGGAATTGAGACAAATTGGTTGTACCCATGAAATAACATGAGCGCAAACTTCTAATGCAAAAGCTACTACAATTGTAGGGTGCACAGATCCAGTAAAGTCGTTTTTAATTGTAAGCATGATAATAATAATTTATTCGAAAGATACAAAGCTGTCAGTATGGGTGGACTGCGACTTCACATCTGTGGGTGTAGGAAACCTTTCAAACAAATTGAGGTCGTAGCTTTTTTTAACATGTGCGTTTTCGCGTCGCGTACGCGTTCTAGTAGTTAGGCTAAGAGCTGATCATACATTGATCGATTTAGTGCCTGGTCGAAAATTTCGTCGATCATTGAGACGATACCCATAGAGCCGTTGTTGTCATGAAGTCACACAGCGCCGTGCGCAAAGAAAAGATAAAGGGTCCTGAGCGGTCATTCATTCTCCGGTGAATGACCGCTCAATATACCCGGTCTTAAGGAGAAAAATGTGTGCAGTAAATTATATTTACCAGCCTTTTGATTCTAACAATTTAAGATAAGAAAAACCTTGCAAAAAAGGTAGAAGCTATATTCATATCAATCATTATATCGCGCTAATTTTTTTTAAAAGTCTCATCCAAGTTACCCGAAATGTTTTTACACTTTTACATGGCTGCTTTAAATGACAGAATTAGCCGAGAGGTAGGTAAATTGTATACATTCTACTCATTCGGTGCTCATCACATAAGATTATTCAACAAGATATCATTTATCCATGACACCCCATTGGCTTCTGCTCGTGCTGCTCGCTGCGACTTTTGTCTGCCTCTCGTTCTCCCACTCTATGCACGGAGAATATTCGCTCTCTCCCTTGATTACTCGTCTTCGCCGCCAAACGCATGACACGTGCTCGAAATTTGCAATCATCTGCGACTTTGTCGCTCAAAACTGCAATACGCAAGTCAAAAGGCAACCTTGGCGGGCAATATTATTGGTCTCGGATGATACATCTAAATGCGCTGACAGCTTTAGCTTGTTTTATCAGCACAACAATACTTTGACGGACTGCATTCGAAAACTTCCCGCAGACTCCAAGGAATTGACCCAAGCGCTGGTGTTTTTGAAGCTCTTCGCGGCTTGGCAGCAGCAAAACACTTGCACGGTATTTCATGCCACAGAGGCCAAAGCAGCAACCGAGTGTGCCGTAAATTCTCACCGTCCTTGGAGACAGACGACTTTGCCTTTGTATTGCCACGATGTCTTCCTAATGTACAAGAACAAACGACACAAACTCGACGTCCTTTGTAAACGAACTCCTTATTCCGAAGCATTTTGGGAAGGATACGTGGACTTTATTGGCTCTAAGACGTGTAAACAATACTATGACATGATGCGAGAAGCGAGGGAGGAAAAATGTGGGACTCTTGACAAGGTATTGCATGGAACCAAGTGTCAACAAATGTTCAAGTGGTACGTTGACAACAAAGATGTGGTGGAGACCGACTGCTTTGAAGTGCGAGCCAGCAAACCGTTTTATCGAGGATTCTACTTGTGGAAAAAGCAGCACAATTGACTTCAAACTGTTAGCGCTTAAAACGAATACAAAAAGTGTGCTTTTTTGTCACTATTATAATCATTTGTTGAGCACTATTTGAAGGGGCGTGACGACGAATGAAGAAACTAATAACTTGTGCACTTCAAATCTTTTCAATCGCTGGCAGCGTCGAGGCAGGTATGCTGCAGCAATGCTTGTATCTGAACAGAATATGTTCTTCTGCTATCTCCTTGGTCTGTGCACTCTAGATTTTGTATACTATGATTTTAATGCAACAACGGGGTTAGTTCTAAACGGAAAGGCTGCCACGAGTAATTGTGTACCGTCGTTCAAATTGGTACACAACGCTACTTTGTTGTCTTTTATCATCAATTATTTTGATGTTGTAATTGTTTCTAGACTGCCAACTCCAAAGTTTCTGGTACCACTGACCCCGCATTAGAAATCACAATCAGCGAGCAGCTTGAAGCAATATGGTTAGAGACTCGCGATACGAATGACCCCTCAACAAGCGAGCGAATTGCAGTAGAGAGTGCCATGCTGGGTCATCGTGATGCCTTTGAAGCAAGCGACGTGAAAATTCGATGTCCTGAGCGGCTGCGTCTCACAGCGTCACAGCCACACCAGACGTCATCAGTTTGGTATGGCCAAGAGCTGCCAATATTGCAAGGATTCGAGACGAGGTTTACTTTTCAAATCACTGACCAGTCTAGACGCTGCTTTGAAGTGAAAGATCAAAACTTTGGAATTCACGAGTATCAAAGCTGTGCAGTCCATGGAGGTGACGGCTTGGCGTTTGTTGTGCACTCACATTTAAATGGCACAGCAACTCTATCGACAAAGGACTCGAGTATGGGATTTACTGCTCTTGAGAATTCTCTGGCTATTGAGTTTGATACGTGGTTTGATAATGAAAACGCTGAAGAAGACGTCTTTTATGATCATGTGACAATCTACTCTCGCGGTCAAATGAGCAATGCAGTTACAGAAAGCGCTCGACTTTCTGCCGCGGTTGTACATGACCTTGCTGACGGCAAGGTGCACGTCGTAAAAATTCGATACTATCCAGAGCTAAAGGTATGAGATTGTGTATTTTTTAGCCTGCGTTTTGATGCTCATTACGTCGTGGTTGAACTAGTATAACTATCTACCATTCTTCTCCGCGACGACGAACTTGGCCGAATTTTTAAAAGACGTGTCGGAAGGTCGAAGGGTGGGAACTCTTTTGGTTAGCATGGATGATGGCATCGAAAAAGATATTCCTATTTTAGCTATTCCAATCAATTTGGCCGCCACGCTGAGACTGGAGTCCGATGAGGCCTTTGTTGTACGCATATCGTAAAGAAACTGATGTAATCTATCAGTATGTTAGTTCATATTTTAAAATGATGTTGTGTAGGGATTCACGGCGTCAACTGGTAGCTCGTGGCAGAAGCATGACATCCTTGGCTGGTACTACTGTACCGAGGTATGTGAAAAAGTATTTGCATATTTCATTGATGAATGTTCTGATTAGTACTTTCGCAAAGCCACCTTGCCTAGACCAATACGACACGGAAATGGCCTTTGACTTTGACTACAACGAACAGTCGATGCTCTCTACAGCTTCTTACGGCAATTCTTGCTATCCAATCTTCATCTACCCAGACACAGTTTCGTGGGGCAAAAGACAGGCGTATTTTGCTACTAATCAAAAAACCATGCCGATTTTTTAAGTGGTAAAGAAATATCAAAGTGTTGACTTCCATTTCAATTCAGCCGATAGGTTAAGTAAATTTAATATGTGTTTTTCCGAGAGAAAAGCATAAGCAGAGCTTTAGGTAGGAACGTTACACTTATTGGATGCAATTGCTTGTCCACTTAAAAAACCTATCTCCGATTGCTTAAAATCGGATCCTATGAGTATCAAACCAGGTACCTCGTCGAGCGCCAAACCACTCGTAAGTAAGTAAGTAATTATCAAAAGCCAATCACACTGTCGTAATACCTCGAAATCCTGCCAAACTTTCCAGCAATCTTACAATAGATGGACACTTACGTTAGCCTAGGACCACTTAAAGCGATACATTTATTTAATATGGCAATTTAGCACTGAATTCTCTTTCTATAGCTTATCTTGAGCTATTAAATTGAGTCAGGTCCAAGGTGCATATGGAAAAAACAAAAGCTTGCATTTAAGCAACAAACGGAGTATGGCAAGCGCAGTGTTGATGACAAGCATGATTTTCGCGATTATTTACCTTCAGTAACCGACTTTAGGATCCACTAAAATCTTTAGAAGTTGAAAATGATAAGCTTAAAGGCGAGTTTGAACTGCGCAACGACAATTCTCGATCAGAAAAACTCGAATATGTCCTTTGATCGGATTGGGCAAGATATAGAATAGCCCGTTTGATATAGAAATGCATACTTTTATAAATCCCGATATCTTAATTTTAGCTGGTAGATTTGAAAGCAGGGCTAATCCAATCGTCGCTGAGCTAAAAGCTATCATAAAAGTCTCTATTATTCATAAAAACGCCACAACAGGCGACCGACCTCGATTTGACTTTCAGGAAGGTGAATACAACGACGCAGGTGAAAAGAATGAGATAAAAAGTAAGAAGAGAGACTTTCGAATGTAAACGTCACCTCTCTTTAACGAAATTTTGTTCGGCAAAAGGAAGTTTGTATCTTTCGTTCAAACCTATATATTTATAACTGCTAATTCTATGATAGCTGACGCAACTTTGACATTTCGTGTAGGAAGAAAAACGCTGCCACAATTTAATCTGCCCGAAGTATTGAATGAACAAATTGACCACTATGAGACAACTTGCTCAAAGTGCGTTAAGTACTTCGCTTCTCCGCCTTAATGTAAACACAGCAGTGCTATCAACCACCGTCTAGCCATTCGTACACGCCTTATTTGCAAGATAGCGTAGGTACAAGATTTTGGAGATGTGCTGGAGGCCCATAAGTGATGTGTTTGGACACTTGGAAGTTTCCATGCAATGCCACAAACTTTCTCGTGAGTGTCGACATCGCGTAGGGATATACACCAACTTGTACCCGTGGATGGTCTGAAGAAACGATATTTTAGTACTTTAAAGATTGATATTTCCTTTCGAGTAATAGTTATTCTGCCCATTTATCAAAGTAATCGGACTTCCGCTCTCGCGGAACTTTTTGTCTATATATCGAACGAACCCAATTCCATTCTTTCCATGATGACTACTTTGTACAAAGTGTAATACTTATATCCTAAAAATAGTCTTGGTTAAAGACGAAAAAATCAAGCTTCTTTTTCATTTAGCTTAGTAGCATTTGTGTTAGGTGGAACTCTATGGTGCCCAGGCCTGTTTATATAGGAAAGTGCAAAGCCCGTGTGTGCATGAGTCGCATTATCGAATCTGCACTCGACGGAAACATAATGTGTTGGCTCACAACAGAAACGCCCAAGTGCATGTTGTCTAGAAGCGCACAATTGAAACCTTTCGTCTGACCATCTATCTCAGTTTGGTCTACTATTGTCATCAACAAGCAAGCTTTAAGCTATTATGAAGCGTTTGCTTGAGCACAGAAATGAAGAGAAGGTCTTTATCGTGTCCCAAGAGCAAGGAACTTGCATTGCATGTCCATAGACAGCTTTGCTGTTTCTTCCTCTGTTGCACGGGCTCGCATAGCTTTCAATAATACTAGTTTGCCAACAGTTTTCGGCAAGCCAAAGCAAAGTCGAGGCTTATGGACTTCCAGCAGCCCAACAGTACTAACGATGTGTAAAAAGGGACTGATGTGTGTACCGTGGATTTGACCCTGTGGTAGTCCTCACGTACTTGGCTGGAAGAGACACTCCGTCTTCGATTTTTTTCTGCTCAATCATGCGTTGGAGCACCAAAGTTTGCACTGACGTGTGGACTCATCAGAGCCTCCGCTCATTGGAATATTTTTAGAAATACGTAAGCCAGTAGGACAGTGCCTCAAATGTCTTAATTTTGAGTCGACAAAGTCACACCGGGCATACAGTGAACACGGTCTACGACAATCTTGTCTTAGTGGACTCATGCGAGCCATTAGCGTCTACAGCCAACCATCACGCATACCTTATATACAGCAAGCAATGTGTCTTACAAGCAACGCTTACGAAATAATGTGGCCCATCACGTGCATTTTCAGGGCTTGCTGTCGATGCTTTTGCTTGAAATTTGCCACACCGTTCACGGTATATATTCCACGAGCACGATCCAGTGGGTTGCGTGCCGCTCCATACTATTGATAGGACCTCGCCCATACTTTCTTGGCTCACATTATCACCGGTATATAGCGAATGGTATGTCCTCACACTCTAAACTCCCGACTCCGACATCCTCCTTTTAGTTCCGACAGTTCACATCTCAGCACACAGACCGCCGATAGCACATCTGCTTTCGATCAAAAAAAGTTTATGACTCACTAAGCCTTACTTGGTGGTAATTAAGGAATAAAAGTAAGTGTAAGCCCATGGGTCTCGCACTATTTTTCTTGCGTGAGCACAACGTGCTGTAGACCATACCTCGCATCTAGGTCCAAGACCGGCCAGTAGTCGGCACTGTTAAAGTCAAGTGTATTCCGACCTTGCTCCTGACACTGAGCTTGCAGTAACAATCTTGCGTAGGTGTGCTTGTAAAGTTTCGGGATATAGCTGACTTTCTACGACGATAGAGCGCCAAACGTGTTTGCCCGACGTGTTTTAAGGCTTGGTTGAAGAGCAAGCAAAGTACGTGCAACACCTCATCTCACGCCCCGATGGTAGCAAGGAATTAGTGAACTTTATCCCATTAAATGACTTTAAATACACGGAATTTAGTCCTCGACAAATCCATCTATTTGCTATTTTTTTCCAGAGAATATACTACTCAGTGGGTAATAGACCAGTGCTTTTTTAACCAGCACCATTTAGTATTGATATGTCTTCGCGTTCCTCAAGTATTATTCAATGGGTCATTTCTAAAAGTGTGCACTCTGCCAACTCGATGATTTATTTTTACATGTGTTTTATAAGCACATGACTTGATGTCTTGTGCTGTAGCCTCATGCACGACGACATTTGATTGACCGATGCCCAGATTGCACTCTCTATCGCTCATAAGACAAGGCATGTGATCGGCAGAGGTGAGCTTTGCATTTTCACTCATTTTGATCACCAGACAGAAAGTTGACGTGGTACCGATGAGGTGCACGATGGGTGTGGTGGCCGCAGTCGTGGTGTTGGTTTGTGCGTCGACCAAAGTGTGCATTGCACAGGATGCAACAGGGTCAATTCCAACAACTTCACAGTTGTCCTCATCATCGGATTCTGTATCGGCATCACCTACGAGTTCACAAGCTAATATAGCTTTGGTCACAACGGCAGCCCAAGATTTGGCTCAAGATTGGTTCATTGCCAACGTTCGCACCAACGAGACCCAATTAGCAGTTGATGTGGATTTCGAAGTGAGAAGCCTTTCGAGTTCCGATATTATCTGCAATGGGGCGCCATCGCTCCAGCGACTTTCCGATGCATTGTCACCAAACTTTGGCTGCCCGGACATTTTCACGGCGATCGGCGCGTCTTGCACTTGTTTGAGTGATGAAGTTAACGCTTCGGATACGTGGGAATTCTTTGTCACGAAGTCGAATTCGAGCAGCGAATATCCCGTTAAGCTCTCGTCGTCGGATGTTCTACCAGTTGATTCCATTAGGACACTGTGGGTCCCAACAACTCTTAGAACACTGTAATTTAGCGCGCTTGTTAAAGTTTTCACAATGGTTGTTTTTTCACGGTGCATTGATACCGCAGGCGTATCGTTGGCGTAGGTACCGTGCCACAAGATATTCAATTTACACCAATGGATAGACTCTTACCTGATACGATATTGCCCATCGCTGTCAGTAACGAATCCATCTTCATCTCAACAGTGTAAGACTTGGTCGTTTGTTGTTCATAGGTGCATACTTTGCTTACTCACTTTGCCATGAATAGGGAAATCACCAACATTAATATGTTTTCGATCGCCATAACGGCGTCTTCGTTCTTGCCGCCCACGACAACAAATTTGTAAGTATTTTTTGCGCTGTATATCTTTGACGTATCAACACCTCACATCGCTTGCTGTGGTAGAACGCTTCGCAATTGCAACTTGTTTGCATTTGGCTTAAACTTTTTCAATGGAGTGACGCGTCTGCAGCATTTGTACGCTTTCAATAGTAATTTGATTTGAAAGACGAAGAAAAGCCTGATTTGTGGGAATGTTGCGTGCAGGGACCTTTCTTCCAACTCGTTGGCAGTGCCCTATGCTGGATCAACTCGATCGATCGAAACACTGTGAGTTGTCTATTATCAAAACATTGCGCTCTATTTTCTAACAGTGTTGGTTTGTCTTTTTAGTAATCTTACCAACAACAGCTTGACGACGTTTCCCACAGAGGTCTTCGACATTTATAGTCTACAAGAATTGTACGTGTAAAGCCTTTTCAAGTCTGCTTTTGTGGCCAGTCTGATTCCACTTGAAATATAGGTACATTGCTCACAACGACATTACGGATTTCAACGTTAGTAACTCGACTTTTAACGCTATCAAAAGGTTAAAAGCTTTCAAGTCAGATTTGCCCGAAGCGTCTGCAACCTGTCCTAGCGGCGCGTGGCAGACTGCGCACAATTCCAGTTTTTGCGTCATTGATAGTATCACTGTGGATTCAGGTACCAAGATCGTGACTATACACCGACGCTGAAAATGAAACTAACATCTCGTTTTGGCGTACAATAGTTTCGAGTACTGATTCATGCGCTAATTGCGCTATGTATACCGGAATCATTGCCGGTTTAGTAATTCTAGTTCTTATTGTGCTCCTCTTCTGGCAACGATTTCGCTCACGATCTCATGCAGCTGCTTCCGTATCTCCACCTGCGGCCAGCTACCTCGCCCATAGTGAAGTTGAGACGATAAATATTCAAACATCCGAAAATTGCAGCATGGAAGCGTTGCTGAACGACCCTTTGATCGTCAACAACCGACTTAACTACACAGATATTAAACTTCACAAGTGCCTTAATAGAGGCGGGTTTGGTCTGGTGTTTGTGGGTGAGTACAAAGGGCGCCAAGTGGCGGTAAAGAAAATTCGTTTTGATCGTTGCCACGATCCTTACGACGTCAAGGCGTTTTTCAAAGAGATTATTCTGATGGCTGAGCTTTGTCATCCGCGCATCGTTGAGTTTATTGGTGTGGCGTGGGACCAATTAAAGCACACTTCCGCAGTGACTGAATACATGGCGGATGGCGACTTGAGGCACGTTTTGCGCACGTACAAGCGTCACGGCAACCCTTTGACTTGGATGACCCACAAAACCACAATCTCGCTACATATTGCAGAAGCACTTCAGTATTTGCACTCACACACTCCAAAGGTGATTCATCGCGACTTAAAGTCCAAGAATGTGCTTTTGAATGGACAATTGGAGGCAAAGTTGACGGATTTTGGCGTTTCTCGCATGCAGTCTCCTGTGCAAACCCACGCCATGACGGCAGGAATTGGTACGTCCTTTTGGATTGCACCCGAGGTGATTTTGGGAAAAGACTACGATGAACAGGCTGATATCTATTCGTTTGGAGTTGTTTTGTCGGAAATTGACACGGACGATTATCCATTTTGGAACGATGGTAATCGTGACGAACCACGGGGTAAAGTGCAAGAAGCGGAAGTCCTCCGTCAGGTTGTGACGGACAACAAGCGGCCCCAGTTTTCTTCAGAGTGTCCCGATGGCATTATGGCATTAGCAACAAGTTGCTTGCAGGAGAATCCTGAAGATAGACCAAGTGCGTCGGTTGTCGTAGCAACATTACAACAACTTCTCCGCCCGAGCCTACAATTTGAGTCGTTGGACTTGTCATATACCTTCGCCTTAAGACCGTAGAATGTTGTCTCGTGCTCGATTGTTTTTAGTGTTAGTATGTATATGTAACTCAATGCTTTGTATCATTTGTTTTGACGAATTTTGTTGATTGAGGAAACCAAAGTCAAATTTCAGAAAACTATAAGACTGCATTGAGGAAGTAAGTAAATGTTGTGGGGAAAGTATCCACAAATAGTTTTGCTGCTTTTATCAGCTGTAATGACTAGCACAGGTATCAAAAGCATTATTTTTATCACTAAACCGACGTGTAGTACTCTATTCGAGTTTATTAAACCTCCCGCAAGCCAAAGACAAGGTCTAGGCTATAAATTTTTCAACCGTCCCTCGGCGTTGACGACGAATGAGCATGAGGTTTAATTCTCTGGCAATTCTCACAGTCCCTCACATTTTCGTCTACACCCTTGTATATGTGGGGCAATCAACACAATTTTAGAGACCAAGAAAAATGCTTCCTCTTAGCTCACATGACCACTGGTTGGTGCATCATGTGCCTTAAAACGTACGCCTTTCTAAGCAACGGCCACGCATATCGATGCATTCGTGATCATTGTTGTAAGGACAAGCCTATCGACTTAGGCATCTTCGTCTAAGATGAATTTCGCATTGAAGGCTCGAGGGTGGCATCTGTTTCATATACTCGATAAAATTGTTCGTTGATTGATCATTCAATTTTCGCTTTGAGGGCCAGGCACGCGCGAAAGCAGATAGGCAAGCATATTGAGTGTGCACGGCTATTTAAAAAAAAACAGGTGTATTCCGCGAAAAACGACGACTATCTCGACATTTTGAAACAAAGGAAGTAGATTTAATGCTGTCTGCTAGAAGGCTTGCTCTTAAGAGATATCAACAGGCTTAGAGCCCAGAAAATACGCTCAGATCCTTTAAAGTGCATTTTTCATGGCAAGAAACTCATGGTCAGTACGGGGTAGCTACGTCCGGTAGTCCTAGCTAAGTTGCCTGGGCTAAAACAAAGAAAACATTACCGTCTTGTTTAATGACACGTAATAGTCGGAGGCCCGGCAAGAGCCTACAAGTACTTTTCTTGATACTATCAAATACAATTTAGTGCTAGATTCTCTCGAGTGCTTCGATGACTTTTTTTAGTAGATCGGACAAAGGCTGTGCAAGGTCCCAGCACTATGCCTGTAAAAATAATTGTCTAGGTCTTATGGCTTTCTGGTATCCTCCCATGATGTGCGGTACGCGAAGCCTGTACGAGCATGTTGCGAGGCGATAGGTTTCTCAGTCGAATGGATATTTGTGCGGGTGTCATTCAATGCTTAAGCTAGTATCAAACATGAGCTAGTCCCTTCAGTGACCTCGCAGCAATGCCTTGTGACATAGCACTTCGTGTCCAACACGAGGTCAACTGTTACTTTGCTCTTATCTCCGAAACGGGTTTCGATGGAGGGCATATCGAGCACATAACCAAGAATTTATTTTAGGATCTTTACGCCAAGACGCAATGTACGCTGCCTTTAAGACGAATCCAAGACAGCTTCGTCAACTTTTATAATCCTTTAAAAAGAATATTTGAATTCAGGAGCACCACCTCTACGGGATTAATTAAGCCGAAAGCATATCTTTTCGACTTCTCAAATTTCGATTTTCTGACACCTCTGTTGGTAATTAGCTAAAATGCCCTTGCTGTGTCACACCGACCAGTTCTCTCAAAAAATGCGATGTAAGTCGATATGAGGAGCGATTTAAAAAACCGTCATTCATTAGCTAAAGCGCACATGCTGTGTCGCAACGCCACTTCTCTTTAAAGTTGTGAAGTAGGTCGATATAAGAAAATTATAATAAGCACTACATCGATCCCATCAAGACACTATCTACTTATTACCTTGAGCTAGTGACAGGTCTGTTGACTCATCGCTCACCGTACATCATTGATCGTAAAACATCAACTTGGCGAGTTGAGCTCAAAAGGTCAGTAGTAATTGCAAAGTTACGAATAACACGTGCTATGCTCACGTGAAATAAGACTGTCATATACTTTACATCAACCGTCGATTGTGCATCGCATCGTTTTCTTCTTCTATCAGATCCTATCACTTGCACGTAGTATACTAACTGTATACTTCGAAATTTGATACCCACTTGCAAAACTGTCGTATTCGCAATTAGTAAAGCTATGCCACCCACCTGTGGAAATGTGATTCCCACTATATCTTGTCGATCTATGCTACCCGCTTATGGGACTTTGCTTCTCGCAATTAGTGGTTCCTCGAGCCCACGTTTGAAGCGCTATCTTTGTCTTTCACAAGAGGGTGAGAAACATTTTCACCGAAGCCTTGTTGTATAAGATTTGGTGGCTGTCACCCATAGCCTTTCACCGCAAATTAAGTTCAGAGATTGTGCTTTTCAAGTCAGGGCTGTCCAGATTTGAGTGACGCTCGTGCATGCCAAGGACTTCTTTGTGAATCCTTGAATATCATAGCCAAACGCTATATTACCTTAGAAATGTCTATCATGGTTCTTCTAGCTACACTACCTTATTTCTTATAAATCTTCAGTCAATCTACTATTGTTGACGGCATTTTTTGCCAGTGTGCAAAGATATTGCGTCATAGTTTACTATTTAAAAATGTATATCATACCTTCGTCAACTTGCGTGCACAATCAGCAGTCCACCGCTGCTACTTGCCACTTTCTTCATCAAGAAAAATCGGGTTTTCAGGGGCTAAGTAGCAATGGTGCGTATCCACAACGCACCATATGTAAGAAATGAGAGTTTGCTCCCCTCACTAGCTTTTTCCTGGCTCTGACGGCGCAGCTTCTGCTATCAATAATCTTAATTCCTTAGCAAAACAAGATCCACCCCAATCAAACCCCTTCGGGACAGACAAGTATATTGTGTTTTATTTCCCACAGGCAAACCGCTGGCGCTTTGCTCGACAACAAATAAGTTTTTTGAGACCGGGTCCCAGTCAATGAGTCTATGGACACCACACATTGAATCGCATAGGACACGAGAGCGAAAATACAAAAACATTTCTGGGAAACGAGTCTATCTTATGCCGTAGACCTCTTTAAGCGCGGTTAGAATCTTCGCTTTCAGCGTAGCGGACTGTACTTTAAGAAGTTTGGCGCGAGGTGCGACAACCCTCTGGGCGTCCATAAACACGGTCACCTCGACTTGCTAGGGTGTAGCGTTTTGCGAATTTCACATAATTGGTGCCGCCCATGGCCATCTTTTCCTTTCTCATTTAAAAAATGAGTATTCGATTTTCCTTCTTTTCGCAAACTAGAATTTTAATTTTCTCAGCTTACACCTCACAGTTGACGTTATCGTTTGAGCCAAGCATGCCTGGGCTGCCTGAGCCCCCGAGCAAACACTTTTCTCGCTGAGTTGAAGTGCCACAATGCGTTGCAGGTGCTTGCCAGTAGATAGGGCTGCAAACGCAGCCGCCTTCTCTGGTCACAGAAACCGGCAAGTCGTATGTATGGCCACGCAAAGTGCTCATCCGATAGACGCAAGATGGTGGTTCTATCCATCTCGAATCCTTTCCGAGATTCCAGGTAGCCTGTTTACTTGCGTGGGTGTAGGATTGACTGCAAGTGCCACCAAGTGTTACAGCATCTTAGACTTGCATGAAAATACGCGGTAAAAGACCACTTAATCGACGTGTGCAATAGAGTGCACCTGAAGAGCTAACACATGAATTATCCCCACTTCAAATATATATGAGCCTACAAAGAATAAGTAATATATACGTATATGTGTACTAGCATCAGTTGTAATCTTGCAGTATCATCATTCTTTTATTACGGTGGCTTTGAGCACTAAAACTTTGTAGCAGCTAAAGATTGTAGCTTTAGATAAAGTAGCAGTTCTTCTGTCACAATTTAGCTGATAATTCAAAACGACGCGATCCAAAGAATTTTTTTACAGGCTAATCACTTTTATGTGTTAACATATCATCACGACCGTGCTGACGTAGTACAAGGGAAATGCATTTGAAGAGCAGGCAGCGCGAGCAGCATTTTAAAATCGGTCAAAAATGACCACAGTGTTACCTGTTACGACGCTATGCTCCTGCTGCAGCACCACCATCGGCTTCCTTTGCTTTAAAACGCAGCATTATGTATAGAGGTACTCCAATCATGCTTGATACAAAGCAGACACCATTCGCGTATAAAATCATACACTTTGTCGTCAAAATTTGCCATCGAAGCAGCGCCCCAAAAACTACGTAGTGATATTCTCACTGCGTAGTTTTTCCTTATTGATTAATAGTTAATTTACCAGCAAAGTAGCTGAAAAGTTACAAAGGGTGTAATTCTAGTCAAATAGTTTGATATAAATATATCGTTAAAAGGTTAGTTTTCAACGGTAAAAATACTTTAGCTGACTGAATATCGGTATTCGTGCCTAATATTCTTGCCGCCACGTAAGAAGTCCGTTAGCGTCAGGTATGAAGTTCTGGTTATACTCGAGCGCGAGTCTTGCGGCTTGCGTAGGGCTACTATGCTATACGTATATGACGCGGCAGCAGTTCTACCCATCGGTCATTTACCTCATGACGTCCAAGGTCAGCTTGCTGGTGTTGGGAAACGCCGGTCTCGTTGCCACGGCGCTTGTAGGGTGGTTGTTTAAACTTGTCTTTTTGGGAGCACTTCGAGATGCAGAAGTGGAGGTGTGTCGACTTTACGATTTGGCATGCGATCGTGTCTTAATTGTCTTATTTGTATTGCTTCATGAAGCTGCTCCACGAAAACGTGCGTTACGCCGTGACTGAGACGTGTCTTGCGCTCACGATTTTTCGCGATGAGATTTCTTTCTACGTCATTGTGCTATTCACGGCGCTTGTCTTTTTCAAGATCTTTCATTGGCTATCCCAGTCTAGGATTGAATTTGTGCGTGACGGCCTCTTGTATATTAGCAGTCCAAGAATACTTTCTTAACCTTATCTTGCCTGTTAACGTTAGCTTGAGCAAACGGATGTGGTCTCTCGACTGACCCAATTGCGACTCGTTGTCCTCATGATTATCCTCGCAGCTGTGGATGCGGGCTTTGTTATTTGGTGTTCGTTCAAGCTCCTGGAAGACGGCCCCTCTGTATATATCCTCTTTGGATTCGAGGTTTGTCTGCCGATTTTGATACGCAGAGTGATCAAGGTTAACAAGATGTGTTTTAATTACAGTTCTTAATCCTCTTGCTGACGATTGTGACCACGTTATTGCGCTACGTCTTGTTCGTCGTGGACTCTCGAATGAATGGTACCTGGACCAACAAGTTTACGTACCTCTTCTACCTCGAGCTATGGTCGGAGATTGCTAAGCTAGTTGTCTACTTGGTACAATTTGTTTTGTACGATGTTACTGCTTTGCAATTGACGTGTAACATCGTACTATACGCAGGTCTTTTTCGCGCTGATCTTTACACTCTACGGCATGCCGTTGCACATTGTGCGCGACCTCTGGATGTCCATTAAGAATTTGCAGCGACGCATTGCTTCATACTTTCGTTACCGAAAAATCACTTTAAATTTGAACGAGCAGTTTCCGAATCCGAGTGAGGAAGAGCTTCAAGAGACAGACAGGACGTGTATCATCTGCAGAGAAGAAATGATTCCAAATGCGTGCAAAAAGTTGCCGTGCTCACACATCTTTCACGTTGATTGTCTCAAGATGTGGGTCCAGCGTCAGCAAACGTGCCCAACATGCCGCTCGATTATCCCAACAGGCCCTAGCAACCCTTCCACTGCATTCCAAGGACCTGCAGTTGACAGGCCTGTGGCAGCGAACAATATTGCTGGAGCACCAGCCGAAGCCGCTGGGGCCCAGCCGCGGCCTGCGCCTGCTGTCCCTCGCTTTCGGTTTGCTGCTGCTTTTGGACGAGCAGCGCCTCCAGCTCCACCTGCAGCCCCTGCTGCCCAAACAACGACACCTCTACCTGGAGCAGCTCCTGCTACTGTGCCCGGTCATCCTTTTACTCCAGGGTATATAAATCCGTACATGTCGCCAATGATGTATGGTCCTGGTATGGGTGTACCTTTTGGCTTTGGGGTGCCAGGTATGTATGGCATGATGCCTCCTTTTGGCATGCCCCCGATAGACCCCATGCTAGCCCAGCAACAAGGAACACAGCACTCAGCTATGGACCCAGATACTATTCGGCGCCATATCGACCTTTTACATGCTCAGCTGGCGGTACTGCAAGCGTCGACGGCACAAATTGGCGTTCCCCAGCAAATGCAAGTGCCATTAGTATTCTCACCAACGATACCAGCAGCAACGACTAGCGCGTCTACGCAGCCAGCTGTCACATCTACATATACAGCTCCTACTTCTGCTCCGGCTGTAGCATCTACCGCCTCAACTACAGTCGCGGCGGCATTTGTGCCTCATGAATCCGTAGCGGGCAGAGCCATTACTACTGCTGCGTCATTGGAAGAGGAAACTGAGGACAAACGTCCCATTCCGTCGAATCAGGAGCGGGATGTGTCAGCTGCTGTTGCTAAAGTGAAACCTTCTCTTCCTACTGAGTCAACGATTCCAGCGGCAGCACAAACAGAGACCGAGCGTCGTCGGGAGGAATTACGCCAGCGCTACAGCCGCATATACGGTAATTCGTCGAACTCAGACGTTGACGAGAAGAATAGTGATTGATTAACAGGTAATATGATCCCAATTTTTATACAGGATGTTGCCTATATAACGTTTTATGCTTCGTCCAATGGCTCTTATTATGTATAACGACAATTTTAATTGATAAAGCTCTAATAATTAAGCCTAAGAGCTACAATACCCAAATATCATGAACGCGACGGACCCTGGCGCGCAGAGTGTGCACGGCGTAAATCCACAGACGCTTGTGGAGAAGATCATGCGCAACCGCATCTATGCAAGTACTTACTGGAAGGAGCAGTGTTTTGGGCTTACAGCCGAGACGTTGGTGGACAAAGCCGTAGAGCTACAAGAGTTTGGTGGCACATTTGGCGGTAATCAGCAGCCTACGCATTTCCTTTGTCTATTATTGAAGATGCTGCAGCTTCAGCCTGAATTGGAGGTCGTGAAGCAATTTATCGAGAACGAGGAATACAAGTACGTAACGGTGCTTGGAGCCGTGTATTTGCGGTTGGTAGGAAAGCCTTTGGAAGTTTATACGCTAGTGGAGCCGCTGCTTAGCGATTACCGCAAGATTCGCAAGCGCAATGTTATTGGCTGGGAGATCACCCACGTGGACGAAATTGCTGACGCATTGCTTATCGAAGAGTACTATATCGACTTGGCTTTGCCTCGATTGGTGGACAGGGAATTAGTGGAGAAAAACGAGGGCTTGGCACCCAGACGGAGTCCGATAGAAGATGAATTAGACAGTGACAGTGATAGCAGTAGTAGTGATGAAGAGGACAAAGAGTAAGATATTGGAACTAAAGGTATTGTAACGATGGAATGAATTAAATTCCAAATAACGTTAACCATCGATTAGTAGTCATTTTTCGATGCTTAGGCAAACTATGTAGCGAGTGATTCTTGTGAAAATCCAGATATACAGTGAAAGAGGCAATAGACAATACAAACGCATGCATTAACTCGCGTTACCAAGTATATCCATTGCAAAACAACTAATAAAAAAAACACAAATATAACTGTGTCATCGAATTAGAAGCCATTCACATTTACTGCTGTTGTTGCTACACCACAGCTTCAATGTATGTTTGCAAGCTAGAAGGACCGTTGACCTCATCCAGACTCTTCTCCGACTTCCTTGGCTTAGCCTCAGTTATTTGTGATATCATCGATCGAGTGGAATGCTTCTTTTGCAAGTAAATGCCCAGCAACATCAACTGTCGCCCGAATTTGTATCTTTTTCGTTGGTGAGGTAGCGTCAAAATCTCCAGGCAAATCTCTTTTTTGAATCGCAACCACTTCACACTTTAAGTCGTATTTACTTCTCGATCTTTGCACAGCTTCAATCTTCTCATCATGTTTACAAAGCAAGGTGGAGTCAAATTATTCGCTGTAAATCCTGCTATTTGTATCTTTAGTTCCATCAAGCCCAACGCTAGCCAGGCAAATTGAAAGTGTTTTGGCTATGTTTGATTTCCCAGTCTCCAGCATATACATTTGGATAGAAACACGAATTTAAAACTCGAAATTACTGCAATGTCTAGAGGCTGCACCAAATGCGTTGTGTTCACCGGCAAGTGAATTCATTAATTTCATATTCTAGAATTTCAGTGTCGATTCCCATCGGTATATGGGAACCGTATACATTGGATATTGATAGTTTTTTTTACGTTTGGAGGCATTTCACTCGTTAAACTCAAAGCAACTGACTAATTCAAAGTAGGTGGTGTTCTGATGATGAAAATCTTCCAGATAAACTCGTGGCAGAAAATGCTTAGCCCTGCCGAAGAAATACTACATAGTACTGAG
Organism: Plasmopara muralis; assembly: GCA_003676415.1. Lineage (NCBI taxonomy): Eukaryota > Oomycota > Peronosporomycetes > Peronosporales > Peronosporaceae > Plasmopara > Plasmopara muralis. The sequence continues at coordinate 71,907 of RCHQ01000086.1, read as the reverse complement.
AATCCGGTATGTCCCTCTCTTAAAAGAGGGACTTAATGCAAAGCGCGCATCGAACAGAGGCTAAAGGCGATGAGTATTGTTTCACTTGACAGAGGATACGAGGGGAGTGTGGTAACATTGATGGTTTCTTCCCTGAAATGGCAAAGAGTCGCATCGCGCAGGAGCAAAAATTATACACTTGTCATCGATTTTAAAACCCAACGGAAATGACGACTGTCTCATGTTTATAAAAGGAGGATATTACAAAGTGTTTACGTATTCAATGAAGAACGAATAGCTCAACAACAAGTCCGGGTGTACGTCGTAGTGTGTACTATAATTGGCATCAAATCCAATTATGGGAGTTGGATATGCTCCTCAAGGAACTATCTTCGTCTAGCAGTAAGTCTTGAAAGTGGGTATGATGCCACAAAAGACTAATAAGCGTCTTGGTAGACTAAATGGTTTAGTCAATCAATTAGTAAGGCCGTCACTCGTGTTTATTAGCGCGAACATGCTTCGACGATATAGTCGTCAATGACTCTGGAGGAGATCAGTCGTCAGCAAAATAAGTCTTCGCGGTCATGGTGATTAGTAAGCCTTCTGCTAGCATTGACAAATGCGTCCTCGCGACAAAAAAATCTAACTTCTCGGATGCTTTGCAAGCCGCAATGCGGCTGATGCAGACTTCGAAGATGTTATAGTCGTCTCGCCTTGCTCTACACCATGTACCCAAAAAGGACTGATAAAGTGATGGTGACTAGTCAGCTATTTGCACAAGTACAGTGCTATCTTTGAGCATCCCGCAAAGCCTCTGTAAAAACCAAGTAAACTTAAGAAATGGTGTTGGGAGTGCTATCAACATAAGGCTTGTAAAGGCAATAAGCAAGCCTTCATTAACAACTTTCTAATTTTTCGATCAAGGCAAGTAGTAGTTGTCAAACTCTTTTTCTGTCTTATCGTGTTGACCTTAGGCTATTTTAATCTGCGCTATAAGAGAATAGCAAGCTTTTACGCAGCATGAAACATGTCGCTAATTAAACACATTATTTTGTTGTTCAATGTCGGTATTTTTGTAAAGATAGTAGTACAATTAAAGTTCCAGCATTAAATTGGCAATTGTGATATTCAAATGACATGACGGACGCAAATTCTTAATTAGTTCTTTACTGTGTCTGCCACACACCCAACTTAAATCAATTTCCGACATGACAATTTAAGGTTGCGATCATATACAAAAATGAGTCCGAGTTTAAATCGCTTATCAAATTTGCTGTGATACGCTACAGTTTGCTGATTCGCCGTATCAAAACAGAGGTAACCTTGTTACTAAATATTGATACTAAGTTTTATTCAGATACATGATCTGTAGACTTTAATGTCGACGTCAGAGGCATGCTGTAATATTAGTCACACTTTCTACAATACTCAGTATGTAGTGCTCCATGGTCCACGAGCACCACCAAAATATCTTCAACATGCGTCATGTGAAGTAAGTGGGCGGGTGTTTATCAAAAAGCGAATATTTTTACTGAAGCACGCCAAGGTTGCCTCCATATTGCGGCTGAGTGGCTAAGCATTATTAGACAGGTTGTTCATTGAACAAATATGCACTGAATATATAAGATCGTTTGTAATCTATTCTGCGTTCCTCTCAGCCTATCTTTTTAGATCATTTTAAAAGATTTTTTGGTGATGCCATGACCTTACCGGTATAAGCCGTAAATATCTACGTTAGCTTGCGTCATTTCTAGCCCCTTCAATTGAGTCCATTCGCTTGTAGGAGATGCAATCAGCGGTGTTATACTAGTGCTATAGCTCATATATAATGCTGTACGCGCTTAACTTTATTGCCACAAGCCTAAAACAGGCACTTGAGTCATTTGGTGCATAAAGCTTCTGCTAAAGTGGAGGTTTATTGGCCCACTGCGATCATGTACTTAAACACGATGATATTTGGGCCACGTTCTCCCAATACAGTGGTATCATATGCTGATGCTCTGTTTCCTAATATTACATCTGGCGCCGCTGGCAAGTTGGATTTCGTTTTCGTTAGATATCCAGATTGAGGTAGCTACTACGTGCTTATAACCTACTTGGAGACATAAGGTCTCCAAGTCGGATATACTCCGTAAGATGACAAGCTTTAAGCCGTGTAATATGCCTTTGACAAGCTTGGCGCCACCATCCGATGACGCTCGGTGTAGAACCATCAGCTTCGTTTCTACACCGAGCGTCATCCGATATACATACATGTATGATGAAGCTGAAATATGCTGGCATTACTGGAATCATAAGGTTCCAAAAAAAATGCAGTTAAGGTCCTCGCCAAGCCAATGATTGACTCGGAATGACAGTGCTGATTCCACTACACTGTGAATCAAGCTCATAGCGATGCTACTGCAATCACTATCGGTGGCTTAGCTAGTGTCTTTGGCAAGTTTGCCTACGATGAAGACTTGCAGTAAAAGCAAGATTGGCCCGAGGAGTCATGGCGCCAATAAGTACTTTTGTTTGCTTTGCGTGCAGCAAAAGCTCTTTGAGAACACAGCCCGTTTGGCCTTTTCAAAACGTGTTCGACCAAAAAGAGCCAATGGTACAGCGCAATCATAAGGCGGCTAGGCGCACTAAATCGCATATTTTTTCTATCTGATCTTACTTTGCGTCGCAGGGGCCAAGAATACGAGGATGACTTGCACTCCGTGACAGGATACTTCCTCCACTCAATCCGAGAGCCCCATTCTAATTTGGGTGATCCTTCACGGTGCTACGACTCAAAATTCAATTACTCGAGCGAAGTTTATTGAGTCCGTGGGACATGATTATACTTTACCAACTTTATGCCAGAGACAACACACTCGAAAGATGGTCCACATTATATATTTGGTACGTCGACATTACATAAGAAAAGTCAATGGTGCACGCTGACTCATGACTCATCAAGCTTGTAAAAGGATAAATAAAACGATTTCTTCATTGGATTATAAACACTGTTCTTTTACATTTCCTGCGGTGAATATTTCGTATTCCACAATACTCTATACCCTTTTATTGGAAAAAGATTTTAATCTTCCTGTGCTGATCCATTATTTATTATTATATCACTTTTTGTCTTGGCGGATGTAATCACATTCCTCACCCGGCTAGGAATGTTTGCTCGACGTTTTGTTAGGTCAAACAACTGCCTTAACTAATGCTGATACCTTAAAGAAAAAGGTTTTTTTAGCCGCTTCCTCACTTATCTGAATAATATTTGTGCTTGTCAGATATCGCAATACATTTGGGTGTCTTGGTAAGGGTGCAAAACCCTCAATGCGTAATCGAATGATTGAGAGCAAATCCAATGTGTTGGCCAACCGATGTGACACTGCATTGCACATACTGTGCAGTGTTTTTTCCCGTACAGATTAAAACCTTCTCGTCTGACCATCTGCCTGAGGATGGGATTGAAGTTACCATTAGCACCCAGAATTCCAAATATAGCCTTGTTTGACAAAACACAGCGGTGAGCCTCGGGTCCTTGCCGGCATCATTTTGTCCAGCAGATCATTTACAGATATCGTTTCTAGAAATAATATTATGGATTGATCTGCTTGAACTGCTTAGAACAGGCCACGATGCGCCAACATAATTAGGTGGCAACACGGAGATTAATGTGCTTGGGCTGTCAATTATATATAGCAAGCTAAAGGCACGTTTCAAGAAATGCACTTCCATTGGTCCATCAGGACTACTTTATACCAAAACTTCAGCAAGTGAACTACAACTTTTACCTTTAGTTGGTCTGGCAGAACCTCACATACGTGGCTATCGACTTGTATATGTGGAGCAACCAATAAGCTCTGGAGAATTTTTTTTCTTGGCTTTGATTGCAAGTGAAAGACGGTAGTCCCAACGTTTCTTGTTGCCTTAAGATAGCAAAGCACGCGAATCGTAGCCTTCAAATATTGCTGACTCAAAAAATACCAATTAGCAAGACAACAGCATGAAATTTCTATTTCACGTCCTCGCAGCTTGCTTAAGACGTTTTATTCTCTCATTTAGTCTGCTTATCTTGTTTTTGGCACTGGCGATACCATAAGGCTCTTCATGTTCATCTCTCCTTTGAGGTCATTTTCCAAAATGCTGTGTTGACTCGCGATCGGCAGCACAGCCCCAAAAGTGCCCTTTTTTGCAGCGGAATAGTACCCTTTTAAGGCCCAGAGCTGTATTGCAGCTGGAAAAACTCTTAGCAACAAACCGAGCATCAAATTTTCGGGCTTATTTTGCTTCTCTGCAAAGCTTCATAATACTCCTCTTGAACAAAGGTTCTTTTTTTCCAAGACCACCAACTGTAAGCAAATTTTCTCGTCATCTTTGATCGCTACATCCATCGTCTTCCTTACTTATTTGAGTCGTCGCTAAGCATTGCTCGCTGGCACGTAGTTGAAGTATTAGTATTCTTTCTAATATTAGCAGCAAGAGCAGAAAACGGCTTCAGCGATTGATCAATCCTCGTCAATCCCTTTTCCGCTTTGCACTTTATAGGCCGTCACATTTGGGCATTTCTTTATCATCTATTCAGTCTGTAAAAGACTCGAGCTCTTTCAGACGTCTATTCTTTCCTGACTCCGCCCGAAAAACATTACGTTTTCACCGTTTACTTGCAAAAGAGATCGATAAGTGGTCAGATCGCCTTTATAAGGCATGTAATTTGACATCTTCCATTGAGTTTGCCTAAGCGGTTGCTGCGCCCTTCAAGACGTAATAAAGGCACTCTCATTATACTTAATAGTGTAGGATATGGTCATAGGCATGCACGGATGTTTGCCCCCTTCCATTATTGCACAATTTAGCCACACCTCACCAGCCTTCAGTCGCGGGCTGTAAAGAGCCGTGCGTTGATGCGTGTTACCATTTTTAGCACAGGTCTCGGCAGTCTTCGTTCACAAACCCCTTTTTTAACGTCGCCCCCACTGATTTTCGTAAACGTCTTCTGCCTTGCCCAGCCTGGTGGTCACATCACTCGGGTTGTTCATGTAGCAGGCCATCTCATACCGCAAGGAGCGTTTACAAAAGTAAGTCATACCTTGTTTCAAGTGAGACCGTGTTTGTTAGCGCTATCCGTCTGTGTGAGTGAGCTCTAGGACACGTGGTGGCTTCTCGAGCAGCTGTAAGAAAAAAGAAATAGCCGTTTGCTTACCCGTTAAGCATCATTCTTACTGCTTCTATCCATCTTGCTTTTGTCGGAGTGTCCTAAACGAGTGTGCTAAAGACCCCCCACTGCCAATCCCGGCGTTCTCTATACTCGAACTTTTTCTTAATTCGGTTTAAAATTCGCTTTGCCAAAAAAATATTGCTTGTTGCCATATGATAGAGAATGAATTTTAGTAGTTCACCTCCATGCTACTGTATGCTAGCTTGCAAGAGCTAACAGAAGTGCATCGTACCCACACCTCCAGCCGAGATAGATTAACTTATTATTGACGACAAGCCTTAGAAGTTGGCAGGACGCTTATCAATGTTAAAGCCTTATGTTTTTTACCCCGCCCAGTACTGCCGCAGATTTTTTTCAACTGGTTGAGACAGGCATTTAGCGTAGGGCAAGATCTTGTCTGCAATGTGGCTTTGTAATACAAGCGGGGCGTTCATTATCTGCTTACCACCTGCGCGAATGCTTTCACAGAGTAGTAGCAATGTTATTCAGTATCACACCAAAAAATGCACATTAAATAAGCGGATGACGATACGACATCTAAGGCATTAAGATGGTTAAGATTATTGATCAGTAAAGTCATGCCGTCCTTGGATGACGTAGCAGAAGAGCTCCTAAGTAGCTTCAGGAGGACATGCCAAAGTAGCACAGGAAAAATATTAAAGCCTTGATAACATTCACTGCGCACAACAATACAACAGGCTAATAGCCGCAAGAGACTATCAGCAGTCTTGAATGTCTTGAACATGTCGACCATGGAAGCTGTTTTTTTGTAGAGGGTATAGATTTAGCTAAAAAAAAAACGCCATGAGGATGACACCAGTAAGAGAGGGTTTTCTAGAGCACAAAGATGGTGGCCAAACCAGTATTAGAACCAATCGAGACTTGGGTATTTATTTGGACTATTGAGGTTAGTATGCAAAACGTATTTGGTCGGACACGACGGCCTTCCCGGCACGATAAATGCAGCACGAATTGTACAACTACTCTATGATGCGGAAATTGGGTGTCGATGAACTGCCCTTTCTATGACGTAGAGATGGATGCCGGTTTGGCAACAACAAACCAACTCGAGCTAATCGTGAAGATTATATTTTTAGAAGAGTTGCTTGACAATGCTCGCTAAAATCATCTCGTCAGTTGTAAGAGACTTAAGGACGCGAGGCTGATTATGATCAAGGAGATGCTGATCAAGGATTGGAAAAAGGTTTTGCAGAATAATTTTGTTTACATGTGAATGCTTGAGGATCCACGAATGGCCGAGAATTTGATACCGAGTGTAGTGAACTAAGAGGGAACAAGCAGTAGAATTTAAAGCGAGGGTTTTAGGTGTAGCAAGCTCGATTTTTCAAGGTAGGGATGTCAATAGCGATGTGGTGGCGATGATGCTGTGTTTGCCACTAGTTTTATGACTGTTCATTGACTGTTGGGCTAAACATGGAAAAACACCTTCTTGACTTTATTACGAAGATTTGAGCGCTCTCTCAGACGACACTATTGCGGTTGACCGGAAGCATGAGGCGACAGGTAAAAGAAAGGTCAAGCGTACTGGACTAGACGTTTTGTGTGTAGAGATATTTGAGGTCCTGTACAATTTAAGATTCGACAGACGTCTACGAGGAAAAAGTCAATTCAAAACACTACAGAAGCTTTCCTTAGTATGGGGCTTTAAAACAGAGGTTATAATGATGCTGTTCAATTCGGCAAGACTTGGAGAGGATGATACATTCGCAACATTAAGCAAGAGCAATTACAAAGTCAAGCAAAGCTTAGACTAGATGATTGACGCCATCTACCGCAGAGTTTGAATCACAACCCCGCGGAGAATGTGTGAAGTATTAAAAAAGAAAGCTTCAACGTGTCGCAGCTAGTTCTATTGATTTTTTCGAGAACAGGAATTTCCAATATTGGACTTAAATTGGCGACAAAGCGATTCGATTCATAAAGCGTTGATTTAGTGCCGACAAGACTGGATGCTTTGATTTCTTTCAACTAGGAAAGTCACGCGACAATATAAAGCTTCCTTCCTAATTTGACGATAACATCGTATTACCGTGTTATGCAAAACAAATTGATACAATTCGCCGAACAGCCTAACATGATTCTAAATGTATTGGTTTGCGCTTCATGTGTGTAGGCGGTGAATACATGCATTGTTGTGCTGTATATGCCATCAATAAATAGGACTTGTTCGCGATTACAAATCACGGGTGGCGCGGACAACCAATCAATATTACTGCAGTGGCCAATGGGTAGACGTGGATATTATGCCCTTTTCTTGAAGCAAAATGCTATGTTACTATTTTATTGCGCGCAATCCTCTGATTTTGTGAAGTACACGAACACGTTACCACATCCTTAACCCACTAGCGCTTATTTAATTGGCAGCACTAACAGCATCAAGGCTAAAAGTTTGGAATCTATTCAGCCAAATGCATTGACCAAAAAATCGCTGCTCGACGTAGGGCAGAGGAACAAAACCAACATGTTTGCCATAGCGTAATGTGCAACGCGCGTACCTTTAAGAATGCTGTAAAGATGGAGGAATGTTTTTTTTGTTGCGGTATCGTAAATCTAGCTCAAACATATTTGTCACATTTGTCACCTTTGCGTTGAGTGATACAGCGATGTTGCAAACTTTTATTGCACAGTCGTAAAAGAATCTTTTAACAAAGTCGGTCGTCGACTATGGCTGGGGCATTATGTCAGCAATGAGGGAGTAAAAAATAATCGAAGCAAAACGAGAAGTGACATCATATGGCGGGCTTATACGGATTCTTTTCTCGCCATAGCTTAGCTGGTGGCTCTCACTACTACCATAATTAAGCCTATCATTCTCCTAATTTGCAAGGGGACTTTTACATATCCTAAATAAACTTCAGCCAATGCTTTTCCTAATTCTCTCGAATGATAGAAATGCTGGCCCTTTCTTCTTGGTCTGAGACGATGCACAGACAGAGATTTACAGACAGTGCCGATACAGATGACTTTACCCAATTGAACTTAATAAGTCCAGAAATCTGCTTTAGAATCTTTTAGGGCTCCCGAGTGGTTTCCCTTTCGATCTCACCAAGCCACTGAGTTTGTTCTGTAGCTTTTCCTTGTACTTATGGTGTCCGATGACGGATTCAGCGAGTTGTATCTCGGGGTCATCGGCAAACATGACCTTATCCAATCTTTGCTGACACTTGGGGTCCTTGCGATACGGCTTTGACAGAGAAGTGTGGACTTGGTGCTGTTTATATTCTTCGATAAAAAGAATTTCATAGGAATCTCGCGAAACGTTCTTCACGATCGGAAACGGGCTAAATTATCTTAGCATAAGCTTTTTTGACCGGGCAAAACCTTTGTGACGGACAAAACCAATCTGGAAGTCGTGGACAAGTCTTTTTATATTATAATAGTAATTCATGCGTTCTTGTGCTCCGCCCATACGGTCCTATGTGACCTTGTGTAAAGTTTCTTGAAGTACAAAAACTCTTTTGCACATTTTCCAACTTGAAATTTTTTTGGATTTGATGCCACATCATCTGACACATATCTGGTTTCGCTTTGAATAGTAAAATTCAAATTGTAGAACGTGCCCACCGATATGAGGCTAATTCAGCCAAATGCATAAAGTCATCTCGCTCATTTTTCGCTAGGTTGACGACACCATGAAGGTAATCCGACTGCGACTGTTAGTTCTTTCTGTTTGTCTTCCCTTTGTGACCTAGAAGCCAAAGTCAAATCGTGCTGCGTTCACGCAGCAGACAAGATTGCTTGTCATAACATATATGCGTAATTGGTATATTGGTCGAGCACAATGGTCTTTATAAGGCCATGGTCCTTATTATTTTCCTTAAGAGAACCTTGCAATTCCTGCAGTATCGTCCAATGTCTTCGTATTGATGAACATAGCCCTTTCTGTTAAGCGATCAGTCTTTACCATAAAGGCATTGAAACACATTTTGGCTTTGACAAGCCACGATGAGAATCATGAAAACGTCGACCTATCTATCTTTTTAATCATCCAAAGACTAAAGCGGATTTATCTTACTAGCCTTGTTATGCTGACACATTTTTGCGAGTGTTGGCCTAGCATCCGAAAGCCTTCGTCAGTTTCAGGCAGTTTTGGTCAAGACGCAAAGCCAGACAAGTTTCGAGAATTTCTGGGTGGGCTACCAATGCAAAACCATGCTTTTTACAATTGGTCCAACTTTTAGATGTTCGCCGTCGGAATATGCAGTCATGGGGACTCTTCTTCGCCTGTTCGATGATGCAAATTGTTACCCGGCAATGAGTACTTTGGCGCATCATCTCTTTTTTCAGCTTTTTGGGGATAGACTGTCTGTCTTTATTTTTTGCGTTCATTGTCTTCGAGGATTAAGCAGCCGCAACATTAACCGACCTGCTTATCGTTATAATTTAGGGACGGAGTTTAAATGGTATTTTTAATTTAAACAGGATGAAGCATTAAGCGACGCTTGAGTTTGAAAAGTTGGTGCAATTATTTCCCCAAGAGCTTGACCGCTTCTCGAGAACGTTTCTTTCAATACTGTCAAGGAGGGATCCTTTTTGAATCCGTAAGTCTTTGTGGCATATATAACATAGTCTGTAGTGTCTATTTAGCACTCCAATGCTTTTTTTTGGCTCGGCCATAGGCCTTTTTGCGATTGCAATTCCTTGTGGGGTTCATTTAGCCGCCTTGACGCACGGCAAAGTCTCCTATATTCAAGACGCGCACCTGGCATCTTGACGACTTGATGTATATTTGTTGTTCTCCACACAATTGACATTTCTTAAATCTCGAAAGACTTTATGCAAAAGCGCCAAAACACACCCAGGCTTCCGCTAAGGCGCATGTGACTGACTAAATACTCAAAGAAATTCTCAAGAGCTGAAAAAGCGGTGAACGAAATGTACTATCCACGCAGTTAAATACAATTGTAATCCCACAGAAAGTCCAAACACGAAAACCAATATTTCATGGACATGACGATAAAGTAGTCTTCGTTACGTGGTATAGAGATCACCGGCAAGATCGTCGCCAGGTCAAGCTGACGATTGTCGTTCACAATGCTCCAGCCTACAAGCTTTTTAAGTCAGAGCGTTTTTGTCGAGAAGTCAGTCAGACTTATTTGATCGATGCCCATTCGAACCATTACTTTAATTTTTCAATTGAGTTTCTTGCATTGTTCAGAACTCCGGCGACATTACTTGACGAATATGGGGTCAATCTGGCTTAAGCAAAACTTTGTGCTTATTTTTTGTTCGTATCGAAAGTATCTTGGCATCAAGTTCGAAACAAAGAGCTTTGCCTGCGTACTTGCAAAGCGTTGTAAGCGGCAAATGCTTTCGAATTTTTTTTTAATCTTGACCCTCAAAACGCTTGGCCTATTTTGAGTAACGCGGGTTGACGACGAAGACAGTTCGATTGCTTTGTTGTGACGCAGTAAGTTCAGAAACTGGTGAGAAGAAGTAGGCTGCATACTTCGTGATGGCCATGGTAGCCTTGTTGACGATACAGCCCAAAATCTCACGGCTTCGATTCGCGTTGTCTAGATACCCATCCAGCTGGATGTTGCTTTGGCGTATAAATTAAACTGCCGCGTGTTGCTTCGTTTTGATGCGAGTTGCCATACGTAGTGTAATCCTATCGGCATTTGGATTCCGTTGAAGAAACCTCATCATGCCCATGATAATATCAACATTTCTAGGAACAGGCATAATCTAAAACATTTTTGCTCTTAAGAAATAACCAGGTAACTGCACAGTTTGCCGGGGACGGTACACAACCTGGTCTTAGCCAGGGTCGACTAGCAGCATCTCACTTTTGGTCACTTTAAGCTCGATCAGCTTCATTTGAGCTTTGGATATACTGCTAAGACTTCATCAACGATGAAGATAGCGATCGGTCAATCAAAACCAGCATCTTTGCACACTTGGTGTCTTACTGCAAAGAGAGTAAAGAGTGTATTTTAAAAACGATTCGCTTTGATCCAATTGGGAGCGATGCATTGCATATATTACCGCAACAGCTGCATGTTATGGATTTGATCCAGTCGTCATCTTTGTCTTTCCCTTTTTTTTAACTTCACTGGTTTCTAGGGTCGTGACTGGTTTGCTCGATGGCCCCAATCTTTTCGCACTATCTTACATGACTTGGCCGATATAACAGAAGATTTACTCGAATATTAGGCAAATTTGCATTGGAATGTAACTTGATAGCTTCCTCGAAAGCACTCGGGCTTTAACCCTTGATTCTTTTCCGCGGTCACGCGGCGCCTATTGCTTTACTACTATACTGTCACGAATAACCACAGTACAATACCGTCGCCAAATGTGTCTGCATATACCAGAAGATCTTTCACCATCTGCTCGCTTCTGATGCGACAATAAGCTTTAAGTGTTCGTCAGCCTGTTGCAATTGGGGTTGCATTTGAGCTTTCATTCAGAATTTATAATGTCGTTGTTGTTGAGTGAGATACAGCAGCAGTTGCTGCAGTGACAGCGTAGCGTGTCCTGCCACTACAGATATATATATAAGTTTGAGCAGGCGAATATGTTTGCCGTCGACACATGTCGTACTTTGCGGAATCGACGCTCTCGAACTCGATGGCACCATTGTCCTTAAGCTTTAACGTACCCGAAAGTGCTTGTTTATCTCTGTTGACGAGATCTTGGGTCTGGAATTGAGCGCTCAGCTGTACGGCCTCTTTGTAAGGTCATACTTGCTTGACTTCTTAGCGCCCTTTTGAAATCTACCGATACCTAAATTAAAGCCCTCAAAGGGAATACGAAGCCTATTGGATTTAGTGTTCCAGTGTACTCTTATCGTACAGGTGGATAGAATTGTCATATAAACATTTTAGCGAAGTGAGTCTTGCGCTGAGTGAGATGCTTAAAACGGGCCCTGCCTATAACGTTTATGTTGCTTCACTTGATGTCAAGTAATTTCCATATAGACTCGAACTATTGATAATTAAATTCACTATGCGATTGTGTGTATGCTTATATTGATGAGACACTTTTGTCTGGTAGGCATACGTGCTTACCAGACAAAAGTAATTTACAGATTCGCAAGGGTCCAACCTTAATAACAGATCTGGTATGTATTTATTGCACATTTGAACCGATGAAAAATATTAAATTGTATCAATGTCGACAATGGATTTTTTTACATAGCCAAAAAAGCATTGTAAAAACGGGCGATACGCCAACAAATAGGTCGAACAACTTGTATATATGTGACTTGAATCGATATGGTCTTAGAGTACAAATTCGCAAAGAGCGCTAAACTTTAAAAAAAGCACTCAAGCTTCTTCACACGGACAACAACGCTGTCGCTCCAAAAAGCAAGAAGCATTTTTTGGCTTTTGCTAAGGCTCTAACTGATTTTTGACCACAAAAGCGTAGATAGAAGCTTCTGGATCGGATTTTGTACTATTGGCCAGAGGCTGTAGTGACTTTGAAATAAACAGCTAACTTTGCGATCGAGAGAGTTTTGTCTCAGAAGGAGGGAGGGCTAGAAAATCCAATTTCATCTATTTTTGTGAGCATGAGCCCCTTGCAATCATGCATGCGCTATAAGTATGGCGTGTGCAGAAGACTATAAATCCCACAATAGCCTAATGGTTTCATATGTTTGTCGAATTGCAGTCTTTGTTCATGCGAATTCTCGGAGAAACTAATACCGTGGCTATTGCATTGTCGCGTAATTTGAATTTTAAGAGTAAAGGTGCCCAAACAGGCTAGTGGAAGCGGCTAAGAATTGCAAAATAGTGGTGTCAAGCAGGACGAACAAGATTACAGTATCTCAATCCGCGAAGACGATTTATGCGTAAGAAATACACCTACAATTTATCATCAAAGGCGAATAAAAGAGATGTGCGAAAGTACTCATTGCAGCATGTTCTTTTGTACTACCAACAGGCGAAGATGAGACTCCTGATCGCATATCTCGGTGAAGAAGGTCTATGAAATCGCATCACATGTAGAGACCAAGATCCTGTGCCAGCAAGTTACCCAGAATTTTTCAAGATATATTTGGTCGTGCGTCCAACGTACTACTAGCCAAAAATGACAGAGTACATCGCGCTATGTCAACACTTGCGAGAGTGTGTCAGTACAACAAGGCTAGACAGACTAATCCACCAACTATACTTCAGTCTCTATATATTCCAAAAGGCAAATAGGTCGACATCACAATTGTCTTTAAATTGTCTTCACCGAAGACCAAAAGTGTTTTTACCGGTTGTTGATCGCTTAACAGATAGGCCATCTTAATCGATAAGAAGACCATGGACGTACCGCAAGAATGGCAAAGGTCTTTATGAAAAAAATACAAAATGAAAACATGGCATGCGAAAGACCATTGTGTTAGACCGAGACACTAAGATCACACCTAAGTAATGGCAGATAATTGTGTCTGGTGTGAGATCGCGAGGCTTCGGCGCTTAGGCCACAAATAATGGACAAACGGAAAGAACTGACCGTTTCGTTTGGAGTTTACCTCCGATGTGTCGTCAATCCAACATAAGAAGATTGAGATGGCTTTCCACATTTGGCTTAGTTAGCCTTTAATCGACACACAACTCTACGGCTGTAATGTAACCATTCAAAGAGGATCTTGGACATGATCCTTATATATGCCGGATGATGTGGCATTTGATCCAGATTTTCGAATCTGGAAAATTCAACATAAGATTTGTCTGTTTTTTCAAAGTATTCAACTCAAGGTCACACGAGACCAGGGAAATAAGACTAGAGCGAACGGAGTACTATTACGACAAAAGTAGACTTGTCCAGGACTTCGAGGCTTGTGATATGGTGCTTCTGGGTAATAAGAACTTGGTTATCTGTCACAAAGTTTATTTCTAAAAAAGTCGCGCCAAGATAAATTGGTTTATTCTCGGACGTAATTCCTTACAAGGTCCCGATTTGACAAGATTACTTAACACGCTGGCTGCATCCATTGTCCTAAACTTCACCGCTGATGCCGTATCACTAGGACCTCAAACGGTGGTAAAAGGAGTTAAGGTCGTGTTCGTCGATAACACCAAGGGACAACTTGGTATAGGCATCATTGTACAACGTCAGTGCAGGAAAAAATGTGCTATACAAATTTGGATGGCTCAATACAAACAAGAAGGGGGGGGCGTAAGAAATCTGAAGCAAATTTTCGTACTCATCGTCTCGACAAAGAGAAATTACTAAAATCGGCATTTTCTCGATAGGAGATCATGTGACGCAATTGTGTTTACCAGCAGATTTGCCAGTAGAGCTGATTACGTCTTGTAATTACATTGCTTGATAATGATTTTCGGAGTCAACTGTACCAAAAACGGGGAAGTCACCGATTCGTGAAATCGGCAGAAGCTTAGAACCGCTACACCAATGCACCACTGGATGCGGCTGCGTTTCATGAGCCTAAAGCATGTTTTACTTCCCCGTAATCTGCTTCCAATCCCGAGTTATCATTGATGACGTGAAGCTATCGCTCCATTTTTGTGCGACATCTGCGTGCTCGATGACATACCTCGTCAACATGAAAAGTTCCAAAAAACCGGCATATTTATGATTGGGTTCGGTGTGTGGCTGAGCGCCGGAAATTTGCCATTCAAATTGACCCAAATCGCGTGCGGCGCGCGGAGCGACGCACCCCCTCTTCCGACTCAGCAACAGCGGACAAGCCGCTCAGCGCGATGGCGCCGCCCAGCTGTACTTACAAAAATGGGCGGTGCCCCGTGTGTGGAGAGTGCACGCACTGCGGATACGACAACGACGGCGTTCCCGTAGCTGTCAAGATGGCGCGAAAGAGAGGCCAACATGGTCCATCCGAGAATATCCCCAAAAGCAAGCGCCCGAGACGCTCGTGTGTCGACTACGTGGATGGCGACCTCTTTGAGTCACCACACAATCTCAATCCAATCCCTCCCCAGTAAAAAATTCTCTTTGTCGGGACCGCTTCCTAAGCCCACAATCATATTCACGTCTCTCGAGAAGCCAGGCGACGTTTTGAGGCTTCTAAGTGATTCTCCAGAAGCCATCGAATCCTGGTATGGGCACACAGCCGCAGCTGAGACTCGCGAGGATTTATCGTCTTGGATCGGTGACCTTGACACGTCTAAGCGATTGGTCATAAGACCGCAGCTCGCGTAAAGAAATCTGCGTGGCGCTGTGGGGGGCTAGGAGGAAGCAGGTGGGGCATTATGGGGGCGGATCACGTCTGCTGGTGGCAGCTTGCGGGCCACACTTCTCGAGACAATTGCACGATGCTGTCAATTCGCCAATAAAGGATCCACTGAGAAGCGAGCTCTGCGGGCGTGTCTTCCCTCTGCTTCACGCGATACGATTCTGCAGCTTCGCGAGGTTGTGCCAGTACTGACGTTGGCCCCAGGGTCGTTTCCAAGAGCTCGACAAGGTCTTGAGAAGCTCATCAGTGGCCTCGGACCGTCCAGCGCCTTTCCCAAGTATCGTCGATGCAGTTCTCGCCTCCATATTCTGCCCGGACAAGGTGCCATTTCTTTCGTGGGGTGTGAAGAAATTCGAGTGAATGGTGTGGTAGTGGTTCTGCCTTTTATCATGCGCAGACGCAATCGAGCATCTTTGTTCGAATCTTATCAACACATGTCGTTGACCAGCCATCCAAATGATGGAATTGTCTTGGCCTCTACATTATATCGCATTATATATGACTGCTGGTGACGCTCAAGAGCAAAGAGCCGTCGATTATGACGTTGGGTCTCTAGTGAATCACCAGTTCGACGTTCTGAAGTACATGGTTGAGCGAACGATCACCGACCCTTCAGTGAAGGAGAAGCTGCTCGTTGAGATGGAGTTCAACGCAGGTTTTTTATAGTACGGCTTCGACGCACGCATCAAGACTGCAGAACGACGATGTGCTCTTCATGATATCAATCTGGTCTCTCCGCCGCTGCCGAGCACAGAACGACCGACGTCTGCGCGGACTGCGCGTCTATCCTTCGATTCTACACACGGTTGAAGTCGGATCTCGTAGCTGCTGCCGTTCGCCCGTCGGTGTTCAGCGTGATTGACGACAGTGCACAGAAGTCCAAGTTGTTTCTCGGGCATCGCCTTCGCGTAAACCAGCAACAGGCCATCGCACACATCGTTGCTGGTATGAAGGAGCTGTGTACCCAGCAAGGGTCATCAGACAAAGCGCTCATCATCGTGGACGTCAAAATGAAGCTGGAGCCTCTCTATCATTGTGAGAGAACGGTGGATCATTATGGCAAGAGGGGTATGAGTTAGCATGTAGCCCTCGCTCAATACTTCGTATTGGATCCTGAGAGTCAGACCCCGGTCGACCAACGGCTGTACTACGACCACTTGTCGATGGCTGACACAAAGCAAGACAAAGAAGCCGTGGCGTCTGCGATCGAGGCTATTGTGATGCATCTGAAGATTGACTGGCGGCACATCAAGTGGATCGTGTTTTAGTCCGAGATGCTACTTCATACCAAAGTACGTTCATCCTACTCCTGCTTCCGCTGGTGTCGGCCATTAACGGAATTCAAGTATCTTGCTTCGTGCACACTGAAACACAAGACGGCAAAAACATCTATGATGCGCATTTTGCTCGGGCGGTGCAATTGTTGTTGGCGTGGGTGTGAGAAGGAAACGACTGCAAAACACCGACGCAAGCCGTCGTGAGTCTAACAAGCCGAGGTGGGCTACGCAACTGTCGTTGAGTATGTCACGCATGATCAAATTGCTCTCCAGAAGCTGGTGAAGGCCGTGCGGCGATATGTGAAGCGCGCGAACGACATGCACTTCGATCTGCCGAATGGCGAGCTGTTAGTTTAAGCCACGGATGAATACGTTGTGTGTCATCTTTCACGATGACGGTGTACGAGTATTCGGGCATCGTAACTGGACAAACGCTGCTTATCACGCCAAGTGAGCAATCGGTCAGTGTAGTCCCAAATGGGATTGATCAGGAGCTCGCCTCGCAATCAGATTGCACCATTGACGCCATCCAATTTGAAGAAGAATATCGAGGCCCCAGCAATTACGATGACATCAACCCTGACGATGTCGATGAGTCTCGAAGATATGGTAGACGAAGGGGAAGGTTTGAAAGACGGAATATGGACATTGAGGAATTCATTGATCCAGCGGTCTGCTTCGAGCCACTAACAGGCGTGAAGATAGCAAATCAAGGGCGAATTCGCCAGCGGACTCGGCAATGGAAGCGTACCCCAGAGGCGTCAACAACGATCGGCTGGTCCGATGCCAACCTTTCTGCTCGGGACGCTGTCTTGTATGCTGTTCTGCGTACACTCGAGATGCAGCGGATTGGTGATCTTACTGTGCGTGGTCCAAGAACTGCATCACTCGTGACAGACGTAATCGGTGACAGTATCATCACGCATGGGTTCAAATTGGGCTTAGGTATGCGAATGAAGAAAGGGTCCATGTATGGGAGGCGATACGCAGCTATGTTTTGTGCAAAGCTGACGAGCTATTTTTCCAAGGAGAACGGCGACAGTCAGACAAGCTTGGGCCTGGACGAATGCTTGAGATACATCAGCAACTTCATTCAAATCGATATGATCTCCCCAGCGAGAACGAAATCCGACAAGAGATCGCAAAGTTTTGGATGAGTGGCAAGCCACGCGCTCCGACTTCGATTGCGCCTGGTTTATCAGTTGGGTAGAGTTCAGTGCGTCCAAGAGCTGTAGATGCGCTTTTCGAATCGTTGCTCGATCGTGATCCAACCACAAAGCCAAAGCATGCGCTCGCTGTGTATCGCTCCACGTACAGAGAGGGTGGGCTATCAGACAGTCAGCTCAAGGCCAAGCTCAGCAGTCTCAAGAATCGACGGAAGCAGACTCTCGATTTCTCGTAGGTAGTGTCATACACAAACTACACACCTTCAGCCCGAAGTCAATTGCCTTCCTCGGCAAGTCAGCTCTCTCTGTCGCTGTCGGACACACTGCATGCTCAAAGCCGATCATCTACTAGACGTAGTGAAAGGGTTTGGCAGTGTCCGAGTGGATGATCTGCTTCCACCGCTGCGGCTTGCATTGTTGCACGAGTGGTCTGTACTGCTCGCGGCCGCAGCGGCTTTGGAGCTGCGCGTGCACGATTGCTGCAGTGCAATTTTCCAGTCCCACCTGCCGCAACACTCACTCTAAGTTTGTGCTTTTGAGTCTCGTGGACCCCCGGCGAGCATCTCAGTCTCTTTACATGGTCAACACACGCAACACAGCAACACGTTTGTGCTGACGCTGCGCGTCCTGCAGCAGCTTCAGTAGCCGCACAGCGTCGCAGCCTTTTTTGTGCTTCCACGCGGCTTGCATCTTGACCGCTGCGCAGCAGATGAGGGCGCTGCTGACTGTGTACGTTGGTGTGCGGGTGTTAGTACGTGCCATCCACGCAGAGGACGTGGGCGGTGATAGTAAGTTGATGGCCACAGCAGGGTCCATGATCTCGCGCTTCACAGGTAGCTGGAGCCACCTGTGAAAAGCTCCGCTACCGCAGTGTTTTGACTGCAAAGACCTGGCGTTTCCGTTTCGTCACTGGCGGCGCCACTGTCTGGACGCGTGCTCGTCCAAGTGCTGGTCAACACTCGAGTCGTGCAGCTGAGTGCGTGCGCACCTGGCGGCCATGCCACACATGCTGGAGCATCATCATCGTGGTCTCCACACGTCGCTCCTGCCTGAGTCGCTGCATCTCACGCAACGGCAGCTTCTCTCCCAGCTCCTGTCGTCGCCACGCCAGCTGCACGCAACCTTAAGCGCTGTCTTAGCCTTCCTCCCACCGCCCCATGCGTGTGCGAGCGGCCTCTGCACGTGCGAGTCATTGGTGACACCGT
The DNA here is from genome assembly GCA_003676415.1 of Plasmopara muralis. Lineage (NCBI taxonomy): Eukaryota > Oomycota > Peronosporomycetes > Peronosporales > Peronosporaceae > Plasmopara > Plasmopara muralis. Next base: position 52,909 of record RCHQ01000086.1, on the reverse strand, counting down.
TCCTGGATGCGACGAGCAGCTTTAATTTCCTTGTTGAGCTGCATGCGTCGCATGATCGCTCGTCGCCAGTTCCAGCAATGATAGTGCGGGAATCCGTAAGCACCTCGTGAGGCTCAACAGCAACAACGACGGATCTATCCACGAGCCACGACAGCGCCGTCTCCGTGATCGTTACCAGCTCTGTCAGCCACAGATACTGCAGTGAAGCTGCTGTCGTGGGCGACTCGTTCAGTGCCAAAATCGCCATGTCGCTGGGGTACTTGCAACTGAGGGGATCGAGTTCTTTCACAGGCGGATTCACTCTTGAGATCTCGTGGGCTGTCGCGTCAATCAGGCGTCACAATGCCCCAGCTTCAGCAGAGTCAGGTGTAGTAGGCGCGTGGGAAGACAATGTCGTGATTGCGTGGTCGTCCACGCGACTGCGGTCCTGGAGTGTGGGTGCAGTGCGCTGCTTGGCGTAGCGACTCAGGATCTCACGCACGCCTCAACTTGTCACCCGCAAGCAGCATGAGAAGTGCAACACCGTAGCAGCAGCAGTGGTGGCAGCGGAAGGTCTCAAGCCGAGTTTAACACCTCGACGTACCGCTGACCAGCGGTCTCCTCATGATGAGCCATGTGCCCTGGTAGCCGCGGATATACCTGCGCGTGGCGTCGCTTCGCTGGAGGCTTGGAGGATGATTCCGATGTACAGACACTGAAGCGCTAGCGGCTGGTGCTATGTAATGTATTTGAGTTAATTTGTACCTTCCGTTCGTGGTGATTAGTACAAAATGCTGCATAAAATAATGGTGACACTCGAAAATATGATATCTTCTGACTAGCAGGTATGTCAATCACAGGTTCGGATGGCCTCTTCGAGGTCGCATATCTCCACGAAACTGCTCCGATTTTTATACAACTTGTACGAGAATGTCCCTGAGATCCCCATCAAAGTAGCGGGCGTGGCCCGAACTCGTTTCGTTTTTGCCGATTTCATTCTTCACCGACCTCCTGCCCAAAAAACCAATTTTTGGTACAGTTGACTCAGAAATTCACAATTGAAAATACGTATGCGTTGGTTCTCTTTAAGGAATCGGTGGTTACATCATTCATACCACGAATTAAGGTCCGGATGGCCTATGATCGGTGGATGGTTCGAGGCTTTGTTCGTAACAATTTTTTTAGGATGTCCAAGAAGCCAGATGGAGTATGAAAGAAGATAGGCTTTATCATGGCGGCAGTAGAAGGCTAAGAACAACCAGTGGACTGTAGTAAAAATGATCCGTAAGTACCTTTCATATAATATCACTTTTCAATTCGCTCAATTAACTTATACTCTTCCATTGCCGACTTTGTCTCGCTCGCCGTTGACGCCTCACTCGATAAATGGCCTTCCTAGAAGTTTCCTTTACGACTGTCCTATTCGGATGCAGTTTTTCATTTTTTTAATAGCCAAATTCGACACTTTAGAGTAGTATACGACTGCAAAAGATTTGGACCAACTATTTTACTTGCCTCCAAATAATGCTGTCAACGATGTGCTCTCTCACTTCAACAATCCTCACTACATACCCTATGGTAATCTGCTGTCAACGATGTGCTTTCTCACTCTAACAATCCTCATTACATGTTCGTTGATAATCTGCTGCCACTGCAATGCCTCTAAAGTTTGGAGCTAAATCAGCAAAGAAATCAAAGAGTTTTTGGAGGTGCCACGCTCTCCTTTAAACGCTTCTAAGACTGACTAACTGGACAGCTATCCAATAGACGTGTTAAAGGGCGTTAGACGCGAAAGCGCGACGCCGATCTGGATACGGGTTCTTCGCGTTGCTGATGTCAATCGTAGGCAAAAAAACAGTTACATGGGCTATTATGTAGGACAGTTTGGTCGTATTATTTGACACTATAACCCATACTATCGACAATCGAAAAGTCATGCTCGTAACTTGATATATCTGACAGCCACAGTAAACAATAACTTGTTTTCAACAACAACTCTTTGTAGCTTTTATAATATGACGAATAAAAAGAAGGCAATCAACAAATCCTGCTTGAGCGAACAAGGCACTTGTCCCGCATGTGATTTGCCAAAACCACTGCTTTTGGCTTTGGAACTTCGAGTGCTTTGCGTATCTCTCCATCACACAGCGCTTCGGCATATATGTCCATACGATGCCGCGCAAGCAAGGGTGCTTCACCAAGACCGTGAAGCTCAGCCAAAAGGCACCAAACGAACGGCACTACCACGCGGTAGTCCTTCATAAGAACCAATCCTTCGTGTGCTGTATCAGCTCGTCCTGGAGCATCATGATTAACCATTTTGCGCCAATTCTTGTTAAGAAGCGTTTCGTTTGAAATAGGCCCAGGCTTAGATCCACCTCGACAAACAAAATCTGCCCATCGCGCCATCCACTTTGCATTAATACAGAACCAGCAATCGCGACGAGACAAGACTTCCTTGTCATAATGCATGATTAGATTAAGCTCGAGGTGTCGGCGCTTGTCGAGGTCTTCAGTTAAAAAAGACGTTTGAGGGCGGTGCATGACACTTGACTCCAGCATATCAAGGGGTTGCTTTCCTTCAGTGATCAGTGGTAGACGAAACTTTAATGTACGGTGTAGACGGCTCAGTTCCCTGATTTTTAAGCCCACTTTGGTCAGTGATAAATACGAAACATCCTCTCCATTTATGCCCACAATTATCGAACCAGGTACAATACATCCAGCGCGCTCCAATGCACCTTTCGATCCATCACTTAGCCGGACAAAACCCATTACAACAGCGCAATTTAATCGACCACCATCGAGATTGAGACCCAAAGGACCAGGTGGAGCAACCACGGTTACGTACTTGGCGCCACCTTTTATATCTTCAGAGACGTCGCGGTCAGTTTGACTTGACACTATCGACGGTTGCACGAGCGACGAACGATGCGGCTTTTGTGGTGAGAGCATTTCGGGATGATTAGAAGAGTACAATCTCGACGTATCCGAAGAAATAGTCTTGACTTTTTCAGGTTCCCAGCTGCCACTACCACTGGTTGCTTGATTATAATTGTCTTCAATCACGTCTGATTCATCACTCGAGTCATCGCTATCGAAATGGCGAGTCTCAGCCAGCTTTGCCATCGTTTTAAAGGATAGGCTTTCAGGCAGTGAAGGAGGAACAATGTCGATTGATATCGACAATCGACTTTGGTTCGCCAATCCCAAGCTCGCATTACTTGTCAGTAAGGTACCAAAAGATTCATCCAAGTTGACTTCCGATAAGGTCCTACTCACACTTTTGTCACTTTGCTGATCTTGCACCACAGACGCCGCTACCGTCTTCTTCGTCATGTGAACTTCGTAAATAGGATCGCCAGGTGAGGATGTGTCACTTTCAGAAAGTGGACCATCCTCAAACTCCTTATTTGAAGGTGTCAATTCTCGTTCTATAGCCTCCTGTTGCGTTATGGGCACAATACTGTCTTGCGTCTCTAGTAGCTGCGTTGCTGTCTTGGATGCCTGCAGATCGTCAATCGGTTTCTCTATATCGACTTCTTCAGGCTCTTCTTTCTCTTCCTCGTCTTCTTCTTTAGATGGTGGGCCTCCTCTTGGCGCGAATGATTGACATGAGGGCACAATGTTCTTTTGGCCCACTGGTATGTAAAATGTAAGTGTGCGAGGCAAGTGGCTTGCCTTTTGCAGCACGTCATTTATGGCTTTAAAGCTTAAATTTGCCCGCAAAAAGTCAAGGTCATTTACTCCAATCAGTATACTCCCTACAGGAACGCGAGTACTGAGCTCCGCGATTCCACGTTGCTGCAATGCTTCGGGTGACGCGCTTTTAAAGCCTTTGTACACAGGACGGTCAAGGTCGTCACTGTCGATTTGTACATTAAAGGCCTCCGGAGGCACCTCCACCGATATCAGGCTATAGTATTTATCGTTGAGCAGCCATCGAGCGCTGGGTGCCATCGCGCTTGACGTTCTGTAATGTCACTGAAGAGAGGGTCTACAAAAGATACGAGTACCTAGGTGATGAGTACAATGATAAAATTGACATCAACCCGACAATCTACTCATTTTTAATCGCGTGTTTACGAGTTTGCTTAAAAGTTTTCATCGTCTGCGATGTTTTTGTTATACGAATAAACCAGTCAACAAACCACATGGGCATGATCATGGCAACAACCTCCAGAGGTCTCAGGATTGACGGCAACAGCACGCGCCACTGGTTCCTCCGCACCGCCTTCACAATTTGGTCTGCAATGTACTCAGGCGATAACCATTGTGTGTAGAATGGAAGCTTCACCCCCTCGAACATCCCTGTCTTGACAAACCCCGGACACACGACCGTCGTGTGTACTCGAAAGAGCCCCGCGGCGTGTAGCTCCTGTCTTAGACTGACCATTAATCCAATGGCTGCAGATTTGCTGGCTCCGTAGTCAACCATCCCTGGAGATCCAAAAATGCCCGCGGCACTGGCAATCGATACGATGTGGCCCTTATTTCGCACTTTCATCCTTGGCAAAAAGGTTTTGATGGTCCAAAAGTGCGATGTGGCATTTACAGCAAAAGTGCGTTCAATCATTGTGTCCGAAGACTCAAGTAAAGAATGGCCACCGACGATGCCGGCGTTGTTGATGAGAATGTCGACGGACTTGAATTTCTTGAGCACTTCACAGCCCGTGGCGTACACCTGCATCCGGTCTGTCACGTCAACCTTGTAGAAATGAGCTTCGCCGCCTAAAGCCTTAATCTCGTGTACTAGTTCAATACCCAAGTCCGAGTGCAGGTCCCAGACGATTACAATGGCGCCTAATGTCGCGAAGCGTAGTGCCATAAAACGCCCGATTCCCATGGCGCCGCCGGTTATGACGACGACGTCTTCTTTTACAGACTTTTGTGGCCATATCCATCCGAACATGGCGTGCTTGGATTCCGAACGTTGTACAAAAGTGGTACCAAACAAAAGATATGGCCGTACTACAATCAACACGATTTGTAACTTATTTTTATTGGTTCACTTTGATACTGATGTCGTGATGGCTACAAAAGTCCATCCTTTCACTCTAGTTGCACGAACGCCACCGATATCTTATTTTGGAATGTAAAAGGCGGGACAAGAGCCAAAAAAATACCTAATGCAACTGTATTTTGTTGAGGATGCTCGTCTTTTATCGAGATAGGTAACATATGGAAGCTCACACGATTCATGCTATTACAGTAGAGCGCATAATGCAAACACATTTTCACCACAGCTAGAAAGGAACTTGATTTGGCACTTTCTTAGCGCTATAATCTCAAACAGAAATATAGTTGAGTAATGTTCTGCTGGAAATCCTGGGTAGACTTCTGTAACAAAACTCATAGATTTGAAAAAATGACCTGAATGACAGTTCAGCTTGACTGATTTGTGTTTCTACCACACTTTGGATGATCTAGTACATCATTTGATGTCAAGAACGCGCGCGCTACGAATTTTCTAAGAATCGTTCAATCACGCATTATCGTCACATCGGCTGGGCTGAAACATAACTGGGTGTCTTACCCCATAATAGATGCATTCCAACGTGAGACATTAACGATGTTTTAGTGCCAACTGAGAATTGCAATATTCTCATTAAACGATGTATCGTCTATCACAAGGTGTATTCTCTGAGCATTTGGTGATACCAGCCGATTGAATCTCCACTTGTCGCTGGAAAAAACTAATTGCTTTAGGTTTCAGACCACAATTCCGGGACAACCAGAAGATATTGTTGGACGGCATTACGAAAAGGTAGAGGCTACTGCCATAGCTTAAGTGGAATTTACCTGCCTTCAGTCTATACCTAGGTTATGGCTCCGTGTACATGTGATCAACTCATGCATGATAGTAAAAGCAAGTTGATTCATAGCAACAAAATTTGGCTATTTTATCGGATGTTTTATAGGGACACGATATTCTAAGGACGTAGCCAGACTCACCTTGAGTGTACGCTCTATAGCACGCATGATAATTTTGGCACGAGTGCTAGGTTTTGTTCAAGTAATCTACCAACTCTCTAGATCTGGCGTGCGTGCATACGAGATATAACGTGTCATAGAAAAACTTTTTTGGTGATCTGCTTGTGAAAAAAGACCTTTTAGAGTAGGCGCATCATCGTCTGAGTCGCTGGACGAGGTTCCACGAATTCACGGTATGTCACACTAGTTGGAATCACATTCGTGCAAGTGATACTGATTTTTGAAGTCAGGCACATAGTAATTGTTGATCTTTAAGCGTAGAGAATTCGTCAAAAATCCAACTTAAAAGCAAAGAGCTACAGCAGCTCCATAGCACATCGAAGGAACTTGCAAACTTTGCTAAGAGGTCAAAATTAATATGGATGGCGCTTCCAGCAAAGGTGTTTCAAGTAAATTAACATCTTCGAGCATACCGGTATATTGAATATTAATGTAATAGAAGGAGACGTAGGCTGATTGAACAAAATGAGGTCCTTGATGTAAGACAGAGCGCACTTGCACTTTTCAAACTTCAAAATACATCCGACTTTTGGTCTACAGCTCTTGCAAAGCATATGTATAAACCCTTGTCGAGGGCTTGATACTTCAGATTCAATATAAATACATGTATTGGACAGATGCAATTTTAATCTTTCCCTGGTGACTACTTTGCGCTAAGTCTAATAGTTGTTTTCGTTAGAGAAGTGGTCTTGGTCAAAGACAAAAATCTTAGCCTGTCTTTCACTTATCTCAGTAGCATTTGCGTTCGACTGAACTCTATGACGCCTAAGCCTATTCATTTGTTAATATAGTGCATGAGTCGCCTTTTTTAGATTGCACTCAACAAAAACATAATATGTCTGCTCACAACTGGTAATCATAAATACACGTATTGGGCATCGTGTCTTTGAGCGTACAATTGAAAACCTTTCCGTCTGACCATCTATCTCAGAATGGTCTACTATTAACATCAGCAAGTAGGATCTCGATTATTGAACATACTTTAAATGTTCTTATGCTTCGCTTATCCGGTCCTGGTTGACCTGAAGAAAAGTATTTTGACTAACTTACGACTCTTGTGCTAATTTTTCCCCTTATAACCGGAAACCACATCATCTAGCATATAAGGAACATATCCTAGATCCACTTCGACCAGTGTCATTGTAAGTTGAGTGTACGTGTCAATCAGAGACGATCGCGCCCAAACGAAGATCGTCATCTCAATCATTATGAGCTGGGTCGAAGACACCTCGGATGTAATCTCTAAGACGACGATTAATTGTTTCAGTTTGTTCATTTGCTTGTGGCTCGATAGTCAAAAATAAGTGCTTTGTGTGCTTGCCATAACTCAGATGCGATTTCAGTGTCTCGGTCGGATACAATGGTCTTTGGCAGGCCATGGTTCTACATATGAAGACCTTTGCAATTTCTGCGAATCCCTCGTTGTATTTGTAACGATAAACGTAGCCCCTTTAGCTAAGCGATCAACAATTACCATGGTGGCAATAAAACAACATTTGGTATCCGGCAAAGACACGATAAAGTCCATCAAGTTGTCGAACTATCTGCCTCTTGGAGCATCCAGACACTTATGTAAAGTTGGTTGTTAAGTCAGTCTAGCCTTGAAGTGCTCACACATTTCGCAAGTGCTGGATGTACTTCTTATTTCAGGCCAGTAGTACTTTTGACGCTCGGTCAGATAGACTCGTTAATTTCTGGATGGCCTGCCGATACAGATTCGCTATTTACAGATTACGCTTTTTTTTAGCTCTTCGTCGTCGTAAATGTACAGTCGTGAAGTCTCATCTCTGCCACAAAATACCAATCTGCGATAAGTACTTTGGCACATCATCTCCTTCCAAGCATCTTGATGGTGTACTGCAGGTCTCTATTCCACGTATACATTGTCTTTGAGGATTGAGCAGCTGTATTCTTGTTCGTCCTAAATGTCGCCACGACGTCACAATTCTCGGCCGCTTCCAGTAGCTCTTGCTAACAAACTTGGATAGCTTATCTTCCGAAATTTGGATGCGTGACAACGCATCAGCCACGGTGTAAGTTTCACCGGAATAATATGAAAAAATATTATAATTCGCACCATACTAACCATCGAGCTACTCTGCGGTTAATAGTCCTGTACGCCACGATCATCTAAATACTTCAGTGATCCGTTTCTACAGTAATTGGTCGATCGTGAAATTATTCACGCCATAGATTCGGCGCATGCATGATTGCAAGTGGCTATTGCTCACGAACAGGATATTTGAGCTCGGCTAGTTTTACCTTCCGATCAGTCAAAACAATTGGATGCCTTAAAGCTCCACCCTATTATCACAAGTCTCCCTTGATCGCAATTTTGAGGCGTCCATTTGTATACTAAAGGGTTTTGAAAATATCTAAAGACTAATAAGATGTGGAAGCGCCAATCAACGCTGAGTTCGGTGAAGCAGCGTAATCAGTTATCCAGAGGCTCGATCGTTTTTGAGGACGGATTCTGTTATTGAGTGGCCATGAAACTGTATTGTCCTTGCAGATCCTTAAGACATAGACTGTAGTGCCGAGGAAGAACTTCATTTGCTCCTTTGGCTGGGGCAAAGGACATTCTGACATGATCTTGCCTTGTAGGGGTACCTCTTCGCCCGACAAAGTCTTTCAGGCTTTGTTTCCATCCATGTAGAGCTGGCACTTTAACAACTTGTCACAAAGTTGCTGTATTTTACACAGTTTGAGTTAAAGATCTGAAGCTAAAACGCGGTCTATAACACCTTTACTTTGCGTGTATACGTAAATCTCGTCGAAATTAATTCTCATCACGTCCCTTAAATATTGCAAGATTCTCTGCACGATCGGCAAGACGCACTGTGGCTTCCGCTCTTGGGATAAAACAATGCATATTTAGCATACATGACATAAGTATACACAAACGATCAGGAGTCCCTTTGTATTCTTAAAGTTAATCATAAAGCCGTAAGTATTCTTGCATAGAAATATTAAACCGTAAAGCATACTTATATTTTGTCATACCATTGTGATTTCAGCAAGAATGTATTGAGGCCGTTGATGTGCTGACAAAATCATAAAGCCGTAAATGTGCTTTTATCTAGCTCCTTCTATAGCAAGCAATATGCGGAATTTGTTATACCATTAATGTGATGAATTACCATAGTGAAGAGGCATAAACCGGGGAAGTCACTGATAATTATTTGGCCAATTGATGAGCCTAAATGCAACGTCTAAGTCAACAAAAAGCCGAAAATGTGTATGCTTTGTGGAGTATATTTGTTTTATGGCGTGGGTCAGGTAAAGTCAATACAGATAAATTTGGTTCATTATAAATTCACGAAAAGCCATGCTTAACTTTTATCTCATACCCGAAAACATTAATCGTGCGGATGACAGCACATTGTTAAATGTACTAGACTAGTCAAGTACCGTTCGTGCTGCGATTAGCTTTTCTCCAATCCGTCTCACAAGCTTTTCCAGCGACCTCTACCACCCGGTATACATTTTATAAGCATTCTTTCTCTAGCATTAATTTACCAAACGGCAAATGGGATACCCGTTTCTCGTAATTTAAACTGGTAGTGACCCAAAAGTAGTACCATGCGCGAAAACCAATAAGGTCCGGACATGGCTTTAAAGGTGTCTTCCTTACGCGGCATCATTATAGCCGGCATAACCATCGCTAGATTAAGTGAACGATAGTTGTGTACAATGCGCCAACCTACAGGCTTCTCGATACGAAATATTGCTGCCGAAAAGGCAGGCGTGCTTAGTGAAATTATGCCTGTCTATTTGTACCATCTCTTAATTTCATTTTCGGTGTGTCCTGCGCTGTACAAAAGTGTGGCGTTATGTTTGACGGATACAAACTTGGTACCAGGTTTGAGCAAAATCAATTCCTTAATACCTTCCTATACTAGAGGTGTCTTGCTAGGAAGCTCTGGGCGAAGTAGTTTGTCAGCATACATGCGTAGCGTCACATACGCCGTATTCTTTGTAAGCACACCCCACCGCTCAGTCTTTTCAGAATCATGTGGGTTGACGACGAAGACAGCTTCAATGTCTTTGCCGTGAGGCAACATTTTCATGATCTAGTGAGAAAACATTAGCAGCGGCATTCTTTGACGGCCGTGATGGCCTTGTTAGTGATAGTTAACAACTTCACGAGGTTTTGCTTTATGCAATCTTTGCAATGTCCAGCAGCTTCTCTGACCGGATATTGAATGCGTCGTGGTGCTCAATGATACGAGGAGACATACCCATTGATATCTGGATCGTGCTCATCATAGATGTTAATCACTTTCTTTATAAATCCAAGACAGTAAGAAACTATTTCATGAAACTATCTTGCTCGTTCCTGTCGCGAAGGGAATAATTAATCTATTCAAAAGCTTTTATGATGGATAGTTTTCTTAACGTTTGTCATCGTTTTAATCCCCACTAATGTGATTTTTACTGGTTTCTTTGAAGCTATCCTTACACCATACGTGCATTTTATCTTGTCTCAAATCGAATCGAACAATCTGGCTACGCTGTGTGCTCAAAAATGAGTTGATTGCATCAACTTAAGCTTTTTTGCGTATGTCTCGTCAAACCAATGCCAAGAGAAGAAAGGGGGTCAGCAGCGCCTCTGTAGACTGAGTCGGTAAGTGCTCTCGGCATTTTAGTTTACTTTCTATTTAACAAAGAGTTGGTGCAGAAACAACTGAGCGGTGATAGCAATCGCTCCATTTTATTAGTGACATTGATGGCTGGGTGACTTTAAGCCTTATCAGCATAGGTAACGGCTTACCGTCCGAGCGTAAAGATGCATTAAGCCGCTGGGCTGAACTTAAGGGGTCAGCACTCACTGCTATATGTGCTTGCAGCATATACCGACTAAGGCATTACGGGCGAGGTCTTGAAATGCCCGTTGAGTAGAATGAAAGTTACTGAGCAACGCTTGCAACATGCACATGTCATTCGCGTTGGTATCGGTACAAATACGAGCAGATCTGAACTGATGCTCTTTTGTTGCATGCGAAGCGGTGCATATCCTGCTAAGAGCGGATGGTAACAGCTGTCACTGGACAGTACTTCATTGCGTCCATTCGCAATCATGTCGACATAATAACGAAAAAAAAGTCATTTTAGGCCATTATGTTTTTTGTTGAGAAGAAAGCAGCTCATGAAACTCATCGAGTAGCACAGCATGTATCGCTCCAGCCGATGAAGATCCAGATAAGATATGTCCTTATAAGACGGCTTTTTGCGACATTCCATTCCGTTCCCTTTCACTGACAAAAACTACATCCAATAGGAGAGGGAAAGATGATTTATAACATCCTTCGACATTTTATATATCAAGTCATTGTGCCATAATGGAGAGTAAACATGCAGCAAAGAAGGTGGCCTTGGCACTTTAACTTACTTTTTCTACACCACAAATGGTCTCTGTGCCTATGACTGTGCCTGCACCAAAGTTGCGTCTACATTAGAAAGCCGCTCCGTCAAAGAAGATTCTGGAAGGAACTGAAGGACTTAATCTGCCTCTGCCTAGTAGTTTTATTTCGAAAGAGTGCAATAACGGAGTGTAGCGGACATTTTGGCAAGCACTTGCCTGGGTCTTTGCCCGCGTAGGCTACGAAGATGTGGTAAATCTTTCGAAAAAGTTCTAATTATGTTAGAACCCGTCGCCAGACTCACCATCCATGTAAAGACGAGAGGAAGAACTCCATGCCTATCTGAAGGGTGAAGACCTGACCTCGATTGTCGGTATCGACGGTGTCTAGCGCTAGGCCCGAAAAAAGAGGGTGAAGTCGAAAACGACGATCCATGATACACTTTGGTGTGGGTCGAATGACCAAAATTACTCTCTGAAAGCGGAAGGAGTGAGCATCGAGGTATGTGTTACACGGCTGATTCATGCCCTCATGCGATTTTCTGTCTAGAGCTTTACGAGAATTTTTCAGAGACCACTCTTTGCGCGGTGACGAAGAATTTTTTTTAACTCTAATAGTGTCATAATGCCAGGTCGACATTGCGGCTGAGCACTACCGCATTGGTACGGATACGGCTGGGTACCTGTCCTCGTTCTAGGAGACTTTTTTTTCTGAATTAGTCAACATTTTAACATTTAAGCGCGGACAACATGCCCATTATATCATTTTTTGCAGCTTAGTGCAGGATATACCTGTGATGCTTATATAAGGGTATTATTGTACTCCCCATTTGGTATATTGCATGCTGCAGTGTGACTCGTCCCCGAGCAGCCTCGTGGAGGTCGCGACATGCGTATGGAGCCAGTATTACCCAGAGGACCATAATATCGGCATTTACCAGCCGGGCGAGACCCGCTCAGTGCAGTACTATAGCCCGATAAGTGACACAGATGGTCGCTTCCTGGCCGCTAAGACATTTCTTGACTGTTTTCGAGATGGCGACCAATGGGCGCCATTGCTGCAAGTATTCTACGTTCGATTAATCTCCTATCGACAAAAGAGATAGTAACACTGTAATTTCAGTGTGATTTGACACAGGCAAATGTGACGGTAGTGTGGCTGCCGTACATGGAGCTCATTCGCTCAGGGACAGCAGACTTTGAGCGGGCATTGACTGCAAATATCGAAGACGTGCTGCTTTGTCTTGGCATCGCACTGTGTATGCGTCGTCATGAGCTTCGTGTGGAGGCTGAAGAAGCTAGGACCGGACACCACAGTGTACCGGTGGATCGTACTAAGATCACGGCTCGATTGCACGGGATGAAACCGGTGCTACCGATTGCAGCGTTGAAATCCGATGTGGTCAACCAGTTTGTAAGTGTTGTGGGTACAGTGGTTCGAGTGAGTGCGATCAAACCGCTCGTCACCAGGTGCGACTTTGTATGTGCCAAGTGCAACGAAGCAACGTCACGTGCGTTTCCCGACGGAAAGTTCGCTCCACCACTGCGATGTGGAAACTCGCCATGTCAAGGACGGACATTGTTGCCAAATCGGTCTTCGGTGGATACAGTCGACTATCAAAAGATAAAGTGAGTGCGTACTGAATGATGGGAGAGTACATCAATGCTAACTTGGATGCCCAGACTCCAAGAGATGGAAACCACCGACGTGGGTCCTAGTCGAATGCCACGAATGGTAAATTGCTGTCGAGTGTGTCCGTGGGAGATGGATGTTGCTCACGCGGTTTGAATTAATGCACTTTATAGATTGAAGTAGAGTTGTATGAAGATCTCGTGGAATCATGTATACCTGGTAACGTCGTTACGATATCTGGAGTTGTCAAGAGCATTAACTCGGAAATTCACGGTGGAAGATACGGCAAGCGTGCCCAGGCCAATAGCCTCTATATTTTGTACATTTGTGCGAATTCAGTCGAAAATTCTGCCAAGGTAAGACGTCGAGGAAATGTATTGATTCGTATACTTTCTTCTATGTGCATGATTACTGTTTTCATCTGTAATTAGATGGAAAAAGGTAAAGACAAAGCGTCGGACATTGATTTCACGAAGGAGGATTTAGAACAGATCAGCCACATCATTAATCAGGGAGACGTATTTGATCACCTCGTGCACTCTCTATGCCCCGGTATTTATCGCAATGATATCGTAAAAGCAGGTTTGATCCTGGCATTACTTGGAGGAACGCGCACTGCAGATGACAAAGAGTCCCCATGCATGCGCCGAGCCGACTCACACGTATTAATTGTGGGCGATCCGGGTCTGGGAAAAAGCCAAATGCTTCGAGCTGTGTCCATGGTAGCCCCTCGAGCTGTGTATGTTGGTGGCAATACCACGACGACAACGGGATTGACTGTCACGATGGTGAAAGACGGAGCTGGTAATTATGCTCTGGAAGCCGGTGCTCTGGTGCTTGCTGATCAAGGGATTTGCTGTATTGACGAGTTTGACAAAATGAAGATCAATCATCAGGCACTATTGGAAGCCATGGAGCAACAGAGCATCAGTATTGCGAAAGCAGGAATTGTGTGTAATTTAAATGCACGGACCTCTGTCGTTGCAGCAGCTAATCCAAGTGGTGGTCATTACGACCGCAATCGCTCCATTGGAGAGAATCTTAAGATGAAAGCTGCGCTGCTGTCTCGCTTTGATCTTGTATTTATTATCTTGGACCGACCAGACGAGAAGAGGGACCAACTTCTGTCGGATCATGTGATGAAATTACATCGGCTTCGTCAGCACAAGTCGAGAAAGCTCTTACGCGATGATAGTGCGACTACAAACAAATCGAGCTTCAGCAGCTGCACTGACGGGTCATCAAACAACGGATTCGAAGGCACTTATGTGTCCGACCGTCGTGTATTATCGCAACGTCTTTGCCAGAACGCGTCCAAGTACAACATGGATCCAATACCGCTCTACTTTGTACGTAAATATATCGCCTATGCCCGTCGCTACGTCCAGCCACGCTTGTCGTCCGAGGCCGCCGCAGTACTACAAAAAAAGTATTTGGAACTGCGATCAGCGGGCGATGATTTGCAAGACCCGGGAGACAGTATTCCAATCACGACGCGCCAGCTCGAGTCAATGATTCGCTTGTCACAGGCTCGTGCTCGAGCCGAACTGTCTGAAGTGGTCGTAGCCGAGCATGCACAAGACGTTGTTGATATCATGCAAAAGTGTCTACTGGACATCAATGCCACAGAGAATGGAAACCTAGACTTTGGTCGCAGAGGGGGCATGAGTCTCGCAAAGAAGGTGAAAGCCTATGTCGCAAGGCTTATAAAAGCTGCAGCCAGACGCAACAATGTCTTGTTTTCCATGGAAGATCTGCTAGGAGTTGCTGACAGCATGGGACTGAAGGTAGACGATTTTCGTGACTTTGTCGACATCTTGCGCAACGAATGCTACCTCTTAAAGAAAGGTCCCGGGCAATTTGAAGTACAAGTCTCGTCATTTAACATGATGTAATTTTCTTGAAAAGCATATTATTGCTGGGCAGTAAACAATGCGTCACCAGCACACGGGTAACAAATTTATTCAATATTTGTACGTGAGCGCACATGAGCATTGCCCAACAAGGCTTGTTTTTGCACCGACACTTGGCGCGGAATCTATTCGACGTTGACAGTACAAGTCGGAAGTTATTTGGCTTTAAAATTTGTGGTCTGTCCAAAGGCAATTGTAGCCGTCCGAGTGCCAAATGGAATGCAGTCGAGGAAACCTAGTCGCATCACGAAGAGCCTTGCAATCGACAGCTGCGGGTATCCAGATCGCCTCCAGTGTCGGCAGCTTTGAAATTCCTTCTACTGACGTCAAAGGCGTAAGCCCCAAGTCTAAAATTTCGAGGCGCGTCAAAGTACTCAATGGAGTCGCGTCCTCAATTTTGGTCGCATTCAGCCATAATCGACGCATCTTCTGCATTCCAGAAAGCAATGCACCCTCTTTAAAGTCCACGCGGCCGACCAGTGAAAGTTCTTCTATGTTTGGCAGCTGCAAAAGAAACTCGAATGTAGTCTGGTGGTTCTTGTGGCGACGTACTAATTGCCGCTTTTTACGATCAGGTAGCGATAGCACGAGTTTTTTTAGATGAATAAGCGCTTTGAGTGGTGACAAATCTTCAAAAAGGACGTCAAGCAATTCGAGCTGGGACAGCTGCACAAAGCCCTCGAGAGGCGAAAGATCCATGACTTGAGGTATAGGTGGCAGTGACATTGACAGTCTCGAAAGTGCTGGTAGTTCGCCGAGGGCGACAATTTGAGCCAAGTCGTCGGTACACCACTGCTGCAGTCGCAAGTGGTGCAGTGTTGACGACACCAACGTCAGGGGCGTATAATCCGTTAATGGGGGGAGCTCAAGCACATTTAAAGCTCCGTGTCTACTCATAGACCTCAAGAATGTACTGGGAACGCGATGTCTTACTGGAATTGTGAGTCCTTTGACAGCACCAGTTGTGGTACTTCTTTCCTCAACGTCGCCTTGCAGCATATCAGCGATATCGTCCGGGTATGTGTGTTTGTACAATTTTAACTTCTTAAGTTTGTGCAACCCGCTTAGCCAGTCATAATTTATCGCTGTCGCAGCAGTCGAAAGTCCTCGCTCTTGTGTATCTAGAAGCAATTGCTCCAATGATTCCAACGCAGCCAATGGACGTCGATCTCTTGCGTGCGTCCATCGAATGTCCAGGTATATTAAATTAGGCACATTAGTTGCGAACTCGAGATCTGTCAATGTTGTGTTTTGCAAATCTAAAATTTCGAGCTCAGGACAATTTAATGTCAACTTAAGCGAGTCGGAAGCGCCCATATGTGTGACCTTTAATGATTGCAGCGCAGTCAAGTGGTGCAGCCCTTTTAAATCCGTTGAGACCCAATTTTTACTCATGTTCAGAGTTTCTAATTTAGACAAAAATTTCAAGGCCTCAAACTCGACGATCCTTGTTTCGGAAACGTCTAATGCATGCAGCTCTGGTAAAGCCTCCAGCACACCCAAATTCGCCACATTGGTGCGTCTCACACTTAACGACTGTAAATGTGACAGCATTTTCAATGGCGCTAGATCGACGACATCAGTTTCTGCGAGATTCAAGGTCCGCAAATGCCATCCAATCAAACTCATGCGATCAAATTCAGGTCCGTTCTGTACCGCGACATGCATTAATTCCGAGAGCGTGATATCGGCATCAGCAACATTCAGCTCGTGCAATGTCGGTACAAGTTGCAGTATTGCGGCCACATTAATTGCTGGCTCTTCAACATCAAGCTTGTGATTCTCCAAAGTCCAATACGGGTAGTCCCAGAATGACAGCGACCGTAGAGCGGGTAACACGCGCAGCAGCTTTAGCAAATGGATACCCGTACGTGGCACCTTGATCTTTGTTAAACAGCTTAGCATCTCAGGTTGCATGTGACGCAAATAGCTGTCGGCATAGTAGCTGGCGGTCGGTAGCTCGTCCGTGTGGTTGCAGCCCTCGACAAGAGGCGGTGGAGGCACACGCAGCACGCCCTGGGAAAGTACAAAGCGCCGCAACTCCGAAGTGGCAAGAGATCGAGAACAAGAGGATAACCACAGCCAGTCGTGAAAGGAGAGAAAAGCTACGATGAAGCGTAACACGTCCGTCTTGCCGTCGAGGTCCCCCAGCACGATGTCCATGCCAAATAATGTTGATGTCCATCATATGTATACCAATACTTTTTAGTAAAATTGGTAAATATCGAATTAATCAGTCTGCGACCAGTGTGTCACACTTATCTAGTCACATAGCCGATGTTTAGTCAAGAATGCGGTATATTTTCAATAACGGCTGGAGCAGGTGTACGAAACGTCAGACGCTGGACGATTGCAACGCTAGTACTTGAGTCGTGAAGCACGCAACGCTTGACCACATTTTTCTGAAACCATGATCGTGTTTCAAGCATATATAATCATGCGGAGACCATGGCTGGTCTGCTGTTGAACATGATCCCATCGCCCGTCCATCGTTAAATTGATGGAAGGAGTTACGAAGCTGTTGAAATATATAGACATATTAAAAAATTAACAGCTTAAATCTCGCATTCATGAGTTTTATGAGGAAAAGTCAGCAATTCTATTGTCAAACGACTCGCTTCTAACTTTTTACTTAATCTTTTTTTTAAAAAAATTTCATTGTCGAAGCGCGATAAGCTGGTTTGCGCGACAAACTTGTATTAAAAAGGGAAACGGCACG
Organism: Plasmopara muralis; assembly: GCA_003676415.1. Lineage (NCBI taxonomy): Eukaryota > Oomycota > Peronosporomycetes > Peronosporales > Peronosporaceae > Plasmopara > Plasmopara muralis. The sequence continues at coordinate 35,309 of RCHQ01000086.1, read as the reverse complement.
AATAGTCAGCTAGCTTCTGCCTCTTTATTACCTGAAAGATTCTTCGAAGCCCGAGAAGGCGATCGTGACAAGGTCACGTATAACGGATGCAACCAACGACTTGATCATTAATAACGACGCGAACAACAGTTCTGCGTGGCGCTTGATTCGTTAGAGTTGTGCCCGCTGCTCGATTTTCATTTTCCAATTCGCCAACACTTGCAAAAGCGAATTACTAAGCAACAATGGTCAAGTTTAACGTCTCCCTCCACCTTGCCGCAATGATTGCGGCTCCCGCTGTGGCTGGCTACACTACACAGTCAGTCGTATATACACCGGCAACAAGCGAAAGTACAAGCACGACAACCCAATCGACTACCGAGACGGACGCTTATTGTGAGCAGGACGTCGATGTACCGGATACGTGCGACGGAAGCGATGGCTGGTACCCTGTGTCTGTGGTTGGCAAGGAAGGATATTATTGCACCAAAGGACCAATTTGTGCAGGCGAGAGTGGTAGCTGTCCGGGTGCTCACCGTGACCTCATATACGGATCCAGTTGTGTGAGTCTTGGTGATAAAATCTATGGTTGTGCTCCGAACACTGAGTGTCCGACCGAGTCCATAGAAACCGATGTGCACGACGATTGTGAGGTTATTCTGTACACTCCTGTGCCTGAAGTGACTACGGAAACACCGTACTACCCCGATTCCTCAGAGACGGCAACTGTGCCACCAACGGTTTACACTCCCGAAACAAAGACCGTTCCGCCAAAGGTCGACACTCCAGAGACGGCAACTGTGCCACCGATGGTTTACACTCCCGAAACGAAGACCGTTCCGCCAAAGATCGACACTCCAGAGACGGCAACAATGCCACCAACGGTTTACACTCCTGAGACGAAGACCGTTCCGCCAAAGGTCGACACTCCAGAGACGGCAACAATGCCACCAACGGTTTACACTCCTGAGACGAAGACCGTTCCGCCAAAGGTCGACACTCCAGAGACGGCAACAATGCCACCAACGGTTTACACTCCTGAGACGAAGACCGTTCCGCCAAAGGTCGACACTCCAGAGACGGCAACTGTGCCACCGATGGTTTACACTCCCGAAACGAAGACTGTTCCGCCAAAGGTCGAAACTCCAGAGACGGCAACAGTGCCACCAACGGTTTACACTCCCGAAACAAAGACCGTTCCGCCAAAGGTTGACACTCCAGAGACGGCAACTGTGCCACCGATGGTTTACACTCCCGAAACGAAGACTGTTCCGCCAAAGGTCGAAACTCCAGAGACGGCAACAGTGCCACCAACGGTTTACACTCCCGAAACAAAGACCGTTCCGCCAAAGGTTGACACTCCAGAGACGGCAACTGTGCCACCGATGGTTTACACTCCCGAAACGAAGACTGTTCCGCCAAAGGTCGAAACTCCAGAGACGGCAACAGTGCCACCAACGGTTTACACTCCCGAAACAAAGACCGTTCCGCCAAAGGTTGACACTCCAGAGACGGCAACTGTGCCACCGATGGTTTACACTCCATCTCCACCAAAGGTTGACACTCCAGAGACGGCAACAGTGCCACCGATGGTTTACACTTCCGAAACTCAACAAAATGAGGAGACCCCGGCATACGGCTGGACGAAACCACCTTCTCACATACCGGAGCAACAAACCGAAGAAACTCCGGCATATGACACTACAGAACCACCCACTGATGTACCGGAGCAACAAACCGAAGAAACTCCGGCATATGACACAACAGAACCACCCACTGATGTACCGGAGCAACAAACCGAAGAATCTCCGGCATATGACACTACAGATCCACCCACTGACGTACCGGAGCAAGAGACCGAAGAAACTTCCGTATACGAAACAACAGAACCACCCACTGACGTACCGGAGCAAGAAACCGAAGAAACTCTGGTATACGACGTAACGGAACAACCCTCCGACGAACCGGAGCAGCAGACCGAGGAGACTCCGGCGTACGACACGACTGCACCACCTTCTTACGTTCCGGAGCAGCAAACTGAGGAGACTTTGGCTCAAACGGATGCACCAGTATACGTCTCTGATGCTCCTGTTGTTATGTTGACTGAGGAAAGCGAAACAGTGAAGCCCGAGACGTCGACTTCTTCTCGTCGTAACCTGCGCCTAAATTAGTGGCAAAGTCGGCATTGGTGTTTGCCCCTACAGATCAAAAATTGCTGCTCTTGTCGCACTTGCGTGATTTGTAATTCAATAGACTTCGTCTTCTGGACTTAAGATTTATCTCGAATAATTCACATTTACCTAAATGATGTTTTCGTATGCAAGCGTTCATATATGCAAGCGTACCCTTTTCACGATTAGTAGTAATTGCTGCAACCGGAAGAAAATATTGGAGCTTGCACAATTTCAAAAATCGGTACATTACAATTGATTTGGTTAAGCTGTTGAGGTGTGCGAGTGGCATATCCACTTGGTGCAATCCTTAACTTTATACTTGAAAGACACGGTGCCTATAATCAATTGGCTGATGGGATTGAGGTGTGCAGGAACATATGCAATGTCTTGTTAGATTAGAATGTGCAGTTTTGATTTTTATCTTGGCTCTACCATTAGTTTTTAATGAGCAACTAGAGACGATTTGTGAAAAATTCGTACCGGTGTGATGTATATTGAAATAAAGTTTTTAACAATGACAATCGAGCCGATTTTTAAAAGCTTCATATTTATTCCTCGATGCCGTCCTGCCGTGGTACCTGTTTTCGCCCGTCATCATGCCTCAGCTTATGTTATTTTCCGATTGTAGTTCGTCCCCAATTACATATAGTTCCACTCCATTTTGTCGGCGCCTAATGAGCTCCTATAGGTTGATGTAGCGTGATTATTTCATTGTTCTAAATCGAGTTTGGTTTGTATGACAATTATTGTAAAAAAACCCAACTACTTAGCAACAACTATCTACGATTTAGCGCATTTCCTAATGTACCCTCCCTTGGGGCATACTTGAATGGCATTTCGTAGACAGGAGACCCACTTTGTGCTTAAATCCAGCAATGACGATGCTCTCCTCGTAATAGGCATCTTCCTTGACCTTGGCGTACAGTCGGACCCGAGGTAGAGAGTTGTCCGACTGTTTTGAGAAAATCAATTTGCTGTCTGAAACAGAGGCCGACTGCGAGTATTTATTGGTCTCTACTATTGCATGTATATCATGACATCAACACATCAGAGCCCCTAAGCGAATTTGATTGAAACAGCAATTAGAAATGGTGGTGCTTACAACAACCCAGACAGTCTTACCTTCCATAAGTGCTGACTGGTAAGTATTGAGGACAACGATCACAATTTTGCCTTTTGCCTATGCTGTCTTCATCAGAAGCTGCTCAAGTATGACCCAGTCAATTACGCTTTTGACGCTATCAAAAGCAAGAAGAACTTTTGGCCTTTGGCTTTTGCTAAAACTATCACTATCTTCTGAGCACAAAAAGCGTGGAGAGAAGCTTCTAGACAAGATTTGATAAGACCGGCCAAAGTCTGCTGCGACTTCGAATATGAAACAGTGTTATTTTACCGACTGACACATTTTTGGCGCTTGGCTTGGCGTCGAATGATGGAAACAATGCACGCCTAGTCAAGCGTCTCCTGAGCCGTAGTGTCATGTATTATTTGTCACCCTTCTCTGAATAATCTTTGGGCGTGAACACAAATTTACAGACAGAAGGATACCATAATACGGTCGCCCCGCTATTGGTATATAACAAATATGCCTCAATCGACTTTAAAAAGTGTATGCCTGACTATGCAACAAATTAGCAAACTCGTTTTCTTGTGATATCACTGAAACTCGCTTGGCGTCGTACATATCATACGTCAGACGATGTTTCAGCTGCCCTCACCCCGCTGTACGCCAGACCTTTCTGCTTTCATTTTCCACATTCTCAATTCCATCTAGTGCCGTTGCGCGCGAGTCAAGCACAGCTGCAGCCGTCATGCTACAATTTCTTCTCAAGCATCGTGTTGCTGCTTTGCTTTTAATACTACGTGTAGTAGCTGTTCTACGTCGCTGTAATCCGTTGCAGCCGTCCGTCGCATCGGTCTCTGCCTGCTTCGTCTAACATCCACCATCGTTACCCTAGCGACTTTAGCAACTATTACACGAGCGTCTTTTGATGGTCGTGCCGTCTCCGATATACAATGCTACCGCATCTAAAGACTAACTGACTGCTCTCTCTTGAGGCTGTTCATTTAGCCACGTAGGCTCCCCATCACGTATTTCTTTGTCATCGCTTTGCTGTAGCTTTATTAAGGCTTTATTGGGGCTAACGGCTCGTCATTGTTCATCTTGCGCCATCTCTGAGCCAGTCGTTCTCATCGAGTCTCATGTTGTCGTCGCCGTTGTTGATTTCCATCGTTGCTCGAGTCTTGATGCTGCCGCTATCGCTGATAATGCAATTGCTGACGTTATGACTGCCTTCGAACGATAACGGTTTTCATAATGTCAGTATTTCTGTCATCGTCAAGCTTGAACTTATCGGAGATATTGTGCTGTCAGTCTTAGCAGCATCAACACTAATTTTTTTGCGAGAAGCCAAGCTCACCAGCTGACTTAAGCTATTATTGCGGTATCTGCGGTACTTCTATTTCAAATAATATTTCTGTTTTTTATGTCCCGTGTGGGACATCACCTCAGTAATTGTCGTTGTATTCTCTGCTCGCACTGCTCAAATTACCCCAAGTCTTTCGAAATCGGCGTCTTACTTAAGGTTTTAGACGCTTTTCACAACCATCATGCTACACTTTTTCAACCATTTGCTCTCTGGATTCCGATTTAACGTGTTAGCTTACGAGGCACCGGACTACAAACGCGTGCACCGAGTCGGAAACAAAATATTGTAAGGACACGCGAATAGGAGAGAATAATTCTACGACTCCAATGCATTACGGTATACCTATTAAATTCTATATTATCGTCAGAAAGAAAACGTTTAAATCAATACATTTCACAATAAAGATCCTTGTTGGTGCATACTACACAGTCTAATCTACGAAATAAAATAACTCTACTAAGAACAACAAATGTAGACATTGGGTTCGTCAACAACCACAATTCCTTCCAGACATCAAAACGCCTTGTTGAAGCGTGTGACAGTATGGCCATTTAGAGGCTGATAGGGTCGCGCGTTGCTGCCATTGTCCGTAATTTTGTACTCGAGGAGGTCTTGGTGGAGTCGGTCAAAGACGAGAGCTGAAATTTTCAGCGGCTTTTGCACCCACCCACCAGTCTACAGTCTCTTTGCACTCAGGAATTGTGCGACTACCTGGGTAGTTGAAGACTGCGCCATTCTGGCTGGTTTGGATGATAAGACTCGAGTACGATACACTACATATAAATTGTTAGTGGCTTTGAACAATTCTAGTACATTCAAGTAAGCATTTCAACTCACAGCTGTACCACGAGTGCTTCTGTGTGATTAGTCGAGTTGACTTTTCGAAGGCGGGGCTAACTAGGGGTACTGATTTCAGGAAAAAGGCCTACGACCACAAGAGCCTTGCCGTCTTTGGACGCGTGCACGAAGTGGATCGCAACATTGAAAGCCTTGCCGTTTAGTGTGTGTGCTCTGATGGAGCGTGCAGGTGGAATTGGAGCATGTTGTAAACGTTATCATTAGTGGATACCGCACAATCACCTGCTCGAACAGATAATATGCGTTAAATTGTACATAGTAGACTGAGATTTGAAAATAGGCTACCTCCAACAACGTCGACCTCAAGGTTTTTTTTTTTCGTAGGGTTTGGCCAGGCTAAACTCGAAACTTTTTCCGCTGAGCTTGAGTGGGAACTTTGTCCAGCGAATTATAGATTATCAATGGAGAGATCAGCTCAAAGATGTTTTACATTGAAATAGCTATCGCAATAGTGCAGTCAGGTATTTATTACATCCACTTTACTCATAGGACCCACATGTAAGCAGCACACAGATTTGAAAGGATTCGCGCATGCTATAGTTACTCCATCTTTTTTCCACGGATTATATTTGGACACATTCTCATTATCGAGCAAGAACAATAGCCGAAACTAAAAATGTAGAAACTTCAACAATAGCGTCGAAAAATTGCTTGCAAAATACGAACAATAACACCACGAATCATTCGTATGCGATATATATGAGTAGGCTGGTCGGGAGTCGTGTTCTGCAAGCACGCACATTATCAAGATTGCAAGCGAAGAGAAAGAAGCGTCGCCTGAGAAATGCCCGCCTTCTGCGTTTTCCATCAAAGAGTAGTAAAGCGTTGTCTCGCTTTAGCTCTTCCTTTTATTTGTGTAAAACATTTACGCTTCGCATGGACACCTTACAATCGCATCTTTTGTGCATATTGTGGATCACTTGTGATTGTAGCTTTGCATAGCGATCGCGTCTATTGCCCCTACATCAATTAGACATTTCGTATTAGAACAATTTGTTTGCAACCCAGCGACAAAGTCATTACAACTCTACCGGGCAAGTAAGCTTTTTCTAGCATAAACAACTACGGCGAAAATTACAGTTTTTCTAAGAGTTATTACCAACAGACGGACATGTCCAAGTGTCATGACAACAGAGTGTGTCTTGTCCAAGTGTCATGCCAACAGAGTGTGTCTTGTCAAGTGTCTACCGACAGATCGTGAATTGTTAAAAGCTTTTCGAGTGGAAGCTATCTAAAGGTGACAGCTCAAATCAAGAAACACAAAAGAGGTTTATATTACGCAATACTAGTAAAGAAACTTTCAAATAATTGTAAAGATAACTCCACCGTGCAATTTGTATAGACATCTTATACAAATTTGCAATTTCATTATAATATATGGGGCAGGAATGAAGTCATTACCAACTTCCATATAGGTGCATGGTGAACGGGTCAAACGAGGTGGATTCTTCTTCAGTCGATACAGCAATTCCAAAACTGATCTAGTGCTTACGATGTTATTCTTACATCGTAGGCACTAGATCAGTTTTGACCACTTAACCGTTTTGAGGGCTGGAAGCGCATCGTCGAGCTGATGCCTGGAGAACGTGGCATCGAACTGAGCACATTCTTCTGAGCATTATTAGATCGGTGACGTTGGCCTCGAAACCGGTTGTGTTGCGGTACTAGTATTTTTTTATCGTGTACGTATGATGCCACGGTCATGGGCTGAATGACACATTGACCGTCCTAGCCGAGTGCATCCAAAAATTTTTTTACTACAGACTTTGTGGACTTTGCTAAATTGTCTTAGCCGGCGGAGGTCATACTGCGCCGAAGGCTTGGTTTTGATTTACGCTTACGCTTTAAATCACCTGTTGAGACACGACAATAGCCCTTCTAATGCTGAAAATTCGTCTTGTTGGCTGAAGTTTAAAGTAAATAAGCCAAATCGGAATAGACGACTGTCCCATTTTTATTTCCACAGACAGATCGCCAGACGAAGTTGCCAAATTACTCTTAAAATACAGCCTTAGATACGCGACCCCGATCCCACGACAGTTCAACAGAAGAGCAACACATCTTTTCGGTAAATTTTAATTTGAATGCATACAAGTTGTTTGGCCTTAAAAGTTATGTGAAAAAACGAGAATGTGTGAACGTGATCGATATCCGTGGATGGTCCCGCACTTGGAAATATTTAAGAGGAAACTAGATTTCACCTTAGAAGTTGAAATTTTCAGTACCATCCGCCATTTACGAGGACTAGATTGATGATTTGCACATAACCGAAGTAGATGAGGCGAAATATGGATAACACAATAGTTAAGAAGAACGACAAGAAGGAGAACGCGTCTTGTGTCTGACCATTTAACGCCGCTGTGTACATTCTGTTAGAAAAAGTGGAGAGTCCCTGAGCAAGGCATTCTATCATCGGTGTGACCTCAAGAGTTGACTTTGGGCTGACAGCAACTCTCGCCAAGAATACCGAAACACATAGCAATAACGATGACTTAGTCACAACGGAAGCTCTCGGGGGGTCAATTGTGGATCGGGGCTTGAGCAGCGAGCGGGGCGACGTCGGCGAAAAAGAAACAATACTATCTTTGAGCAAATTAGAAAGTGCCATTGAATTGATCGCCTTCCAGGAATGTTGTCATACTTTAGCATATCTGGTGGCTCTCAGCCAACTATTGCTACGATTCCCAAGCCGGTCATTCTTTTGAAATTTCTTCGACCGAAAAGGTCTCTTCTTTTCTCATGATTATGGCGCATCAGTCCCTTATTTTCTCTGTTAAAATCATACAGTCACAGAGTTCTATGGATAGTACCAATGGTAGGTATTTTTGGAGCAATGTAGCTATGTATCGTAATCACTCCGTCGGGAAGACTGCCGGTGACGACATTTACATCACATGACCTCCCTTGAAGGAAATGAATTTACTCAAAATCGGGGTTAAACGTTTTTGAATTCTCAACAGAGGTCGATACCTCTGGAACTCTGTGTCGGTATCACCAGGGCTCTTAAGTGGCTTCTCTCTTGGCGTCACCAGGCGATCAACCTTATGCTGCAAGTTTTCCTATCACTTACCGTGTCCTATGACAACTTTAACGAGTTGTCCCGCGGAGGTGCGGGCCACCTTTCTTACCTTTCATCGACGCTTGGGGTCCTTGCCACACTAGATGCAACTTAAATAATTCCAACTCTCTCATAAGAATATCGCAAAATGTTCTTCGCGAGCAAGTATATCTTGGCGCGATTTTTTGACTGAGCAAAACGTTTGTGACGGACACATGCTCTTGACCCTCAAAAGCACATGTCACGATTTTTGAAGTCTTCGGAAAGATTTCTTCTGTCGTGATAGATCTTCATGCGCTCTTTCGTTAGCTCATCGATGCTGTGCAACATTGAGTGGAATATCGTGACAAAGTAGACAGGTCGTAAAAATTTAGATCCAAGGCCACACCATCCGGTTTATAAGGAACACATCCAGGATAGGCTTCAAAAGGCGATATTTCGATTGCAGATTTAAGCATTGATTATGGGCTTTGCCAACCAAATGCAGAAAGTTAATTTAATCTTTCCATTGTGGGTTAACGACACCTCAGAGTTAGCCTCCAATATAACGGTAATTGTCCATCTATTTGCAGCTTAGAAGGCGAATCCCAAACCAGGCACAATTGCTTGCTATACTTAGACGTGAAAGTAGTTCACAGTCAGAAACAATACATTTCGGCATGCCATGGCTCTTCATGTGTAGAACTTTGCATTTTTTGCAGTACCGTGCGTTGTCTTCGAAGCTATATGCTACTCGTTTCGTTGAGCGGTCAGCAGACACCATGGTAAAACTAAATAACTTCTGGTCTTCAATTAAGACACGATCAAATTTTGCTAAATGTTAAGTCATCCGCCTTTAGAGCACATAAAGACTGGAGTTATCCCACAAACTACATTTAGCGCTATGTGAACACTTGCGAAATATGTCAGCGCAACAGAGCTAAGAAGACCTTTCGACGCGCGGCCAGAAAGGCTTTGTACAATCCTGGGTGGCCTGCTGATACATAATCAGTGTTTTCACAATGTTTCAAATGCTCTTGGAGTCACATCTTTGCCTTTTAAGTACCATTTTGTAGTGAAGATTTCGGCACATCTTCTCTCTTCTACAGCTTCTTGTAAGTCTCTATTCTACATCTAAAGACTTAAATGTGCAATCTCATTGATCCATCGAGCCACTCTACAGTCTGGAATCGTGTTATCCATATCGACCGCATCTGGTCGATGAGAAAATAGACACGCCATATTTCCAGCGCACGTATAGCTTTTGCCTACGAACAAAGTAGTTCAGTCTAATTCCGACCAATTAAATCAATGGAATGCTGTAGCTCTTCCTCTCATTTCAACAAAACTTTCCTGATAAAGAAGTTCAAGGATTCCGAGAGATCAAGAACCGGAAAAAAACGTCAAGCACAGAAGGCGATTAATAAGCAGCGTGGTCATTTGTCCAAGAGTTCGTTTGCTTCTCGTAGACATCTTTCTTTGAAACTGTCGAGGAGTGGTCTTGCAAATTGTGAAAGTCCTTGCAGTACCTTGAAGCGTCAACTATGAGGCCTAAAAAAATCCAGTCTTAATTCCAGGCCATTAGGCAATAATTTAAATCGTGGTGTCTTTGTGGACGCTTTTTTGCCCGACAAAGCCTCATACACATGGAACCTGATCCACGCAGAACTGACATTTTTACCACTTGATGTATATTTGCTGTTCCCCACAGCGCTTGAGGACATGATTCGATGCTGTAACATGGTCCGCAGCATCTTCACTCTGCGGGAACATTTAGTGTCGTGATATAAGGCTATCATCAAATGCCTTACATCTCGAAAGTTTTTCTGCAAAAGCCGGTTAAGCGTGCCCGGACTACTATTCATGGGAAGGGTCGATTAGTAGACAAAACACAAGGTCCGACTATCATATTGTCATTGCGATTCAAGGGATCTTATTGGCTTAGAACAATCCAGATGCCAAATGAGGTACGGAAGAATGATACCATTTAGAATGGAATCAGTGGCTGCGTGAGAGCCACTAATTGGGTTGTATCACGACACGAATTTGAAAAGCGATCCATTTCTTTATGCTGTAAGCAGCTGATACTTCTCTTCCATCTCTGATTTCGCTCCGATCACCAACCAAACCTCGTCCGACCACCGACCTTTAAAGAAGCTTTTCCCGCGACTGTGTTACATAGTAGCATTTTGCGAGTCAGATATAAAAGCTCGAGGCCACTGTACTCGCGATTACATTGTAAGAAGCAAGTCATCCTGTGGTTGTTGGTAATAGCTACAAAGTGGGAAGAACACTTTGTAGCTATTACAACGGTTGGTCTTTTCATACAATCTTAAGGCTCAGTAGTTTCTTGTGTGGTTGCACGCTAGTGTGTGGCCAACATCTGGAACACTTTAAGCTGATCTGTGGTCTAGTGTTTTTGCCTTTTGGTGAAGAACTTCTCCACTGCTGAAAATATGAGGAACAACATTTGGTTTTGCTTCATCTTCATTCATTACTACTGAGCTGTTTTGCTCGACTTCGTTATGTGAGCGCACAAGCCCGTTCATCATCAAAACTAGGTTTTTAACGAGCCGTTACAAGAAGCTCGACAAACTTCGAAAGGACAAGGGGCTAACAACGGCGAAACAGCTGATACTCGCCTGACTTATTAAAAACGAAGTCCTGGGTTTTAAAAACTCAGGCGCCAAAAACTTTGTACAAGACATTCCTGTAAATTAGAATTGTCGTCTTCAGCAAACCTGAGATTCTTGGTAGGTTTATAACCCATTTGTACAAAATGCGTACACTGTAAAACAAAGATAAATTTGTTTCGTTTTTGATTTCAAAGATTTAAAAGGTCTGGCAGGTTGTACATAGAGCGCAGGAAGAATGACCTAACAAAGAGGTCGTACGGCTGAGCGCTCAGCTTCAAAAACGCAGAAAAGCACTCTCGACGACAAAGAAAACAATAGGTTACGTCGCATTTAAGTTCGCGAACGACGATTCCGTTTGATGTGGTAAGTGCCTGCGGCCAAGCATATTAACCAGTAGGCTCTTTTTACTCCTTCTTCGTCCACAGAACAAGGCATACAGTCTATGTAGCAACAGTTGCTGTGTGTCACCCAGCAACCACATAAATATCAAGTTTGAGGCTCAAGTGCAAGCCCTAACGCAACAGGCTAATGAGTGCTTTGATGCTGAGCTCAAACGGGGATCCTAGCTAATGAGTGCCAAGAGAATCTCATCGGATCAAGAGGCGAGCAGAAAAATGAAATAATTATCCATTGTATGGACAAAAGTTTGGCAGCGATATTATATCGTAAATCCTCGCAACGAAGCAGTACTGCGCCAATAATTACCTCTTTATGACAACAGCCTCGTCCGGCTTTGTGACGCTTGAGTAGTTCGCGAATTCGTGCTTATTTAATACCGTAATTTTTATAATCGACTGCAAGCGCTAGAACATGCACAAATAAACAACCTCACTAAAAATTAAGTGTGCACACAATTCAGATCTAAGGATTTTGAGTACGATCTTTGCAAGCGAATGTCTCACCCGAAGCAAAGACAAACTAACCACAAGAATGTCTCATTATTCTCAATGCGATGTCCAAAGCAAGTCGAAAAACAGAGGATTAGAAAAGTTTTTCTGTTCTAGATTGCTGAAAGAGACCGCAAAGAAAATAAAAAAAGCTCGAGAGGTTTTCGAGATACCAATGAAATTGTTTTCAATTTTACTTTTGCCTATTACTCGAGTAGAGCAAATGTATACTGGCCCGTTAAACCAGGCTATCGTGCGAACAAGTTACGGCCTCAGAAATCGAAGCGTCTCGAAAAGAGAACAAAAGAGAACGACAACTGGACAAAATTGGCAACTTGCAACAATTGTGGCGTTGCCGGCCACATATCTTCGCAGTACGGCTTCGACAGTGAGCCGTTATATTTGAGGTGCACTACATGCTATCCTATCCATACGCCTGAGGGCCCGACAGAATGTAGTGGGTTTAATATAACTAGGATAGTAGTGCTTACAGGAAGTACAATCTTTGGGGCAATGTTGATTGGCGATTGACAGGTACCGCCGCAAGACATCTATTCGTCGGCCCACCTGTAATTGCTTGCCATACAAGCATCATTGGGGCGATAAATCCCTGTGTGGCTGTAGTCAAAATACCGGTGAAACGAATAAAGGCACACACGGCGACAGCAGCAGAGAGGGCACGGAACCGGATCTTGAAGTTTAAGGAATATTTTTTTTGCATTAGTAATCGGTTTTGGGACCGGTTTGCAAAGTCAAATGATAGTACAGCGAAAATGTTGTCTTATAAGCTAAACACAATATTTACCACTCTACCTATTCGTCACGCACTCATATGCTAGCATCTATACCACTACTTAGGAGCACCGGTCAAAAATTCATAAATGGTTCTGCTTGACACTATTAAAAATGTCAGCTCAAGTTATCGTACTCGTTGTACAGCTGTGAGTCGAATTGGGTTCACAAATGAACCAAGCTTGTTCAAAACCACTGACATACGATAGAAGTGTATCGTACTGAGTCTTTTTGTCCAAGCCAACCTGAAAAGCACAGTCTACACCTACTTAGGTGGTCTCACAGCCCCTGGCTGCGATGAAATCGTCGAATGGTGGGTGGTGCAGAAGCCGTTGAAGATTTCAGCTATTGACTTTGTTCGTCCCCACCAAGATCTCCTCGAGTACAAAATCACGGACAATGGCAGCAACGCGCGCCCCATTTAGACTTTAAATGGCCCTATCGTCACGCGCTACAACTAGGCGACCTCCTCACTCACTGCTTTTATATGTAGCACATATTTTTTGCTTATTGTAGAACGAGTGCCATAGTATTAAAACTGACTAGTATCTGTTCTTTTGTGCGTAAATTTTTTTTCAACGATCACGTACAGAATAATAGGCACCACATTCAATCTTTCATTTTCGCTCGCTTAAAACGGGCCACTGAAAAAGTCATAGCATCGTAAATAAAAAAATGTGAATAGTGTTTGGAGCCTTAAGCAAGACGTTGCTTTGGGTCAAACTCAACGACAACAAAAATGTGATTAGACCCTTGAAACAAGAGAGATTCCAATGCTTAGTTGATGAGCTGATTTTAGACGTGGTCGACGCCGACAATGCAATGATAGATTAGATCTCAAAGTTGACAGCAAGACTGATATCATAAAGACTGTAGTTTCGTTAGTGGTCATAATTTTGGTAGTTGCTGGGAGAGGAACGGCAAATCTATCCTTATCATCATAGGACTTGATGATAAGGATCGACTTGGTAATGGCGTCAAAGACTAGAACGAGCCTAAAAGAGCAACAAAGTGAAGGATGAAGCTTGTAGATACAGCAAAGCGGCGGCGAAGAAACCGATGAAGAAGAGCCTGCATGACAGTATGACGAACCTCAACCGGGTAGCCTTTGATAGCGAAAGCATTGCATTGTCAAAACCGACACGACGAAGTTAAGACGCTCGTGCGATAGTCGGCGAAGTCGCAAGGGTAGCGATATTATTTGTTAGGTGAAGAAGGCAAGCGATGCAGAACAGCTGCTACGGATAACGATGGAAGCACAGCAGCAACACGATGCTGGAGAGGAGACAGTGGCACGACGACTGCTCAGGAGGACAACTCTCTTGGCTGTAGCTGTGACCGACCCGATTGATTAGCGCTGGATGGGATTGAGAACGCAGACAATGAAAGCAGGAGGTCGCGGTGTTGAGCAAACTAAGAGCAGCTGAAACAGCGGCGTAGTACTTACGAAATTTTCAGCTACCCCAGAAGTGGAGCTTTGATTGTCGTATGTACGACGCTTAGCGAATTAAAATGGTAACACTAGAAAATAAATACCTACGGAGAATGCTGCACAACACTAACAATTGCCAAAAAATCCGCTGATGAGTTATAAGCATTTTCAGGCATACACTTTTTGTTAGAATTATCTCGCTGAATGCATGTTGAATAGGCGGATGGCGTCACAGTATTTACAAGTACGTCACAATTAGTAATTACATATGATAGCCGTTCATTGGTCTAGATAAATATATTCACTTCGGTTTTTCCTTTCTACTCAACACTTTTATAGTTGACCGCTCCCTATTGCTAATTTAACCCTGCGATATGTTTTAACTCAAATCCAGCATAGTGGTTTAGATTAAGACATACACAGAGCTTTAAAGCATATAGCGGGGGTGGAACAAGTCTAGGAAACCGTGTTATGGTCTTCTTTTATCTGTGGGTTTGTGTTTAACCCAAAGGCTTGTAAGCGAAGGGTACGAAAATGTTTAATGGTACCCCTGGCAGACACTAGACTGGGTGTGCATTGTTTTCTTTATCTGTGAAACAGGTCCTGGTGAATACGGGCATAGTTGGTGGTCAAAATCTTGATTGGGATCCACAATAATCATCAGTCAATAGTTTCACACATTCAAGAGTGATGAGACTGGAGTGATGAGAATGCCTGTGTCGTTTGTAAATTCCATCAACGCCAATTGCTTTATCAACCAAGTCCGCGTACAAGCTCCTGTATGATACTGCTAAGCACTTTTGCAATAGTAATCATTGACAGATCACCATTAAAGCCTCTGCTTCGGACGCCGAGTCAAATTTTACTAGAACGTTGATAAAGGGGCTGTATCACAGGTCCGACTCTACGCAGAGCTTAAGGAACACACCTGCTACGACAAGTGCATCGTCATTGCTAGAGTTGTTCACATTGAGAGTCTTACCGTTCAGTGTAGAGCGTGCATGGGAATTTTCACTAGAATGTTAATGGTGATGTTGCTTGCCAACATAATCTGGTCAACTTTCAAATTTATCACAATACAATAATTACGCTACCTTAATTGACAAAAATTACTTTGGACACCAGCTCCTTCTTATAAAGCCTAAGTACTTATTCCCCTCAGATAAAGGAGGGCATTTCGTTATAATTTAATTGAATAATGTGAAGGCTAAGTTCATTAAAAGTACTGGACATGCTATATTGATACTTACTACTATTAAATTACTATGTCGCAAGAAAATCTATACGTATCAATATCAGCCCATATTTGGGCCGTACTTACAGTAAAGTCATTGCGTTTTAGTCGAAGTGATTTGTAGCCACCACTATTCCGCTATACAAAGAGCAGCCTGGGCACATAAATCATAATATGAAGTAAAACGTTCAGCTATACTCATCAAATCGTATAATGTGGCTGTAGCAACCCAAATTCAATACACCATGAAAAGTATTGGACATGTTAGAATCAAAATTTATCTTGCTCGCTTAATCTCCTGGAGATCCTTTTTTGGTCCCCCACTTTTTTGATTTGGTGCCCATAAGTCAACACAATTGATCAAAACTCGGCGAACAGGACACTGAAAACGTCGTAACATGGTGGTGGTGACAAGTGAATAAGCATTTGAGCCTGATGTCGAACTGGGCCGACTCAATAAAAATGCGGGACGGATCGAGTAGTACGCTTTTCTGTAAATGCTATGATTTCATTACATCGGCTCAAAGCCACGTGGAGAATATTGAATACCCAAATTTTACTCCTTTTTTTTCCTTGATTGCGTTCGTCACGCCCCTCACTGAGAAGCAAAGCTTAACTTCAAAGACAGGTGCAACAACTCGTGGTGATGTTTGTTTGAATCGCAAGCTGTGATCACAGCTTACTTCTCGGCTTTGCAACAAGAGACTCTGAATATCGTTACAAATACCGGTGCGGGCGATGCCGATCCTGCTCTCAATTGAATCAAACTAATTTTTAAAAAAAGCTCAAGAGGAATCCGTGTTTACCCTTGTTACATTGACGAATATCATACTTTAATTGAAAAAGCCAAAACGTTTCTTTAGCTACCCGGCAAAAATGAAAAGTTTGCATTGTTTTCTAGGTAAGCATCGCTCTGCATAGACGCAACGCTTTTTCTTGGCTTGTAGTGAAATGATGCTTGAGTTGAATCATTAGTCAAAGCTTAACTTTGTGCAGCTGTACGACATAAAGGCTTTATCAACAGAATTCGGTGTTGTTCGTCTACACTTTTAACTCTTCTCAGGTATCTACTTAACTTGTTTCCCCATAAACTTTGCTTAACATCAATAAATATCAGCCTCAAGCAATAACGATTCACATTTTGTAAGAGGGTGTTCGAAGCGTAGCATGGCTATATTCACTTGAAGCAATGCAACAGATTGGCACCAAGACGCACTGAAAGTCTCACACTTTTTGAATTGTAAGTTGAAGAGCTAACTTACTCCTTCGCATTTGGTAGATGTTGTACTGGGCAACAAAAAGGTCGATAAAGTGGCACTAAGCTTGGAGATCGCCACAAGCGCAACGATGTTTTTGTCATCCACTAACATGATGTTTTGATCAGACCACAGATGATAAATAAATATTTTATTTCGGGCTTAGTAATGAAACTGAACTTACAGAAATTCAAATGACCGTCAGTGTCGTTTGTGACGCATCTGATCTCATCAACGGCAAGCCACAGCTTCAAGCAGACACCGAGGAGAAAGATCGACTAATTTTACACACGTATCGGCGAAATTGATCTGCCAAGTGAAATAATCCTATCCATGGCAAAGGGCAAATTGCAATGAAGTATGCTCTCGTCAGGGTCGGAGCTCACCTGTTAGACTTCTGATCTGCACGGATCATACGCTACTACATGATATACGACCAAGTGGCTGCCTCGTCTTAGGAGAACAACTTGCGGATGCTTTACTTCTCTAAGTTGGCCAGAATATAAGAGTTTGTGTCATATCTCTCTTTTTATTGTAATGGTGCTGCGTATGAGCCAGTTGACTCGTGCGTAGCTCTGTCAAAGGCACGAACAAGAAGATGCTTATGGACCTAGACAAGAAACTGTCGGCGTGGTTGAGCGCGAGACTTAGTTGGCTGTCGATGTGTTGTTACACTTAAACTCCGATCGACATCTCTTATGATAATAATCTAAAAGAAGTTAGGCTCACTTAGCGATCGTTCCAGTTGAAAGAATACGTTTGGCTTGGTAAGCGTTTATTCAAGTTGTATACGTGGATGGCACACAAGCAAATTGTGCTAGCGAGAAATGGACAGCCTTACCATCGACAAGGTTGCTGGCGTCATTCCGCAGCAAACAGTCGATTTGTATAATTTTGTGGGATAGCTATCGCTAGACATATTATATAGCGATTTTTTAATGGCTGCGCGAAACGACTCACTCCGTGGTTGCATTAGACAATGTCGACGGCGCCACTAATCCATGACCGTCTTTAAGGACAGCAAAGACTACCAAAGCCAATTGTCGCAGACCCAGAGTCCGTGTTACAGACACTTTTTTTAAATATGGATTTTAAGGTTTGACGCCAGTTTAAGAATGTCCGCAGCGACTCAAATATTTGAACAGAGCAAGTTAGTCGCGGCTTCGAAAACGCGTCACACAGTATATGCGCGAATAATTCAAGGTGTTGTAGCCGCATGCTCGGACACATTTATTTTGCACTGATCGATGCCATTCGTGTTGTAGCAAAATACACGCCAGTTTTTGAGAACGTGTAAGCCCTCCCCTCGTCTGCCATTGATGCCACTTCATTGTTCCTTTAGGCTTTGTAGAGGAGCAATGGCTAAGCAGCTTGATGATTAAATCCTACTCACACTCCGTAAGCGAATCGAAAACTTGGTATTTGAAATGTTTAGCGTCATTTGACACGTATGCAACAAAATGACTGGAAGCCAAGATATTCGAATGACTTATTTTGGTAGAAAAGAAGACAAATAACAACACAAAATTTAAAATCAAAGATCTGTGTTACTATGGCCTACAAGCAAAAGTGGACTCGCTCTACATTGGACCAAGTTAGTTCTCCTAAATAAAAACAAACACACCAGCCGAGGCAAGCATCTCCATGCAGGACGTTTCATCGTGGATAGAAAACCCTGCTAGAATTAATTGATTTGTTAACTTCAGTAAGTCATTCTGGATTCCTCGCGTGACTAACTGTAGAAGGTGGTTGTACAATATGTCCACCGCCAAAGAGCAGAACTACAGCCGTATTTACGTTTGGGTTTGCTGTAGTTGTGCGTATTAGGATAAACAAATCGCCACGCGTCTATTAAATCTAAAGCATTCAGGCAGTCACACAACGCTTTTTGACCAGTCCAGGAATTCGATTGGGATGTAGGGGCTCGGCCAAGATTATTATCCCTCGTAACATTGAAGCCACCTATAACGAAAGCCGCTTATTGGCTCCCTTTATTCAAATAATCCGAAAGAAAATATACAGGAAGGGCACAAAAAACATCGCGTGCGCGTGCAACATGTAAAATACCGTTAGTTTGCCAAACCTTACCACGAGTTTTAAATAATGATCGTGTAAAAAAAATTGCAGACGCTTATTGTAAGATCTTTGACGGAAGAGGTTGACCTTTCGTGTGTTTGTATAGGAGGACGCCGCTTAATTTTAGTCATTTTTGCCTTGTGTGTTTGATTGTCGTATATTAGATTCACACCTAGGAGCTCTACTTAATTATAAGTCGGCCGCAGATTAACTTTCAGTGTATCCTTTTTTAATTGTTGTCAGTGGAGATCTGACTGAGCTTTCTGTTGCCGTTAAAAACAAAGTTGTAAAGATCAATGCATTGTTTACCGCTGTCACTTTTATAAGATACATCCGACCCGTTTGTGTTCATCCATAAGATATCCAAAATCGGATCCATCACTCCTATTATTAGAGCAGGTAATGCCTCTGCGGACAATGTACTATTCGAGATTGCATCCGCGTCACGTAAACAGTGTTCTATGTTGGCTTACGTATGCTATACTATGACCCCAGCTGCGTAATGCAAAAATGTTGATATTGGGTCTTGCTCGAACAACAAGTTAAACGTGAATTTGCGTTTTGATCGCTCCTGTTTCATTAGAATCAAAGAGGGGAACACTCAAATTAAAATATTCCCAAGTGGCCACGAGCACCCACCCCGAAGTTGACAAACGACACAAAAAGCTTAGAAAGCACTTCCTACTTCTACTTGAGCATGATGAATTTTGGGTTGTAGATACTAAATCGATATGCGAAAGATTTGTGTCATGCAATCGCATATCTCAGCGGCCGGGTCTTGGACAACAAAACTAGTATTGCGATAAAAAGACTTTGAGTTTCACTCGGCGCTTTTACAATTCTTCATAGGCTTGTCCATCGACACTGGATTGTTCGTTTGAACCCTTACCGCTTAAAGGCTCTCTTCTAAAGTTAAAGCGAAACGTTTTTGTCCGCTTGTCACTCCGGGCAACGGTTTTGAGCTTTATACTGTCTTTTTTCTTGGCCACAAGCGGCTACATTACGGGCTGTATGTATCAAAACGTATTTTTAAACTTGTCTAAGCTATGAGAGTAGAAATACAACGTGATCGTATCATACACAATTTTAAATAAATATATTTTCAGTTGTCAAAAATTTGCGGTAGAGACGCAACATAGCGGACGAGCCTAGCAACAGCGGGATGAACCAAACGGTGCATACAGTGGACAAGGTAAGACTTTACAGCAACAGATAATTCGTCTAAAGGAATAGCTGGTACCGAAAACAGACCTAGGGCAAACGTCAGAAAAAGTGTAGGCCGGTGCTCGCGGAGATTTAATTAAGGCACAGAAGGGATTTTTAGTGAGTGCATCACCACGACCTTATCTATCAATCTGAGCTTAAATTATTGCTCATTTAGCGCAACATCACCGCGTCGGGTACTTCGATTGTAGTAGCGTTTCAGGTATTGTAGCTCCTGCACTCTGCGTTTTACATTTTTAGGCATCTCTTGCTTTTGAAGACTGAATACATAATTCTGCTACAATCTCTTCTTATTTGATAGGATTCGTCACTGAGATGCTTATTATCACCCACCAGCGGCATGGAAAGCTTTTTAGCCGTCCGGCTTGCTGGGGATACACCGCAGTGAGAAAAGACGGCCATTCTCGTCGTTTTTAACTTAGTATTATTAACTTTAATTGAGTACAGCACATGCGATGTTAATGCTGTCGTGATGCTTCGGTGTCAGTGGAAGAGAGGTATGCAGGACATGCGCAAGATTTCTGCTACCTACTAGTAGTGAGTCATTTATTTTCGGCAAATATTAATTACTGCTATCAAAGTGCACACAGGAATGGTCAGTGAGAGTGAGTGGCCAAAATCAAATCAATGCCGCTTTTTGCGAGGATGAGCCATGCTGAAACACATCGCGGATGATAGGCATCAGAAATAGAGCTTTAAAGTTAACACGAGACCAATTACTCGACCATCGTTGCAGAGGTTGATGTAGCGGAAGCTCCGACAGTCGTTACTATAAGTCAATACTCGATTTCAGGCTGAGACACATTTCCCAGCACTTTTGAGGCTTCAATTTCTTACAACGTGAACATCCGAAGAGAACTCAGATGAGACGTCAAGATGTGTCCTTCTCTTAAGCCCCTGTCAGTTAATAGAAAATCAAATTTTATGTTTCATACCAGCTTTCTATTGTCTACATATTATATTAGGGAGTGTCACGATGGACGCTGGTGCCTAAAGCCAAGCAACACAAGATTGAGTGTCGGACAATACATAAAGCGCAGTGCAATGAGCGACATAGCGAGGTCGTAGCTGAGTGGGTCATTGTGAGTGCCATACAGTGCGTCTTACCAACCAGGATCGTCTAATCGAACGGTAAAGGAACCTAGCGCAGCATGTTCATCGTCGGGTGCAGCTAACAGAGGAACAAGCTAATAAAAAGCACGCTGCAAAACATAGTTCACATTTTGATTGACGCACCTTTTGATTATATGGAAAGCGTGCAGTCCCTCAATATGCTGATCCAAAGTATCATATTAATCATTAGACTGTTCAAACATATGAAGATCACGACGAGAGGGAAAAAATAGTTAAAGCTAAAAGAAAAGATTGTTACAAACTAGCCAGTCTAGCTGACGATGAGATGTTTGAGATCAACAAGGTGCGTGGCGCTAATACTAGAGGCTGCCTTCCGTCGTGTTGTTTGACTGCTATTACGCTTAAAAATTTTGTAAATGAAATTTAAAGAAATGGGTTGGTGATGTACTTTTCAACTAAACTCCGCATATTTACGGGGACAAAGAATATCAAAAGCACGAGCACACAACTCGGTCTCAATCTCGCACCAAAAACAGCTTTCTGTTTAAAATTGCGCCGGGTTCAAAGATGCTTGTCGGGTTGAAGCCGTAATATCGAGGAAGGAAGCGGATAAATGTTTGCGTAAACTTATATTGTGGATGTAGACATGCAGCGCTTCGAGACGTCTTTGCTGACCTGCTTTCTAATTAAACAATATGAATGCAATGGTAGCGCACAAAATAATCGCACATCAGGGTTTTAAATTCGCCAGCAGATAAAGTGGTCAGGCTTCCATACAATCCCTCCGGACAAAAAACATACAATATTTTTACTTTGTTAGAGGTGTGAGTGACATTTGTTGAGGATAGCAATCACAACCTGCATCGACCTCTACACATGCACACGAAGAATTGTCCACTACTTGTAACGAATGGCTCGTTTGACTTTCTGCAATACTTGCTTCTTCTTTGCTATGAAGAGCTAAAACGGATCTATACAGAAGCATACGAAGAATAAGATATGCACAGAGAAAAACGGAAGTATCCCCTCGAATACATCTTTGGTACCGCTTATACTAAAATGGTGATCATCTTGCAGCGGTCGCTTATTGTTAGCAGTACCGTGTGGATCAACTACGCTCATATCAACTGACCAGTACAGCGGTATATTTTATATACGGACGAGATTGGAAGCGGTTGCGATCGGCAAACATCGTGACTGGCATATGGCAGCAAAACCTTCCAGCTCTTCTGAAAGACTTGATAAAGATGATTCGGTTGCGTGTATCCAATGCTCATTTAATGAAGAATATATATGCAAAAGACAAGCCGCACGGACAGAAAATGGTCGGCAAAATAGTGTCACTTGAGATTCTAGGCACTAAATCGACCCTGACGCCTATAAAATGGTCATGACGCGCTGCTGCGAGAGATGGCAAATGCTCGAATGGTACCTCAGGACTTTATAAGACATAAGTCGAGTGTCGCAGACTAATTTCTGCTGTGCAAGCGACGACGTCAATTGAATGGAGCAACGATATTTGACAGACAAGAGAACGACAAAAATAAAGTTGTATTAGCTGGCTGTGCCGTAGAAACCCTATCCTTTTCACGTCACATTAACGTGGAAGTGTGTATCACGATCCCGGTAAGCGAAGATTGGTATTAGTAGGTTGAAATAACCATTTCAGTTGTTTATGGTAACAAAGAGGCAATCGCCTGATTGCTTAATTCAAGATATATCATGTTAGCAGTGAAAACGTGTATGCGCCTGCTTGTATAATCGGTACAATCACAATTACACAACTGACGATGTCCCTGAAAGGGAAACAAATGGTCACATCTTGCAAAACAGATGAAGCGTATCGAAATTTCGATTATGGGAGTCGAGCCATGCCGACCGCGTTTCTTTTTACATTTGCACTGGTAATGAGCCGGACAAGAAAGCCTTCAAAACGATAACTCCAAGAATACCCCCGATTTATTCTAGTGGGATGTGAAAAGAAATGACAAGATTAAACGCGAGTTTTAAAAAGCTGTAAGTCGCAAAATTTACGTGTCACCGACCGATTTGGAAAGATTTTATTCGCAAGTTCTTCCGTGATGTCAGAGAAGACCTAAGTCACATGAAGCTTTCTGTACTGCAAGCGAGCTGTAGAACTTTTTTGCAATACTGCTTCGTAAATTAAATAGTAAATGTCATGCTTGAGAGAGAAGGCAATCTTTAGAATGCCAATCAACTGGTAAGGTATTTAAAGGTTTGCAGCGATCTTGGCTTACTCTGAATCTGCAGGGGTGCGAGCACCATGAAACCGATTCTGTACAGGCTTGGATAAGACGTTTGACAGCAAAAATCGCTTCTTGAGAGATCGAGGAAAATACACTTTATTTAATAATGTACGCCGAAAAGCTTACTTGACTTTTTGCAATCGAGAAAGTCCGGATTTGTCAAACTAGAATTGCTGCTCCTTCACTAACTTCCATATTCAGTGCTTGGATTTCTTCTCCAAATGTTTGTATTAGTTGTGAAATAAAGGGCTATGATAATGACCTATCGTGGCTTCGGAAAAATGTGTATGATAGAAAGCGGCAAAGCTAAAAAGGAAGTAAGATGCACACTCCGCAAGCCGCTTAAACTTATCGATTTTTCTGGTAGTACAATAAAGTCTGCATTTCTTCATCGCATTTTTTGCGAAAGTAAGCTAGCAAGATCGGTTGTCATTGCGGTTGCATTTAGTAGAATTGCTTCGCTATAGTTGATGAAAGGATGTACAGCGCACGCTAATGTTATGAAAGTCGCACTTGAGCGTGACTCGGACTCAAAGCCTGCTCTATCGTCAAGCGTAGGTACTCTATGCAATAGCCAACTTATTTGCTCAATACCAAGCTACATTGACGCGTTGTCACTATTAATAGTTTGCTAATGGACACACTTAACAACAATGATGATTACATGGACAAAAACTGGGCGTACTGTATAGTTCACAAGGCAGCTTATTTTAGAGGCTGTACGGAGCACTCCGGCAGGAACACCTGACGCTCACTTTAAAACTCTGTATATGTTGTATATGTGGGCGAAGACTCAGCAGGTTTATTTCACGACAAACAAGTGCATGCAGTCTAACAAATAACAAAGCACTCCAGAAGAGACATCTGCATTTCCGAGTTTAGACTTGGAATGAAAAAGGGCGGTATAAAGTAAATACGCCGCTTGAGCGTGATATCATCAAATTTCTGCATGACATGCAGGTCCGAAGAAGAAATGTTGGTGTCGAAGACAATATACAAACTATGGTTTCATTGAAATAGAACGTGTTATCAACACCATGCAGATATAAGCACTTCCCGAATCGCAATAGATTATTACTCAGCCATGTGTTCCTAAGTGACGCTGGTTAACGATGATGGGGGTTGCATTAACGATGCCGTGGTGCAAGGGTCAGACAAGCAGCAATTTTGCTAGTATATTTCCGACGATTCAATTAACGAGGATGATGAAGGCAGCTTCTTCAAGGCCAAAATTTTACATACCATCAGTATAAATAGAATATCTATACGCACGCTGATGCTTATTAAAGCGCTCCCATCGTGATGATGCGGCATGCGCACGTGGACATACGACTATGTCTTGGGATTCGTCTCTGAGTGGTGATAAAGTCCCGATTGAAGCACACTGCTGTTATGACACGAATCATTCAAGTGCGCTACGACTGTCGAGTATTTAGAGCGCTTATACATCCCAAGGCCATCTGTCAGTCCTTTCTATCTGTAGAGACGCAGTCGAGCCACAACTTAGGCAATAAATACTCGATGAAAGCGCACAATATTGTATGGCCATCGATTTGTCCTTTCTATCTTTCTAGTGTGCTTTAAAGAGAAGTGTATAGATGGAAGAAAACAGTCTGTTGGCAGTTGACGACGAGTTCTCAGCAAAGCAAAATTGTTGCGAAGGTACCGTCCCACTCACACATCAACTTCGCTCGAGCTGTTTCGATGTCTGATCAGGGAGTAAAGCTTCTTGTATATCTGTGCACAGCGTAGAAATTATTTTTTTTTGGCTTAGATCAGCCATCCTTTGCTGTATTAATTAATTACCATCGGTAAGGATTACGATGCCGGCACCGAGTCTCCACTCTTTGAGCCTCTGGACAAGCACGGTAGCCCGCAAAGTAAATCTTAGGTACTAACAGTCGCGTTCCCAGAGCTTGGTGTGCCTCGTAGTTAGCATTTATCGAGGCACACATGGTCTTTGTGGATAAACTTGATGATATATCGGTTATTAACGTTAGATGCAAAGACCATAGGCGTCTCGATAAATGCTCCACAAAATTAAATTCTGTTACTCAGGTAGATACAGAATATGCAGATTTTCGTCCAAGGGTCTGATAAAACTACTCGACTAAACGTTTCAAGCTTGCTGAAATGGCACCATTGAATGCATGTAGGAGAAGACTGATGACGTCACAAGTATTACGGTAACGATATGGTCAGTATCGTAGCCACAGATATCGATTACGGATGTAAAGGTAATCTACATTGGTCTAAATAAACCAGGTAGCTTCCAGAATGGATTTAGAGGTAGCACAGGGTAGCGAACTAAGGACAAATGTAGTCTCACTTTGTTTTTTTGCAATCTCAGTAACAAAGCCACTGTCCTACAAACTCGGTCCGATTTGCGATGTTGACGATTATAAGACTTGGTCTTTTTTAGCTCTAAACGGAAGGTGATCGACACGCGTGGCGCGTACGTACTACGCGCAATTAAATCGTCATCCGACGGCGCATTATACTCACGACGGAATGGCGTGCGGGTATTCTGTCACATTAAGATTGGCATTTCTTTGGGCTGCTATCTGGTTTGGAGCAAACAATGCGCTTGGTTTGATCGACAAGATCGCCGAATGACCTAGAGTTTGTGCTTTTGGAATTAGTTATGAGGCTAATTCAGTATGTTGTCAGTCCCTTTTAGACGAAAAAAGTCACAGCGGTTGACAGCAATATTATTATGGAAGTTTTAATCTTTTATTACCCAAAAATCCAAGGTCTAGATGAGAGAGAGTGTGACAAGTTTACACGAACCCAGTGCATGTCACACTAGCTCGTGGCTATATCATAATGTGTTGCATTAAACATAAGAAGTTTCTTACACCAATAAAAAGGCAGTACGAGGAGCTAATAGAAAAGCAGTACATGGTCTACTGACCACTGCTCAATGGACATTATTTAAAAGCACCATTCTAGATAACAATTGTAGAGTATCAAATCCACAGACGCTTCCATCGATCTGAAAGTAAGTTTAGTACTTATAACATCATGAAACTGAGACCATTTTTTGATCTTGAAGTTAGACATTAAAGATCTGCGACTCAGTTTTGATCTAAGTTGAGGATGAAGGTCAAAGACCCAAAACCGTACTATCTCCTGGCAAGTTGAGGTCGATTTTTTGTAAATTGAGGCTCTAGTGCGTCTGCGCACGTACAGAAAGAAGGACGGGAATGAAACTGCATAGGCACTAGAGACGTCAAGATGAGCACTCCCGTAATCTCGACGCTTTTTACCCTTGCGGCGAAATGCGTGATTACTTTAGAGACGCTATTTATAATGATCAAAAGAGTCTACGAAGCATGGGCACTCTTGCCGAAGCGGAACTCCTATTTTACATGTTTCTCAATGTAAGGGTGCCTTCTTCGCTTACTAAGCTACTAGTTCGACTTCAGCAACGGTGTTGCCTATACTCGTGCCGCAGCTCTGAGATCAAGATACGAGCGCAAAATAGGCATCTTAGCGAATTAACTAGACGACCTTAAGACAAAACTTGTTCAGATTACACGTTGGTCCAAGTTTAACGAAAGTCCAACTACATACACTTTATAGCGCAAGAGACAGAGTATTCTAATCTGTAGGCAAAAGGTCCGTGTCAAAAATGTCGCGCTATCCTCAAACCGAACAAGAGGACAACGCGCATCTTCGTACGTTATTCAAACAGGAGACTCCAGACGACGTCAGTGCCCCAGGATCCCCGTCGTTTCCACTTGAAGCCACAGACGCCAGCGATAACGAAGCCTTTGGTCACGCTCTGGCGCGTTGGCAGGCGCGTCTGAATACCGCAAACACTACAAACGGCGCATTGAGTGCACAATTAGAGCTTACGAGCGCCAACGATCGTATCGCACAGCTGGAATGCCAGCTGTTGGATGCTGAGGAGACCATCTGTCATCTAAGGGCTGAGAAACTTGCAGCGCTGCGAGACGTCGAGCGCCTCAGTGGTGCCAAATTTGATTCGCGCCAAGTCGACGACTTTCCGCATCAACAGCTTTCGGATCTCGAGACGCGACTGGCTGACCAAAAGCAGTTTTATACTTTAGAACACGAGCGATGTATGGCTATAATTCAAGAACAAAAGCACGAGAGCACGACGTTGCGTGTCCAGTTGGAAGAGACGCTTCTACAATACAAAGAGCTGCAGCAGAGACACTTCGAGTTGTTGAATATGGACAATGAGACGATCACGCTCAAGTCGCCTGGCGTGCCGCAATTAAACGTTTATGAGGGCGAAGCCGGCAACGACAATGACATACGACTAGACAATGATATCGTGGGACGAGCTCGAGCGCCCGCTGATGCCGACACTGTCAACTCTAAGTGGCAAGAAGAATTGGTACGTCATCCGACGCCCCACTTTGATCTCGAATCACCAGAAGTGGCGTATATTCTGCGCGCGTGGACGAAAAACATGAAAAAGATGCGCTACATGCGTCGCTGGCTCATTCAAGTGGCAAATACGAAAGGACCGTTGCCCGACGACTTTCCCATGGGTGTTGAACTGCCTCGACTACCACCTGAAGTGCGTGACGGCTTTCTGACACTTGTGCTCCCGTTGCTACGGAAACAAACCCACCGGGAAATCCTCGTTCATTGTCGTCAATACAACGATGCCATCCACACGGACTTGCGCTTTCGGATTGTTCCACGTACTTAGAAGCCCGTTACCGCAACTGTAGATGACAATATTTCTGTGTGATGTCTGTAATGACACGTGCAATTTGACTCTGCAGCCGATCAACGTCGTCGTCTGTCGCCACGTGTATGTTCTCAGCACTTTTCTGTACGTGGCTACTGTTCCACTTCTCCCACGATCGCTGCGAGCGAAGAAATAGTTTTTGTGGATCAAACAGCTCTTCTGTCTGAATTTTGTGCGTGAATGTTGCCACTCTTGTCTCCATTCGTTCCACCCGTGAGCGCGACTTTTGCCGAGCACGCCACGTGGTCCATTCGGCTTTGTAGTTTTGCTCCAACTGTTGAATTGTCTCACCATGTGCTTGAAAGAGCGTTTGTACCTTTTGAATCTCGGCATGCAAAGCCGCGGGAATTCTATCGGGCACAGTGTTTGTGTTCTCTTGCAAATCTGATGGATTGCCACTACCAGCAAACGCAACAACGAGACCATGGATCCATCTGTAGAACAGAGCTTCGTCTTTCTTCATCTGCACTCTACCACACATGCAGCATCAGGACACGTTTGAAAGCAAAGAAGTTGGCACAGCGACGCACCCTTGCGCCACTACTTGGACTTGTTGACTTAACCTTTCTGTCGGTCCTGCCAAGAGGTCAAGAACGTAGGCTGGAACAATGTCGTCTTGGCAATCACCCGAAAGATTCTGCATCGCTTCAAGACGCTTTAAAAGTCGTTTGTGGTAGCGAACGTAGGCTTCTAATTCGTTGACATGGCCTTGTAAACGACCAAAGGCACTGTGCAACTGGTGCATTTGTCCATCCAAAGGCAATCTATTGTCACAAGGTCCGACTGCCGTCGACAAAACCTCCGCCGCAGCCATTCGGGCGCTTTCAGAGCTAATGCCCACATCCTTTTCATAAGCAATACAAACTAAAGTCAAGAGTGTCACTGATTCATTGAGCTATCGACTCGTTCACACATTCGGAAATGGAGGCAAGCAAGGTTGTTCAATGCCTGTACAGCGCTGTACGAGCAATAAACAAGTCAGACTTGATCACTCAATAGCGGTGAAAGCACCGAATGTTTAATTACCGCAAGAATAGAGTGATGCTGCCTTTCAAAGAACTTTGAAAATGCCAATAACCATGCAAAGGCAATCAGTAGCACTTGGCTTGATGGGCACACTGTGTTTGAAAAGAAAACAGTGCATACAAAGCCCCAGTCGTAAAGGTAGAATTGTACAATTTCCATCTGAATCTCTACACAGTTGCTTCAAGTCAGGGTGTCAATTGTTTACTTATCAATTGCAACTCCTTACTGTGTAAATCAGCATCCAAGAGCGTGTTTTCCAGCACCTCAGCCGCATTAAGACGCTCGACTTCTCGCTTGTCAATTTCGAAGTCGGCCAGCACCACAAGGACCAGATCATGCAACAGTCTCCATAAGATCCAATACTCGCGCTGAGCAGCAATAACAATTTGTCAAAGATCAAGTCAAAAGTATCGAACTTGACAGCCAACACGCACCTCTGTCGTCTGATTCTTACTAGCTTTACGAAGCAGGTCAATAGGAACGTAGTGCACGCCAATGGACTCCAGCCCGAGGCGCAAGAGGTAGCCAAACCGTGGCGAGCTTTGCATAAAACAAATTTTCAGCAGAAAATTAACATGACAGACATTCACAAATTTTCGAATGGGTGTAGGAATACAAAAATCAATACTATAACTTACGCAAATATTTTATTACAAACGCTTTCGAGCACAATTCAAGATTCCGCTCAAACTTTTATATTTTAAGCTTTAGAATGTTATCAAAATTTATAACACATTTTTGAAAGAATATTACAGGTCCATTGCTGACCGCATTTCTTATCGTATTTGAGATATGGGTATATTGTACGTAGTAATAAGGCAGAACCAGCAAGCAGTCAATCTAACGAAGTGTAGTGCAATTCTTGCTTTGTATGACCATACTTCCGCTCAAATTGTAGATGAGGGATAAGTGCCATCACCCCGTCAGCTTTGATGAAAAGTCGGTCTGGTCCACCAATCAAGCAGCAAAGGAGGATGTACCTGCGTTTTGGTATTAACTACACGAATTGCCCGTCAAAAAAAAGCGTAGACAAAGAAGACAATGAAAAGCCTCCATTATCGACATCCCGGGAACACATTTTGATTGTTTTTCATGCCTAGCCATACCCGCTTTCGAGGTAAAAAGCGCGCCACGAGCGCACAGATAAGCACTCGTTTGCATCTTCGCCCGACTAGATGGTGAAGGAATCTACTTTTAATCACTTTAAAATAAATTTCTATGGTATTTAATGTTTGCTAGATCACAAGCCATGCGCAAAATCTTTTCTTAGAGAAAAAAAGGTTCAGCTATTTTTGCTTGCCAAAGATTTTATCAACATCAGGCTGAAGAACCCCTTATCAAATCCGTAACAGAGCGTTAGGGGCCTCCAAATATCAGAAATTTAAACGCGTTCATTATTAAGTTGTGCGATTCGCGCACCACCAACTACAACAGAAAGTGAGCTCTGCTAGATTTTCTTCTGTCAACGGGTCTGATTGGATAACAAACCTTTCAAATGCGTATAATTTAAAGCATGGCACCGAGCCAAACGCTCATCTGCTTAGGGTGCACCTGTGTGGGCCGTTTAACCGGCTTGAACATGTTTGATCGCCGACCACTGCAAGCTGGTATTAAGGACAACGAGTGCTTTGTAAGTAGTCCGATCAGTTTTGGGTGCATGGTGACTTTGACCTCATATCACCGTTGAAACTACTCTCTGCATAACATTTTTTCGAAGTCGCCTTTTGCCTGAAAGGTAAGCGAGCTGCACATTTTACTCACAAACGTATTGGACTTCATTTAATGTGCTAAGTTCTGCGCCAAAAACCTAAGTCTTTTAACCAATCCAAAGAAGATTTTTTTCTCAGTGATGGAAAATGTTAAATGTTATACCTATCCGGGTGTATGCCATTTTAGGTTCTAGGCATCGATACCGAGTAAACTCGCATTATCCCCTTGGTGCCGTCAGCTTTAGACATTTCAAACTCAGATCTAGACATGAAATTCAATATTTGATATGTATTGACAGCCGCTCGCAATAAGACTTGGCTGGTATTTATGAAAGAGGGCTAAGCGGTATACTTTATTTTAGAGTTGGCTAGGTCAAATTAGCGAGGGCTTTGTCTCGCAATGCACAGAATTCCTCATAGAGTGGTGACCCGTCACAAAAGACCTTGGAGGCCACCACGGTAGGTAGTGGTAATAGAATTTTTTAAACATCAACATCAGATACATCTCAAAAGACTTCACATTGGATAGATTCTCTTAAAGCTGGCGGTAGGCTGTGAAATTTGCTCGCCACCTACATCGTACGGTGTTGTGTCCCTAGGAGACTCTCACCAGCAGGTCCAGATATAAGGAGAAAGGGTCTCCCACCCGGTCGATGTAAACGTTAATGTTGAAGATGAAGCTGATTATTTTTTAAAAAGCGACCACATCACCTTCCATGATCTCCGCAATTGGAGCGTGGTCGCAGGAGCGCTATTGCTCCAGTGCACACTTACAGCGGCTAGGCGCATGCTATTTTGAACGGTATCGAACAAAATCTGACAAAAAAGATAGCTCGATGTCGATCTAAGTATTCAATCAAAAGCTTCACATTTTCAAGAATACATCAACTTTTATGAAGACGAGACATTTAAAGTAATTACCATGTCTCCATGATTTGAGCATGCAGCCTGCACACCATATTGGTAAGAGGTGGCTCATGTCGGAGATGCTTTTTTTCGAAAAAAAAACAAGCCAGTACTAAGCTTCGATAGCGACCATTACAATTAAACGCTCGCGTGAAAGGCCATAAATTGTCTTCAAAGCACTCGTTGATGCAAATATTCTGATAAAAGCTACATAAGCTGTCATGCTGGATAGGCCAAAGTTCCGAAAAGGTCTGCATCGCATGATGACCGCGCCAAATCACAAAAGCACGAAACCCATCAAAAATGCCTATTCTGACTTTCTTCTTAAGCCGATGCATATCGCCTTGGAGGTGTAAGAAAGCTAAAAGGCGCTTTTTCCCCCTTCTTATGGGCAGTTGAAGTTTATGTGAACACTTCGATACCGTCCTCGGAGGCTGTACCTGATATATTTCTGATAGTCAGCAGAGCACTATTGTCATTTACTGACATGCCTACAGGAGACTGTTTCTATTCTAAACAAAATGCTCACATTGCTTGAAGAGGATAATGTGTTGCCTAAAGCTTAGCTCATTTTACCCGCGATGACGCCTCAAACCGTTTTATCAGTCTTTGCGACAGAGACCAACTCGTTTCATTTGCTCAAACGTACTGAATACCGCGAATGTCTGTTGAGATTTTTGTCTTATAAACTAAGGCCAAAATGGGTGTTTGCTCAAGGCTTTCTTTGATACTCTATAAACACATCCTAATGCTAGCTCTAGCAAGAACCACAAAATGCCCTTTATGATAAATCGGACCGAAGCTTTGCGAGACCAGCATAGCCAGCTTTGTGCATTAGTGCAGAGCTGGCTAGGCACTTCTTTTAGTTCCTAAGAAACGTGGCGTAGGACAAGCCGAGGCGGCTTTAAATATGTCAAGGTCTGCTCAATTTTATGAGTGTATACAAAGCAGCCAGAACTTAGTTATGTTTGCAGAAATGCTTTTTGGTTCTTAAATTTTGAGTTATAGCCCTAAGGGGCCAATGTAGGTCTTAAAAACAGACTCGTATTTTCCGAAGCATTTAAAGACGACTTTTCAAAGGTCAAGTTTGTCAGAGTAAAAGTCCGTAATGGTCGAGACAACTCTGTATCCGACCAATTAAAGCGTATGATAGCCCATATAGCATCAATAATCACTATCATTTCATGCACTAAGCGTACTAACTATTGCGAGAACATTTGCTTCCCTCATGTAGGTTAGTAACCAGCCTTCTATCCAGTCCAGTTTACTGCATCGACAATTCATTAGCTTGGCCTGTTACTTGAACAAACTAGCCGACATTTTCTGTGCAAATATTTTTAACAGATATTTGGCGACGAGTGCGGAGAATTAGTTCATACCACTTTTTGCCTTTTCAATGAAGACAGGTTTTATAATCTTACACTGCTTTCGTGGCAGCGTAAACTGCCTCGGGAGACGGTGCCTTCGAATAACATTTTTAAAAAGAATCTTCTGACGCCACTCTGATCTTATATTGAAGAGATGATATACAGTATCACTGGGATCCCTTTTAAAAAGCTGACCCAAGATGCAACGCACGATGTCGATCAGGCTACTTAACGACATTTTCGTCAAAAATTCTATTTACATTTTAGAGAGAGGTTTGCATCTTTATGAACACCATTTTTTAATTTTATTTTAGCCAAAATCGCTAGCTTTAATCTTTTCCGGAGTTCAGTGTCTCTTATACATTTGGTAGTGCCACTTAGTGGAATGCATCTGTGGTCACACAACGACCGGCTATACAATATATATTTGTAAACCATGAGGCCTGTCGCGGCAACGGGCAATCGATAACGTATTGCACGTCCAGTCTCTTCAAGTGTAGCCTAACTACCCGCTCTTCGTAATGCTTCGCTATAAACATGTCACACACTCTGTCTTGTAGACCAATGCTACTATCTGGTGCAATTTTCACTGCCCTCAATTAATGGATTTATGCTACTTATCTGTAAAGCGATGTAATCTACATTGAAATCGCAGTTTCCAGCGCGAGCGGGTCCGGCTACAGTTTTTGACTTCTAAGTCGCGTTTACCATTACGAAGATACCAGCACCTTCCTGAAATCATGTATATGCATATATATCGGGTGCGCACTTACCCGGGCTTGCTTTCAAAGATGTATTACATACAGCAAAGGTGGAAACATGTCCTTATAAAGCCTCATTGCGCGACTATTAGATGGCTGGTACTTTTATCGCCGATGGTGGTAGGGCTCGTGCTTCCAAGCCACAACACAGTCCAAATGAAGTCATATTTGTTCATGTCACGAACAAGGAACAATTTTGAGTTGTCAAAATCATAGCCAGGTCTAGCTCGATCCTAAGACGTTGAGTACGGCCCCAGAAGTTAGTTAAACAAAAAACAATCCCGTTTTTCTCAATTATATAATCTTTGTCAGCCTGATGGAATGCAACGCTTTGCCCCCAAGCCAACAAAATTATTGACACGGATTAGAAAGTACACATCAAAGGCATTTTGACAAAGCGAGTCTATATGTGGCTGTACTCCTGTTGGAAAGAGATTGACTTCACCCTTACATAATCTGCTGCCTAAGCCCTAACTAGCTGAGGGCGAGGCGGGCCAACCTCTGGCGCAGTTTGCTACACTTATTTCGAAAGTGACGAGAACCGCTCTATACCGATTAATATATTCCTTCCATGCTTGCAGGCAAGAAAGTGTGAGCGCTGGCAAATATTAACGCTTAATGGTAGGAACAATCTTTCAACAGTTCCAATATGTGCTATTAAAACAAAACGCTTTGTTAATGCACTTTTGCAAGCCCGGGTACCTCGGTCGGAGAGTGCAAAATACTAAATGGATTTTGCAATTACAACCGCCTCAGTAAACATCAATACTTCCTTTATCTAGAAGAGGAGGATTCGCTTTTCAGTTTAGCAATCCTACGCCTATAAGTAAGCGCCTCCGTCGAGGCTACCTCGGCTGAGCTCTATAGTTTTTTCCAAGATCAAACGCCACGACGGGTTCCAGTGGCTCAGCAGCAGAAAGGGCTGTAAATGCAGCCGTCAGCAAGCATCTTGAGCAGTTAGAAGGGCTCATTTATTGGATGCAAGAAGGTAATTTTATCCGCTCCGAAGCCTTTACGAGAGTTTAGGTAGTCAATCGACCCGCGTGAGCGTTAAGTTAAACACAGCTTTTTCCAGGTATGACAAGGCTACACAGCATCTTGCCCAGAGAATGAGCACATGAAATGTTAGATCTTTCGAACCTCACCCAAGGCATATATTGTAGCTCTAAGACCAATTTGATTGATCCAATGGCCATCCTAATTTTAGTCAGACTTATAATCCATTATATGCAAGTCTTTTTGTAAGTGGTTTAAATGCCGATAAGTTGCCTGTCGTGTGTCGGCAGTCTTTATTCTCTAATGGCTTCTTTTACCGACCCTGTGGCTCGAGCGGTTAGCCGTTCGACCCAGGACCGGGAGGTACCTGGCTCGATACCCATAGGATCCGAATTAAGGCAGCCGGAGATAGGTCACTAAAGTGGACGAGCCATTACACCCGAGTGTGTGGCTGCCC